>LR749553.1:2235239-2466960 GCA_902729485.2 Mus minutoides
GGCTGAGCAAGCCAGGGGAAGCAAGCCAGTAAAGAACATCCCTCCATGGCTTCTGCATCAGCTCCTGCTTGAGTTCCAGTCCTGACTTCCTTTGGTGATGAACAGCAGTATGGAAGTGTAAGCTGAATAAACCCTTTCCTCCCCAACTTGCTTCTTGGTCATGATGTTTGTGCAGGAATAGAAACCCTGACTAAGACAGCGTTGGTGGTACGAAAGCCAGACCTCACCTCCTACCTGGACTAAAGCTGTCCAGCTTTAATGCTCTGGGTTCGCCACAGAACAATGGTCCTGCAATAAGCTTCCTGACCAGCAAAGATGGACAGAGTCAGAACTGTTTTCAACAGCTAGCTTTTCTCACAAGGGGTTGGTCCATTTGCCTGCTCAGCCTACCTCCTTCTAAGAGATCATCTTTGATGCAGCCTGATCCTTTAATGGGCCTGAAAGCTGTTGCTTTGGTCTAAAACACACCCCTGGCCCCAAGTGGGGGCTAGGTGGATAGGTCTTAATGGGGATTAGTGTCTGCCAGGCAATGCCAGCACAGGGTCCTAAGAGGAGATTTCAGAGGTTGGGCACTGTTTAAGGGCTTAAATGTTTGATAATGCAGCCCCATCGCGTCTATGCATGGTGGGGACTCAGCAACAGCGTACCAGCCGATGCTGCAAGATTTGATTTGAGTAGTTTAAAAATATCCAAGTAGTCTGCAGGCTAATGGCGGACTCATTAGGATATCAATAATCGTTCGGCATTCTGAAAACCTTTTAATGCTCTGGGACAGCGAGCAGCAGAGCAAAGGAGAGAAGAAGGTCATTGGGGAACTTGTGGGGTCAGTTAAACAAGTAAAGGCAATAAATGAACCCAGGGGCTGCCAAGGCCCGCTTTGTTATCTGCTAGCACCCACACACAGCCTGGCTCAGCCAGGAACCTTCCTGAAGCTGGTCAGGGAGGCTCGGGAAGTTTTAACAAAAGCTCCACATCCCCTAATCTGTGCCTTATATAGCAGCTGAACTTTGAGCTACACCAACCTCCCTCTGGGCAAGCCATTCTCCTCAGCCTGCCTTACACATCCGCTCCTCTCCCCTGGCTCACCAGATTACAGGGGACCTGAGGCGCACAAAGCTGATTTCCCATCCACATTTCAGTTCTAAGCTCTATGCATGTTTCCTCTGATGCGCCATGCCACAAGGCCCTCCTGCTAACAGCGGTCGGAGCATGCCAGTTTGTGGTGTTAGCCAGGTCTTGGCAGCACCAGTACAAAGGAAGGAGCTCCTGGAGAGTAGCTCCTGTCGCATTCAGTGAGCTTGAGATGACAGTTGTCAGTCTCCCTGATCCTGCTTTGACCCATAGGTCTTGTGAGTCAAGATGTAGGCCTTTGCCCGTGCATACAAAAGGCCACCCTTGTGTCCCCAGGAATACATGGCACAACTGTGTAAGGCACTTTTAGAAGTGCTGACAGTGTGCTAAGGGCCCAATCCTGCTTAGGCTCCAAACTGCTAGCTTCATTTCGCTGTTGCTGCAAGGCTAGTAGACTAACAGGAACTCTATGGACATAGAACTGTCTCCTGGCTTCTGGAGTGACCACAAGAAAAGGCAGACTGGGTACCATGCAGTTTGTGCTAAGTCCCAAGACAGCTGGGAAGAGATCCTGGCAGAAAATTGGACAACTGAACCTGTCCAGAGGTCTACAATGGAGATACTTATTCAAAAGTCAACAGTACTTGGTGTGAGTTGACACATCGGAATGGCCAGGTGCCCTAGGAAAATACATAGCAGAAGAAGAATGAGGAGTTAAATATGGAGCACTCCCCAGTAGGCTAAGACCACCTAGGAGAAGCAGAGCTGCTCAGATTTCAAGGGAAGGCAAGACAAAATGAGCTGACAGAGGCCCACTGGCTGGAGTCACATGGGGACATTGGCTGGAGTCACATGGGGACATTGGCTGGAGTCACATGGGGACACTGACAGAGAACAAACTATCAGCGTGTATAATGGTGAAGGAGGCGTTTTCCTTCATGGGAGAAAGTGTGTTTAGGGAGGACTGGGAGCCTAGGGACCATTTTAGGGCAGCAGCAGAGGCTGCTGAAGGAGCATTGTGAGAAGGGAGGACTGGGTACCAAAGAGACTGCGTCTGAAAGGAGTCTGAACATGTGGATCCAGAGGAAAGCAAATTCAAAGAGTTACACCCAAGCCCTCCTTGCCCGTGGCCTTCTCCACACCTCTCCACTGAACGAATATCATCCAGATATTTAAAGAGTACCTGCTAGAAAAGAACAACAAAACAGCCCTGCGAGGCAGAAGGAGGAGAGGGGTCTGACTGTGCCTAATGAAGCAGAGAGGCCTCCAAAATTAGAACAAGAGAACCTCAGTGGCCAGAGGGAGGGCTGCATTGCTGCGGGAGAACTGAAACATGGTTGAGAGAAGGCACAGGAAGGAAGACCCAGGGAGACTCAGACATCAAGCTCACTAGGGGGCATGGATTGGAAAATCTAACAGCAAAAAGGAGTTAGAAGGGAGCACAGAGGAGGACGGAGATCAAGTGAGGATTCAATGGGTCCAACGTGAACACACTCAGGAATGCCCGGAAAGACTGCAGGTCACTATTTTTAGGAGAAATGGGGTGAAGCTCTTTGGGCAAGTGTAGCTGGTCACCCTTTTTGGTTCAGCTTACACTTAGCCGTTCATGATTTACTTACCCATTCACGCAGGAATACCTTTCTCAACCCTGGAGTGTGATACACGGCAGGCAAGGACTCCTCAGGACACTCGTGTGGTACTTCATCTGCTCCTCACAGTAGCCCTAAAAGGGAGGTTTCATTGATCACAGATTTTCAACAGAGAACTAAAACATGGGGCTGGAGAGATGGCTCAGCAGTTAAGAGCACTGGTTGACCTCTCAGAAGACCAGGGCCCATCCCTTGCACCCACATGGGTGAGGCTCAACCATCCATAAGTCTAACTCCACAACTGCAATTCTTCTGGCTTCTGTGCACACCAAGCACACATGTGATGTAAATACATCCATGCAGACAGAACACTCATGCACATAAAATAAAATAAATCAAAAAAAAAAAAAAAAAAAAAAAGAATTGGAAGATGTTGAAGCATGGAGGAGCTGAGCCTGCAACTGCATTCAAGTGGCAGAGGAAAGATTCAGGCAGTCTGCCTGGCTCGAGTTGGGCTTCACCATTGTGGTATCCTGGCATGTTTCTCAAAAATAGCTGGACCTGAATTCCAGTTGTGCCTCTGTAGTTCCTTAATGGGATTACTTGGACAAAATGCTCTGTCTTCTCCCTTTCTTCTATTTTATGAAGATGGAGATATTTTTACATGATCCCTGTCATTCTTAAGAAGGACTCCAGGGAGTTCCAGCGCCTCCAAGAGTCTGGCATCTGTCTCCTGCAAGCAGATGAAGATAGGTACAGCTAACTGTTTCTAAAGTATTCCTTCAGTCTGTGTAGGGTAAAGGTCACTTGCATCTCTCACACACACACATACACACACCTCTGCCCGGGTCCCACTGAAGAGAAACTCATAAGGCTGGTGACAATTTATGATTCCCCCACCTCAGATGACAGAAGGCAATTTGAAGAGTCAATAAAAGCTGTGCTGTACCAAGGGTATTTTATGTCTCTTCAAACATAAAACTCCATGGTCATGTGATCAAAGTACCAGAAATGAGCCACGGGCTGGGCTCATTGACAGGGAATGGACCCCCTGAGCATGGTGGTTATTGGGGCAGACTTGATATGGAAAGTCTTTGAGAGTCCACACAAAGCAAGCAGGCCCTCTAACTGTGGTTTTAGGGGTCTCTGGGATCGCTGCTCATGTATACTCTTCAACCAAAGCAACCCCCATCCTAGCCTGGAATGTTTAAAAACCATTTTCTGTGGCCCGCCTTTGGTGATTCTCAGCCCAGATACCCAATGATGCTGTGGCTTTGAGCAAAGCACACATCTTGCCACAAGTCTGTTTTCCCTTATCACGAAGCAAAGACAGTTATGTCTCCATTGTTGGAAGGGGCTGGTGCCAAGAAAATGCTCAAAACAATGAACTATTGAGAGAGTAGAGTGTCCCTTTCCAGGAAAAAACAAAAGAGCACAAGCCCTTGTGTCCAAAGTCAACTGAAGGCCTCAGAATGTTTTCAGAAGGACTCATCTGTTCACCTGCCTATCCATATATCCACATACCCATCCTCCGTCATCCCATCCATCTGTCAGTTGTGTGACGAGAGAAGAGTACACTGGTTACAAGACACTCACCTGCCAATGATGAGGAAATGGGTGCACACAAGAAGCAGCAAACAGGATGTGTGTTGTGACCAGGCATCATTGCAGAGTGCAGTTGAATGTTGTAGATAGAAATGGCACTAAAGACAAAAAATACAGACAGAGAAGGTGCCAGAAGTGCAAATAGTCAAAGGAAAGATTTTTCCAGGCCACAGCAAGTTCCTGAGCTCAGAAGTTCCAAAAGAAGACATCAGGTTGGGCATCTTCTAGCATCGCTGACCCAAAAGAGGTTATTGCTCTCTCTGGCTAGCTATGGTTGTATTTGTGTCCTGCTAAGACTATATCGAATTACTGCAAGCTTCATGTATGTATGTCCTGTTATGACTATAACATATGACTATAAGCTTAGTATCAAAAACAACACAAGTTTCTTTCTGGAAGCCAGGAGTCCCAAACAAGTAATGACGGAGCTAAATACAAAGTGTTAGAGGTGTTGATCCCAGCAGGAGACAGCTTCCAGCTTCAAAACGATGTGGACATCCTCAGATCCCAGGTGCATCCCTCAGCTGCGGGTCCCCATTCCCTGCACTGCGTGACCCGACTCTTCAGCCACTTTCTTATAGGATTCCGCTGTGGCCATGTCACATAGGCCAGGGTCATGGCTCACCTCAGGATCCCCAGCTAAATACAGCTGCCAAGTCTCTTTTAGCATCCAAGGTAACAAACACACTCACAGGCTGACAGCTTCTGAGAATTAGGACACGAACACTATTTGACTAGTCTCTTATTTATTTTCTTTTGTTAGATGGGGGTCTCCTGTAGCTTAGACTGGCTTCAAAAACTGCTATGTAGCCAAGGGTGTGCTGACAGATACGCAACAGGGACATTTCTGAGGCATTCTTCTGTCTGCCACATGGGTGTCTGAATAGCCCCTGTGTGGATGACCAGAGCTGACGAAGGGGTCAGATTCTAGATTCCAGGGTATTTTCAGTCTTGGAAGCAAAGCTATAGACACCTCTCCTTATTCAGGGGATATTGTTCCTTTCCTGACTTCAGGTCTCCATTTGGCTATGGGGCAAGATGTTCCCCTGTCTAGATGTGCAACTCCGACCCACCCTTTCCTACCCCAGCATCACCAACAGAGCCTTACTCCCCCTTCCTTCAGCCTTGGATTCACAGCTCTTGGGATAAGAGTCTCCACTGGATTAACTGACCTGACTATGTTCTAGCTTGGGCCTGGGGGAAAGTCCCCTTTCTTGCACCATGGGGGTCACACTGGCCCTGGGCTTGGACCTCTGTCTGGCTGTTCTTCCCATCGATGCCTGGCTGAGCCACACCCCCCCCCATCTCCTGGCCTAGCTTTCTCTGTTCATAGTTATTTCTCTTATCCATGATGGTATACCACGATAGAACTAGGGGTGCAGAAATCAAATGTTCGAACTTCCCTTCCCAGGTGAGGGAGCAGGTGGGTATTGGGCCACTGTGTAGGGAAGAAGGAAAGTGACTGTGGCACCTCAGTGGAAGTGAGCACAGCTGGATAGGGGCTGGAGGTAATTCAAGAAAAGGAGGCAGCTGGGGTGAGATGTACCTGAATGGGACCCTTAGCCATTATCCCTGCTGGTGGCACAGCCTGACCCAGTGGGGCATTTCCCGTGTTTGTTTCTGACCCTAGACTATGTGAGTAGACATTTGGGAGAGGGGGGGGTGGATCTGCTACAGAGAGCCTAGCACAAGGTGGGACCCATACAGCACCTGCCTGCCCAGAGTCTGCAAGGTCTGCAAAAATGTATAGCATGGGGAAGAGAGGCTGGAGGCAAGCATCCAGTCCCCTTCCTTGGCTCTCCTAAATCCGACACACCCTCCTCCACATTGATTTTATAATCACCAATACCCCTGGCTCCTTCTTATCCCACCTACATAAGCTGGGGCCAGGAGACCTGAGCGGCTGCTCCATCAGGCATTAGGTACAGACATTAGCTAGCTTTGTGGCTCCCTAGGGACCACTAATGCACCTGTTCTTTCTGGAAGCCAATTACCCTGCTCTCCGACCCCAACTCCTCACCTCGGCGCTCTTTGCCAGAGGATGGACTTCCTGAAAGATTGGCTATTTCAGTTCTCTTGTCTCCTGTCTTGCAAAGGCCAGGACTTACATCCATCTGGATTCCCTACCTGTGTTACCCACAGGTGGATCAGAATCAGCAGTGTGCTGGTGACTTCAGCGGCCAGTTCTCTGGGAACAACGCCCCTCACCTCCGCCCCCACCCCACCCCGATTTCTGCAAATTGCAGTGATGTATACATTTTCACTGTAGGCCCTCTCTGCTTCCCAGTGGGTTGAAAGGGTGCAGTAAGAACAGCTATGAAACACGAGCCAGCAGAACGGTGCTGGAGTGCACACCCACAATATGTCTCCACCACCTCAGTGCCACCCCTACAAGGAAGAGGCCTCTCCCAAGCCAGGGTGGGATGTGAAGGCATGGCTTTTGGAGCAAATGGATCTGTGGGAGACTCTAGCTCATCTGTCCAGTAAGGTAGATGGATTAGGGCAAGATGGCTGACTTTGTCAGACCTTAGCCTCCCGATAAGGGAAATAAGACTAATGTCCCTTTTGTCAGAGACTTGCAAAAACTGCCTACTAGCAGCAAGAAGTGAGACCCTACTGGCAAGTACATAAATCCTGAGGATTTCCCAAGTAGAGGCCGAGAGAACCAGCATATACAAGTTCCCTGGCATCCTGGAGCCCTGTGCACTTCTTGAGTAAGTTCCCTGGCATCCTGGAGCCCTGTGCACTTCTTGGGTACAGGACTGGGGTGTGTTGTTTGTCTTAACGGTGACTATGTCCATATGAACATAGAAAGACCAGCCCCATCTATGGTGTGATTATCCCAAGTCACTCTGTGACTTCAAAGACACCAAGATCTCCTGTTCCAAATAATTAAGCTGCTTGTCCCTGCTGGGTGACCCTTGGAGTTGCACTCTGTTCTGACACTGATTCATTTGCTTACTCCTCAGAGTGAGACGACTGACCTTACCTGGTGCTGGCTGGTCCTATTGACCCAGAGTAGGGGAGCAAAATGCAGAGGAAGGGGAGGCTGGAGAAGATGGAGCTTCTCCACAGTGTGGCAGTGTCCCAGTTTTGCTCAGACAGCCCAGGTCCAGGGGGAAGGGGATGGCAGCAGCTCTTGGTGCCTTTGTTATTTGGGCCACTACTCTGTCTGGGGCAGTGGAAAGCAGGGTCTCAGAAGGAAACAATGTGTGCTTCTGGGAGCCAGTCCAGGCAGCTCAGGCTGAGGGAGCTGCGGTAGGTCGGATCTATAGGGGGTTGAGGACACTGAGGGCTTGTTTGTGTCCCTGTAGCTGCGCCTGCACTTGCAGATCTTTCCTGATAGCATTAATGGAGACGCAGGAGAGGGGAGTGATTGTGGAGAACCTCCTCCTTACCAGCTGACTTGATGCAGAACTCTTCCCCACTGTGCACTGGGCCAGACAGAGCCAGGAAAGGAGGAAGGGCATGGGCCTCCTGCAAGAGAAACACAGAAGAGAGATGGAGGGAGCTCAGAAACAGAGAGGGAGAGGATACAGAAAAGAAGTGGAAGGAAGAAGAGAGGGGAAGGAATAAGAACAGAAGAGACAGAACAAAGAGAAGAAAAGGGGGGTGCAGAGGGGGAGAGCAGGAGGGGAGGATTAAAGGAAAGAAAGGAGTGTGTGAGCTTGCTGGGCAGGGAGGAGCAAGAGCTGGGGAGGGACAGACAGCCCAGTGCCTCCCGCCCAGGAGGGAGTGGAGAGAAAGGGAAGGCAAGACCTTGAGAGTCTTACATCTTGATCAAGGCATGACTGATAGCTTTCCCGCCGACCATCTTTCAGGCCCCTTGTTTGATGACATAGCTCATCCCCCACCCGCCATCCATTACTGACTCTCCCTCCCCGAGGCAAGAGCATCAATAATGCTCCCTCTCCTCTATGATGCTGAGCTGAGACCGGCCGGCCGGCCAGCATGGGTGGGCATCCCGAACACCATTACTGGGCTCCCATCCTTCACCCCACCTGCTGGGTGGCTGACCGCCCTCCTAACAGAGTGGGCCGCGCTCCGCAACACTCGCAGCGGCTCTGCCGGGGCTGACCCTGCCGGCCAGCTGACAGTCAAGGGTCTCTGCAGCTGATCTCTGACAACTTGGTGCTGGGGCCTCTGATTTTCAAAATGATTGTTTAGTTTTGTTTTTGCTTTAATTAAGAGAGAGCCCCGAACTTCCCCATTCTGGTTGGCGCTTCCAAGAGACCTAACAGTTTGAATTTGAATATAAACATCTTCAAACATCTGTTGCCATAATTTGGTTGGATTAACTGACTAGTTTGCTGGGCCATCTGCTCTTCTCCCCAAACCCCATCATTACTTCTTCCCCTGGCCACACCTGGGGTCGTCCTGACTCTCCTGGGGTCCCCCTGACTCGCCTCTGCGGTTGAAGAAGCATTCTAAGAGACAAGTGTCTTGGTGAAGGTGTTGAGTCTTCTTCCAGAGAAAGTTGGAAGCAGACCATCCAGGATCTACAAATTCCAGAGGTCAAATCCAGCTCCGAGGAGAGAGGGCTGTGTGCAGATCTCTGTTAGGCCACCCCTTTGGCCTGCATGTTCTAAAAGAGATTTTTCCCTTCGATTAACTGAGCCTTCGCCTCTCAGAATAGGGCTGCCTGCAAGGATATTGAGGTGGTACCTCACAGTTCCAGATGCATTACTGTGCATGAAGCACCCCTAGAGCTGTACAGTAGACCACATGGGCAGCTGTGTTGGATAGCCTTGTTTTTCAGCCCTCGAAGGACCATCTACCATTTGTAGATGCCTTGACTATAGGACAATAGGCTAAATCAGGGAGGGCAGGGACCCAGACTTCTCTTTTCCTCCTTCTCCAACCACTGTACAAGGGTCTCCACCAAGAGGGAAGCCTCCTTGCCCCTGCCCAGACACACCCCATGGTGGCTGGCACACCCAACCTACCAACAGCTAAACTCAGGCTCTTAGGATCCTGTGTACCTTTGGAGGGAAGACTGCCCTCCAAACACAACTCCACATGGCTCTGCAGGGGATGTCCCAGCCCTGTGGACTGAGAGCTGTCTTCCCAACAGGACCCAGTGCTGGAGGTGAGGGGTCATGGAGTCAGCGTCAGCAAGGACTCAGTACATACGTTCCCAGGGATCAGCTCGGTGCGGTCCCAGCCAGAATCCATTCTCAGGCCACATGACAGCAGAGTGAGACGTGACTGACACACAGCAGGGAGAAGGTGCTCTGAGGTCCCCATAGCCCACCCCCCTCTGCCCCGTTCACCCCCTCTGTCCCTTCACATAGCTCAGCCTCCTTACTGTCTCCTAAGCGGCATCTGTCCCTTGGTGTGCGCCATTTTTGAGTCTACATAGCTCCTTCTTTATCTTCCATGGAGCCCCAAGAATCCATCCTCCTGACTCATACTCCACGGCCTTTGTTGTAATCTACTTACTCCATCCCTTAACTACCTGATTTCACCCGCACATTCATGGTGACGTAGAGTTTGAGACAACAACACGCAGCTGAGAGAATAAAAGATTGACTGATTGAGTCTACCCAGTCCGGCATTAGCATTACAGCTAAGGTTCCAGCGACTGCAAAACCCCTTGTGCATATTCAACACACAGACAAAAGACTCACAGCCCTTTAGCACCTGTAACTGATTTGAGAGTCCAGGAGAGCTGGCTGGGTGCTGCTGGCAAAGCCCTCATTTCTCTGGTGGCTGCGAACAAAGTCGCCAGCTAATAGAAACCCATTTCTAATTGCTTGACACAGAATAGAGGCACCTCCAGCCAGCTGAGACCGCCCGACTCGCATTCACACCCTGTTTCCTGGCTTACACCTAAGCCTTTCAGGTTTTATTAGAGGTTTGTTCATTTAATTTCCTTTTATGTGAGGAGGAAAATGGTCCCTGGGTGCTGGGAAGGACAGTCACGGTTACCTTTACCCACTGGAGGAGGACAGCTGTGTGGAATGCCAACCCCATCATCAAGTGTGTGGGTTCAGATCAGCAAAGGGAGAGAAAGTAGACTCCTTTCCCCGCATCATTAGATGGGGAGAGACAGAGCCCCTGCTCCCTGGGCTGGCCGCATGGGTGGCTCTCAGAGCATAGCGTCCTGCAGCACATTCAAGCTATAGCTGGTACCCAGTAGAGTAGACAGACAGCAAATACGGTCACAGACCAGCATGCTCCAATAGTCCCCTGGCCCCATTACCACAGCCACCACCTCCACCACTCTGCTGCCAGAATGCCAGCAGCCTGGACCACAGCCACCAACCAGCCTTGGCTGGAAATCCACAGCTGTGCTCAAGCAAGGGCCTATGCTAGGGTTGTGATGGACCTGGGCTCTTGAGGATCCTGGGAATAGCAGATCTCCTGAACTGCTTGTGTGCCTCTGCTCCAGCCAGAGCAGCAGGAAGGGACTGTGCTCCTTAATTCATTGGCTGTGAACTCCCGTCTCTGCTAGACTAGGCCAGGCTTGGCTTGAGACACTAGGCCCAGGTGTTATCCTGTGTCCTAAGCCCCACCCCAAGTCCTACCCCTGAGCCAATTTCCTGCCATGGGTTAATTGCTCTTTCCAAAAGTTAAAGTAGAGAATTGCTTCTGATGGGAATCTCCATCCACATCCAAGTCCAAGACACTACAACCCCACGTGGTGGTGGCTTTTAAGAACTGGCCATCAGTTCCATAACCTCCCCCCTTCCCCTCCCACCTCCCCCTCCCCCCTCCCACCTCCCACCTCCCCATGACAAGCAATACAGGTGTTTGTAGAAGCTAAAGAACTGGACTGAGCAAATGACATTCGCTGTATAACAAGGTCACATTCACCTCCCAGAACCTCCCAAAATAAAGACTTGAACAGAGCGCTTTGCTAGGGGACAAGGACAAAGTAGAATGGAACCTCAGTCATGATCAACATCACCCTCTATCCGGAACAGAAGCACCTCCCCACCCCCTTTCTCTAGGTTAGTGATTTCAGGAGCAACACTGACCCCATTGTCTACCTGCTTAAAATACCTCACTGTGGGCTGGAGTGTGGCACAGAGGTATAACACTCACTTAGCATTCACAAGACCCTGGGTTTAGTCTCTCACACAGGAAAAGAAAAAGCCAAAAGCACCCTGACTGGGTCCCCAGGGCTGGGGGTGAGGATTCCACACCTGCTTGGACCCACCGTCAGTGCCTGACTGTTCTTTGATGGCTCCTCTTCCACTTTGGAATAGAAGCTCTGATACCTACTCTTGGGAAAGCTTCCAGTTAGCAGCCGAGAAAGGCAGGTCTCCCCTCCTCTCCTGCTTAGCTCTCAAGCTGCAATCTCATCTCCATCATCCTGCAATATGACCATCACAACTCTTTTGATTTCCAGGGTGAGGTCTGCCTTCCAGTGGACGGTGAGCTCAAGGAAGAGAAGCCACTGACCATCTCCTGCCTGACTAGTGCAGTGCCTGACACAAGACAGAGGCTCCTGACACAAGACAGAGGCTCCAGGTCTGCTTGCAGGGTCAGTGACCCCAAGAATGTTTCATAGAAAAGTCAAGCCAGGCGTGGTGGCACATGCCTTTAATCCCAGCACTCAGGAGGCAGAGGCAGGCAGATTTCTGAGTTCGAGGCCAGCCTGGTCTACAGAGTGAGTTCCAGGACAGCCAGGGCTACACAGGGAAACCCTGTCTCGAAAAAGCAAAAAAAAAAAAAAAAAGAGTCAGAGCTCAGGACTCTGGCAGGCCTGGCAGGGGTGAAACATGTGCTATACATTAGAAAAAGACCCAGTCTTCCCCAGTTGATGGGCTATGCAGATTTGATGAATACAAAATATACCCAATCCCACAGGACCCAAAATTATCAACCAAGCCCAATTCCCAGGAGAATGCAGTGGCCTCTGCTTGGTTAGAATAGTGTCACAGAACCCATGGCATAGCAGATGGCAGCCTAGGGCTGCTACCACACATCTGGACCTAATTACCCAGGAACACTAGCGCCTGACATGTGTATGCCTCAGGGAGAAGAAGGACATGGGAGATGCTAGGGCCTGGGAGAAGCTCATCTGTCTCAGGTTTCCCTGATTCAGCTGGGTTATTTGTCTCAGCCTCTGCCTGCCTAATGTCAGGTATGGAACTGCCTTAGTCCAGAAACCCACGTACCTAACCAAAGAGGGGTCAAGGGAAAGAGAACATCTAATTGTGCTGGGAAGCGATGATCGTGGAGACCCTCATTTTTCAGTAATTTCTATTAGCGCATACTCGTTGTACCTAGTGGGTTTGATGAAGACATTTATTTCCGGGTAAGCGTATTATAATACGTATTATTTATGCTTGTTTGTTCTTTTGTTCTACCAAGTATCCCGGGTTGACCTGGGGCCTCATCAAGGATCATCCTCAGAGATTATCCTGCCTCTGCCTGACATGTACTATGATAACAGGTGGGCAGCATTACACCTGAACTTCAACTCATTCTCTTGTGCATGGGTGTTCATATGTGTGAGGCTGCATGGGCACATGCGTTCAGGGACGTGTAGCAGCCAGACGACAGCACTGGGTGTCACTCTTCTGGGTGTGACGTCACCTGTTTCTGTTTTAAGGTTTACTGGGTGTGGTTGAGTGTTTGCCTGCATGTGTGTTACCTGTTCGCTTGGTGCCTGTGGAAGCCAGAAGAGGGCATCCTATTTCCTAGAACTGGAGTTGCAGATATTGTAAGGAGACAGGTGGTTGCTGGAAACCAATCCTGGATCCTCTGCAGGGGTAGCAAGTGCTCTTGACTGCAAACCCATCTCTCCCACCTCCAACTGACCTTTTTGGTTGTTGATGCAGGCCTCTTACTTCATAGGCTAGACCGGCTGGCAGTGAACTCCAGGCCCAGCCTTCCTCTATGCTCTGCGCCGGGCTTACAAGTGTGTGTAGCCATGCCTGTCTTTTTGCACATGGGTTCTGGAGCTCACACTCACATTCTTAGACAGGCAAAGAGCAGGCACTTTCCTGGACGAGCCAGCTCCTGAACCCACAGCCTGTTTTAACCAGATTTTTACCTGTTTTCTTACATGCACCCAGATGCTTCACCTTGGCCTTCAGAAGGGACCCCCAATGATGCCATGGGACTATCATCCTCTCCAGTCTTCTGTAGACTGAGAGTGTGACATTATTCTGCCCAAGGAAGTGAAGGCCTTAGTGGACCCCCTGTAGAGTCTTCTTTAAACCCTCTGAGCACTACTATGGACTGTCCTGCTTTCTGTGACCCTGTCACTTTAACAGTCAACTACCTTCAGCAGCTCTATTTCATTAAACTTGGCTCTAAATGATCACATCACCTATCAGTGTCAAAAAGCAGGGAGCAGCCGGGCATGGTGGCACACACCTTTAATCCCAGCAGAGGCAGGCAGATTTCTGAGTTCAAGGCCAGCCTGGTCTTACAAAGTGAGTTCTAGGACAGCCAGGGCTATTCAGAGAAACCCTGTCTCAAAAAAGCCAAAAAAAAAAAAAAAATGAGAGCCCTGTGACCTCTATACCTTTGAACTACGGCCCTACCATTCTTCCAAATACTTGAGCTTTAGACACATGAAGTATTACATCCACTTCCTTAGCACTCTTGGAGTTCTCAGAGGGCAAAGGCTCTGTGACACCTTGCTTCACACTCCCCGACTCCAGAACTCATAGAGAAATCTCTGTCCTTGGAGGTCATCTGGTCTGTGGCTCTTTGTCCCAGGAGGCTTTAAGACCTTCCTCCACTACCATGTTTTTCCTAATGTTTCCTAGATTGTATCGATTGTGACTTTAGTCTTCATTAAGCCATGGCAAAGCGCAGGGCCAAGGCCTGGAGACAGCATCAACCCTCATGCTCACCAAGGACTCAGGCAGGCCTGGAGTACACCCGTGAAGATGGATCTGGTACACAGTTGGCCCTTTGGAGGGATGCCGTGTTGACCAGCAGAATTCAGAGGACAGAGAAGTCTTCCTGAGAGGAGAGAGGTCCTGGGAAGAAGGAAGGATAAAACTGACAGGGTTGAGTAAAACCAGGACGATGGGGAAGCTCTGGGAGTGGCCTCACCCACTGCAGGCAGAGAGAACAAGCACCTGACTGAGCCTGGATCCTGGAGGTTTTACAGGCCAAGCTAAGGATCGGGGCTCAACCCTAGAAGCAGGGAAGCCTTGTTTGTGGGTTGGCATTCTGCAAATGAGATGCTGGGAGTGTCATGAGTGGCTTGGTGATTCTTCATGTGAAAAGAACCAATAAGAATCGCTGTACTTGTTCATCAGAGGCAGGCTCCTCTTCGCCGGAGGGTAAAAGAACCCCCACCCGTTTCTGTCCAGGCAAATCTTGTCAGAGGCACACTAGGTAGAGGAGCAGGGTGGGCAGTAGTGCCGGGTAGATGGGCCATCCATCTAGAACCCTTATGCAGATCCGTCAGAGAGACGAGAAAAGGCTTTGCCTCCGAGTGGAAATGGGTTCCAGAGACAAAGATGTGCTTTCCCCATCACTGTTGTCTGGTGCACGGCTCCAGGGGAGCCCTTGGTGGGCTTACAAGAACATCTTCTTTCCCAATGCCAGGACAAACCGGGCAGCTCAGGGACCATCCCGTTTGGCTCTACACAAATTCAGCATTGGTGTTTAACTTTTTTTCTCCTTAAAAAAAATATGCCTCCCTGTTATTTAAATGGTTTTAAACATGAAACTAGGCCAGGAAAAGGGGGTAGCATTGTTTTAATAATTAGCAATTATGATCGCTGCAATATTAATTGCATATTTCCATAGCAAACACTTCCCCAGAGGGCCAAGGGTGGTTAGAGACTGACAGAGCCTAAAACTGGAATTCCTGAGAACAGAAAAAGAAGAGAAAAGCAACTTCTTCCATTTAAGCAAATTACCACGGGGACTGCAGGCCCCTCTAATTAGCCTGGCTCACCATGGCAGCGAGGCTGCGCTGTCTCAGTGTGAGGGCCTGTCGAACAGTCATTTCAATCCTATCTCCTCATCCATGTCATCTGAACAAGGGAACAACTTCTTTCCAAGGGTGGTTGGGCTGAGCTGGGAGCCTGCCCCTCACCAGCCGGCTCCCCCACCAGGCTGGGGCCCAGAGTTCATTCCTAGGTTCATTTGTGCAGATAGTGGCCACCGCAGGGAGAAAGGCAAAATGGGACAGGACCTGAGGCAATTCCTTATGATGACACTCACGGGAGGCCAGGGCAAGAGAGGCTACCGAATCAGTCTCCCCAATTCTATGACACAGATTGTGGGGTTCGGGTTGAAACGAGGTATCTAAAGAAAAAAAGCAAGAGGGGAGTAGAGAGGGAGGGAGGGATGCAGAGAGGAAAGGAGATGGGGAGGAAAGGGAGGGGAGAAAGAAGAGGAAGTGGGAGGGAGGAGAGAGAGGGACAGCAGGGAGGGAGATGGGCAAACAGAAGAAGAGAAGACACAGAGCTGAGCAGGCAGTGGTGAAGACACAATGGACACTCTCACTTCCTATGACTTCCTTTGAGATGTCTTCTCCCAAGAAGGGCCTTGAAAGCACCCGGCATTCCCACTGCACCCCACACCAGCAGCCACCCAGGAAGCTGAAGAAGCTGGAAGGCTGGCAGCAGAACCCCCCTCCCCCACCTCCCAATCTCTCCCCTAGCTGCGCCTGCCAGGGAAACTCAGAGCCCATGGCTGCAGATCCCACACAGTCACACATGGTGAATTAGGGCATCGCTGTAGCATCGGAGGAAGAAGGCATTACAGACCCCATGCCACAGCTGAGAAGACAGAGGCAGCCTGTCCCAGGTCAAGGTCACACACTTAGAAAGAGGCTGGGGCTCTTTCTAGCACTAGGCGCAGGTCACTCACGGTAGCCTGAGTCCTGCTGATCAAACCTGCCAATGGAAGAGATGGATTGCTTGGCTGCCCTGCTGCGGTTTCCAGCTTCCGGCTTCCGGCTGTGACCTGGTCCTGTCTCCCAGAATCTGCGGAAGACTGATCAACAGGATTCCTAGTTTTGCCCTTGGTACATCATCTCCATTGCCAAGCAGAACTCCAAACTCACAAGTGGAGAGAGCACAGGGCAATAATTCTCATTGTAAGAGGCCTCTCCCTCAGGTGCCTTTAAAGGAGGGCGGCGCTCCCTTGTGCGTTGAAGCAGTTGTTTACAGAGCATCATCCACATCTCCTGGGTGGAGAAACAGGGAGGCTTGACAGAGAGACTACAAACAAAATGTCCTGGGTGATCAGCAGCGAAAGTAAAGCATCTGCCAAGCCTGTGGGGGAAAGAAACTGGGTAACTGGGCACAGATGCTCTGCATTCAGGAGCTGCTGCCCTTCCACGGGCCTCCTGCCCATCGCTGGCCCCTAGGTCAGCACAGTAAGATGCTATCACCTTAGCGTGACAGAGAACCCATAGCCCACAATGTCCTCTTGGCCTTGGCCACATGAGCAGCTCTGAAGGGGAACAGGGGAAGTGAGCCCCTAGAGGTCTTGGTCCTAATCTGAGGTCATTTGTCCTGTCGTGTGGAGACACCAAACCCCACCCTGCTGACTCTGAAGCTATCGTGGCATCTCACGGTGGCACTGTTGGTGAAAAAGTGAAACATAAAAACTAGGCCTTTAAGCCCAGGCTTGAGAATGTGACCTTTGTGACTCAATGCTCCAAGGCATGCTAATCATGAAACAGATAGCGACATTCCTCCACAAACCTACTTCCTGGATTCTGGGAGTGTTCATTCAAAGAAAGTCACCCTGACCCACCCTGACCACTCCTGGAATCCGCTATGCAAAAATGCTATTGTTAGGGGCTCATAGAAACTGTCTTGAGAAATAACCCACAAAATTACCAGGTATTCCTTGTGACTCTTGTGACTTTGCACTTCCTCGAGACTCTTAACTGGTATTTTTGGTATTTTCCAACAAAGCCCTCCCCACCCCCTTGAGTTGTGGTTTCTCTCTTTAAATAACCCCTTACCCAGCTACTCGGGGCTCTACGGTCCTCTATAGACTGTGGGCCTGAGAGCTCTTGAAATAAAAATCCTCTTGCTGTTTGCATCAAGACCGTTTCTCGTGAGTGATTTGGGGTGTCACCTCTCCTGAGTCAGAACGTGGGGGAGTCCCCAAGGTGTGGGTCTTTCATTGGCAAGGACAGTATCCCTACCTGGGGTTGTGGGGACAGTCAGACCCATGACACCTGGCACTGCACAGAGAAGAGTGACTAGAAATCAGGGGAGGAGGTTGCTATGTCACACACGTGGAACACACAAGATCCTAGGAGCAAGCTTTGTCATGGATTGGAGGTGAATGACCATCCATTGCCACAGGAGAATGTGATTGGTTTTTCTGAGCAGTCCTGCAGCTGGCGGCAAGCTGAAACCCAATCACTCTGGCTCACCCCTGAAACAAGGAAGGCTTGGCTGGGTGGCTGGTCCATGCAGAAAAGAGGGAAGAGAGCATGCTCTAAGTTCGGGGAGCCCTCCAGGTGTCAGGGGTAGCCTATGGCATCAGATATTAATTTTAGGATTTGTGCTGCTGAAAGCCCCACCTTCCCCCAGAGGAGCTCAGCATCACTATCATAGCCATAGGCTTCAAAGAAACAGACCCACTCAACACCCAGACCAGGTCAAGAAACCCAGGTTCTAAAGGAGGCTCCCTGCTCCAGAGGCTTCTGCAGTTCAGGGCTGGACAATGGGCTCTGTAGCCCCAGCCTGGAGACTCCCCTGCCCACCCTCTCTCTGGGCTCCTCACAGACCTGGGCAGCTTTGCTCACTGCGCCAGTGTACAAACATTACCCAGCAGATTTCAGATCTTACTTATCCCTGGGAATCCATCTCAAAGCCGCCTTTGGAAACTCCTAAGTAGGAGATAATGCGTGGATTTCAGCCTCACCAAATAGTTTGCGGTATAGTTATTCCCAAAGCCTTAGCATGCAGGAAGAAACAACCCAGAGAAACAGTGTTTAAGCAAACAGCAGTGTGGGGTGGGAGAGAGGGGGGGGGGAGGGGGGGGAGGAGGGAGGGAGGGAAGGGGGATAGGGAAGGCTAGACACACACACACACACACACACACACACACACACACACACACACACACACACTGCTACATCTGTTCCTTCCAAAGACTGACTGAATAACTTCTCTCATGCTCCTCACCCAACACACCCCACAAGAGTAGCTCCAGCCCCTGCTTCCAAGGGCCTCACTTAGCTTTGCTGTGGAAGTGCTATGCTGGGCTTCCCTGGGGAGGGGCCGAGAGGAAAGACAGAGGAGAGCTCCAAGAAATGATATGGAAAATAAGTTGTACATATGTTCAGGGAAAAGACATAAGACCTGACTCCACACTGACTCCACTACTTCTAAAGGTAGACAGAAAAAGCAGGCCCCAGGTGAAGAGCCAGGCTGGAGCAGGGAGAGTATTTCAGAGAACTGCATGCTAGGGTGGCCTGCCTGATGCTCTTCCTGCAGACAGGCCCTCACTGTAATGGGTGCCTAGGTAATTATGAGAGCTGGTGGTGTTACCATGGGAACTTGGGGTTACTTGTAAGAGTCGGGAGAGAGAAAGCAGAGGAGGCAGTACTCTCTGAGAAATCTGTGGGTACAGTCAGTGGCAGCTGAAGGAGACCGGAAGCCATCATACACATCTCTTTGAGCTGAGGGACGCTGTTGATGAGACCTGGAATGGAAACAGGGCCTGAGAAGAGGCTGCTGCCTGAAGGCAGAAGCCCTGGGGCTCTTGAAGTTGCATGGAACCCACTCTGCTGGTTAGTTTGTTTTTGGTTTGATTCTTTGTTTGTTTGTTTTTGTTGTCAACTTAACACAAATTAGTCACCTGGGAAGAAGGAACCTTCATTGAGGAATTGCCTCCAGCAGCTGGCCTGTGGATAAGTCTATGGGACTTTTTCTTGATCAATAAGTGATGGGGGGGGGGCAGTCCATTGTGGTGGTCCTGGGTTCTCTAAGAAAGCAGGCTGAGGAAATCATGAGGGCAAACACATAAGCAGCACCCTCCATGGCCCCTGCATTAGTTCGAGCCTCCGGGTTCCTGCCCTGACCGCCCGACATCCTTCAGTGATGGATTGTAACATGGAAGTGTTAACCAGGGGAGGGAATGTGGGCTCAGCTGTCCCCTGAAACACCCTCCACACCCTTCTCCACAACCTATCTTCTCATCCCCAGTCATTGACAACTCTGACGGCCCATGGCTGAGGTGATGAGAGACCGTGGCCATAGTAGTCCCTCCCGCCTTCCTTACCATGGTCCTTGTGTTTGTCGAACCGGGCATCAGTCAGTGCTTACTGAACTGAGCTGGGAGAACGATGGCTTTTCAAAAGAGCAACTTAGCACAATGTGGACCACATTGCTGGGCCTATAGCTCTAGTCCTAAAAGTTTGTCTGGTTTCTTACACCCTCAGTCCCAATTCCCTTGCACAACTCAGAACAGCACTATCCTGCCCGGCCTCCTTCCCATCCCCCACCATTTCCTATCCCTAGCTTAGCACACAGTAGGGCTTCACATTACACCTGTGTGCAAGTCCACAATATCACCAAAAAGTGGGACAGTGGTCATAATAAGCATAGTGTCCTATGTGTGCCAGAACCATCAAGGTCACCCAAGAGCACATTCATGCCAGGGGGTGGTCCCAAGGTCAAGAAAGATCAAGGTTGTGCTGGGATCTCGGGAGTTATAAGTGAAGACCAGACAGGAAAGCTCCATGCTCAGCATGTGCATGCGCTGACCTGCAGTTTGGAGCCTTGGAAGAGAGTGTGGCTAAAGACGCCTCACACTCTTTTTATCTTTGCCAAATGCCAATCCCGCTGTTAAGATGGGGAAGACGTTGCATGCCACTAAGGGAAAGAGCACGGGCCACAGCCCACCATTGTTCTGAAAGGCAGAATTGTCAGAGTCGGGAGCAACAATTTAGATTATTCTGGGTGAGCCTCCAGTTTTACAGGTGAGGGCACGGACTTCCAGGAAGCCACAGAATCCCTTCGAGGTTAAACAGACCCGGAATGTAGACCAAGGCTTCCTAGTTCAGTGTCTGCCCATCCCTTGTTACCCCTGCGGTGGACCAGAGTCCAAGAGCCTGCTGCTGTTTCCTCATGACACACACGCTGTCTCCTCACAACGCACACGTTAGCCCTATGTGGGCGGGCACTGGATCAGTATTCTCACTCCAACTCCGAGAACACTGCCTGATGCCTCCCGGGCAGAATGGACAGAGTGGGTAGGACAGAGTGAGCAAGCACAGCCAAGTGAACTGCATGCTATAGGGAGAGGTAGAAGGCTCTAGAAGAAATGGGGAGTGGAAATGCAACCTAACAGAGCAGCTGGCAGAACTGACTACGACTGGGCTTCTGGTGTGGGTATAAGGGACCTCAGGTTCACTCAATCTCATCCCTGCCCCCAGGACAATATACCACCTCTTCCATCACTTTTCATACCTGTCCACTCTCTCACCTCAAGCAAGGACAGGAAATGCTGTGTACGCTGGGTGACCGGGCAGGGCTAACTCCTCGTCTGGAGAACGGAGGGTGATACATTCAGAACCACATCTTTCCTGAGAGCTGTGTTGGAACGGGATGAACAACTGATATAATGGTGATGTTTGTGGGTTCACTTGACTGAGCCAGAGAACGCACAGATATCTGGATCCCTGCCTGTGCCACGAGCCTCTGCCCTGACATCCGGAATTCAGAGGAGCCACCTTGCTGGGTTTTAGTCATGATCATGGTGGCCCCTAAGTCTCTGCTTTGTTTGTTCTTCCCCTGATGTCTGCCTTAGCACTCACCCACCACAACACCTGGCATTGTATCCCACCACTGACATACCATCCCCTTCTCATGAAACCGTGTGATCTTCCAGACAGGGCTGCACACGCCTGTAATCCCAGTACAAACAGAAGGATCGGAAGTTCAAGGCAACCCTCGGGTGCACTGTGCGTTTTAGGGAAGTCTGGACTACAAAAGAACCTTTGTCGACAAATAAACAAATAAACAACCCAAAACCTCCATGATCAGTCTCTACTGTGTGTTCCCTGATGCCATCCTGAGCAGCCTGCCAAGTCCTGGCCACTCAGGCCCTCCCCAGTAGTCACCCCCCTTTGCTACAGTGTGCCATACATACAGCATCCTTGGTCTGAGGCCCCACCACTGTCCTGTCACCTAACCTGGACCTGGTGCCTCCCTTGCCAATCACCCTTGCTGAGAAGGAGTGAGAGACAAAAAGCCAGCAGAACAATGGGACGTTGAGTTGAATTTCATTTCCCTCCCAACCTCTGGCTATGTAAGGAGTCAGAAGCCAGGCTTTAGCTCGCTGTATGTATGTACACATTTCCTCTATGTGACTGCCTATTCTGTTTATCCTGGGGAATTTGTTTCAAAGCCACCTTTTGGGAACTCCTAAGTAGGCTGTAATTCGGTGGATTTTCTGTTCTGCTCACTGCCTAGCAAAGTCGTTTATTCCACAAACACATCAGCTGGGGGGTTGGGGGGAGGAAGGGATGCATAAAATATGGGGCTGGGCTTTCCCCAGATAGTCCCATATTGTTCCAGCCTGGATCTGAGGAAGGGACTTCTTAGCTGGGCAGGGTATATGCAAAGATTCTTAATGTCTAAACTTCTACATCCGCATCACCTGTGTTATTAGTATGAAAGGAGTTGCCTCTGAATGGCATTTAAGAGCAAATTGGATTTTCTTCCCCTAGCTGATACTGCCCTCAGATCCACTGGCCAGAGGATGCAGTTTACTTCTTGTCTGAAGCAGCCATTTATCATGTGTCACAGGATCTGAAATAAAATTCCTTTGTAGACGACTGTCTAATAAAGAGGCTCTTAGTGTTCATAATTTACTTCACATGTCATTTACACACCAACTCTCTCCCACCCTCCATCTAAGGTATGGAGCTGAAAGGTTTCTGATGATTTTTCTGAAGATCCCAAATTCGTGTTCTGGAATAGCATTTCCATTAAACATCAGCTTCTTACAGGCCATCAGAAAAGCCACCTGCTGGGCAGGGAGGAAGTAGAGATCCTTGGAGCCCAGGGTGGGGGAAGGCTCACCATCAGACAGCAAGAACAGGGTTCTGTGACTTCAGACATTCACCAGTGTATACACAGACAGGGCTTTCAACATGGCAGCCTTTTGCTTGGTAGAGGGCCAGAGTGGGACTAAAATCTTTACCTTTAAGATCTTTCTGGGTGCAATGCTAACAAATTAATTGAGGAGTACAGATCAAACCAGCACATTCAACTTTATTTATTAAAAGGCTGGGGGCGGGGGAAGGTTGCAAGCTAGACACAGTTGAGTAAGGCTATATACTCTCACATAGTTGATGCTCAGGAAAGATCACAAGTTCAAGACTTGCCTGGGCTACAGAGTAAATTCAATCCCCAGTAATACCTACCTACATCAATCAATCAAGTAAAGCTTATGTGACCTCTACCCTGACCTTTGCCATCCCTGTTAGATACAGGGCACCTCACCAGCTCCTTTTGAACCCCAGTCACATTCTCTTTAGACAGATCTTCATTTTTACCATGTATGTGTGTTCCCAGTGGACAAAGGATTTTCAAGGGCCCTCTGTGTCTCCAACATCGGGGCCACTGCTTGTCGCTTAGAGGGCACCAAACAAACGGTTGAATAAACAGAAGACCGAGTCCCTTCTCCCGTGTTGTCCATTCCAATATAAGAGACAGGACACACCAAGGGCCAGCACAGGGCCTGGTTCTCCATCAGCCAACCCAAGCTGATGATCCCAGCCATGACAAGGGTGGACCCCAACTGCTGCGGCTTCCAACAGTAAGCTCTTCTTCTTCCCCTGGACATCGCAGGACTACCTGATTTGTTTTAGGGACAAGAAGAAATGAAGCCAGTCTTGGGACAAGGGAAGAGACTATTAGTAGAGTCACACAGGAGGCTTCTGAAGCGTCTGAGCCAACATGACACATGTCACTAGCCACCAGGCAACCAGGGAACAGCCTCCTCTACACTTGGCCTAATAAGGAAAGAAATAAAGTACAAGGCCACAGCACAGTCACAGATACCTGCAGATTCCATGATAGCAAGACACAGTCAGGGAGGACGCGGAGGGGAAATGGGAAGACTGTCCCAAGTCATCCTAGAGCGACCTGGAAAGGCCTGTTGTTCCCAACTGAGTCCCTGTCTTTTGCAACCAAAGCAGTGTAGCTTGAGTGGACCCTCCCTCTTAGTCAGCTGGGGCTGCCATGTTGAGGCAGTGCCACAGACATGGCGCCTTCTCAACAACAGAAACATGTTCTTCATAAGTGTAAGTCTGATGTGCTGGTGGCCTCAAGCGAGACTCTGCTCTCAGGTCATGGACCCTAGAGGTGTAAGGTCGCTTATAACATTTCCAGAATGGCTGAAACCCATCTGGAGAGAAATGTTGAAGCTGTATCAAACACAGTAGCACCTTACAATACTCTATAAAGTTATGACAGTCACAGGCA
This sequence comes from Mus minutoides, assembly GCA_902729485.2. Taxonomy (NCBI): domain Eukaryota; kingdom Metazoa; phylum Chordata; class Mammalia; order Rodentia; family Muridae; genus Mus; species Mus minutoides. The sequence goes on from LR749553.1 coordinate 2,258,905, forward strand.
TTGAAATGCACCATTAACTTCCACGAGTCAGGAGACCCAGATAAATGACTACAGTTAATTGACAGAGACACCTGAGTCAGAACTTTAACATGAATACCTTTCTCCAAGTCATATTTTTTTTCATTTTCCTGCTATAATTTGATCCATTTCTAGTTCCTTCTGTTGCTTGGTTGTAGATTAGTAATGTTTTCCATCAGTCTTGACAACGTGTGTCCACTCTACCGGTCTGTTTTAAAGGAAAGACTTTGGCTTTACCAGTGAGGCTGACCCTTTCTTTCACATTCATTTGAGGTTTTATCATTATTAGCACCTTCATTCTACTGTGTGTGGCTCTGGATTACTGGTCTTTACCTGGTCTCTTCAAATGAAATCTTAGATTACTCATTTGCAGGCCTGATGTTTCCTAATGACCCCTAACTCTGTTTGCATTGGCATAGTGTGTTCCGGCGATTACTCTACGGTGTCCATTTCTGTTTTGACTAACCCTCTGATCCAGTTACCATGGAGGTGAGTGTAGTGCCTTAGTCCCAGGTGCAACGGTTCATTTCCACTGTTACGTGGGGCGCTTCGTTGCTATATTATACTACACTGGCAGACATGGCATTGAACTATGACAGCCATCTCCCAAAATGGAGTATTACAGTGAGTTATTTCTGACCCAATATGTAGGTGATTACGCCCTGTGCATATTTGAAGGGGATTTTCATTCATTACCGTGTTGGTAGCTACACAAGGTCAGCCTTGTTCATTGTCTTACCGAGTGTGACCTCCATGTCCTAACTTAGTTTCTTTGTTGGTCTGTCTTGTTGATCTGTTGAGAAGTAAGTTAAAATCTCTGACTGTAAGAATATACTTATCTGCATCTCCCAGTAATGCTATCAATTTTTGCTGTTTATGTTTTCAAGCTTTTTGCTATGTGCATAATGGCCCATGATTGTTATATATCATCTTAACAGGAAACTTCTTTCCTTGCCATAAAGCGGTCCTCTTTATCAGCTATTAATATCGCTATCCCTATTTCTGTGTTATTAGCCTGCACTGGCACATATCTTTATATTTTCCTCTTATTTTCAACTTTGCTATTTGTTTTCTATATGTATTTTCCAGCTACCCAAACAGGATTTTTAAAAGGCTAATTTGAGAAGAATACAACTCATTCCAAAGTAGCGTGATTGCTGAAATACTTAGAGTTGCTTGCACTGAGGGTTGTGGTGTTGAGGGGTGGAGGGGTTCGTGCATGCCCACATGTGTTCCACAGAACATACTTTTATTTTTAACCCCTTTCCCTTCCTTTCCCTATGTCCTTGACTTGCCATCACTCAGTTCCATCGTTGCCAGTGTCTGAGAGTTATCTCCTAGATCCTCACTAATCTAGAGCTGACCATACAGAGAGTCTGGGCCTATTTTCACCCCTACCCAGGTTAATCTAAGAGCAAACTACCTATCACTCCGTCTACCCTTTGCCACACCCTGTGAAAGCACCTGACATTTTTCTTCTGTATTTCCTTTTAGATTTTTTTTTAATTTCTAATTTCTTTGGAGTTTTTGTGAGTTGTGCATTGAGAGCATTGTTCACTTTCATGAGTGCAGTGAGAGATCTTTGAGGATATAAACTGTAAGGTTATTTCATGAAGAAAAATACATCATTTTTTCTACAGAATCATTTAGGAATAACCAGGGCTTTGCTTAACAAAAGCTCACAAAATAGTAGTGTAAAAATGTACAAATGTGGAACCTCACATGATACATAGAAAGACATGTTTCTATTAAGTAAAGGAAGCCCAGAAACGCTGAGTCCGGTGGCGGTCCCTTCAGGTGCTGGGAATTTATGCTTTGCAAACCTGCTGCCTCATTAACATGGCTTCTGGTCCCAAAGTTATCTATCTCATGGCTCAAATGTCTGCTAGGACTCCAGCCATTACACATCCGTCCAGGCAAGAGGGGAGAGAGGAAAAATAAGAACACCCTTTTAAGGAACTTCCTAGAATATAATAGTTCTATTTATACTTATAGCCTATATATAGCCGAAAAAAAAGAGCTAAGAAACTAGTTTTGTTTTGTTTTTTTAAATTCGGGTGGTCATATGCACTCATTAGGGCTCATCACTGTGATGTTGAAGAATAGCAAGAATCAATAGAAGGCCCTAAAAAGCTTCCAGGAGGGCAGGGAGAGGTCATGTTAAAAACAAAAGACGCTTTCAGATGATTCCGAATTCCAGGATTTGAAGCCATACGGAAGCTGAGCGACCACATAGAAATACTTTGGGGAGTTTAGAGGAAAATAGCCTCAAATTTGGAATTTTAGGTCCAGCCAAAGCCCTCAGTAAAAGGGTGTTCATCTTTCATAGGAGGCTACCAAAACAGAGCTCACCGAAATGAGAGTGTACAACAAGAGAAGGAGAGGCACGCAGTCCAGGAATCCAGCCTCAGAAAAGGATGAAGAGAAATTCCAGTTACCATCAGCTGGAGTAGCTAGTATATTTGGACACACTGGGAAGCTAATCTCCCGTCTGTGGGAGATTGGGGAATGGGTTCACAAGCAGGGCTACTGAATTTGTAAAGCCAACAAAGAAACGTGAGAGCAGGGATCAATCCAGAGAGAGAAGAAATTTACAGACGACACACACCTGTGCTGTAAGATGAGAATGGTCACGCTGACCAACGCCCAGTGGTGACTTTGTAAGAAGCTGTGCAGTCCCTCTCAGAGGATGGGGGAAGGAGGCTTTATGTGCTGAGAGGGAAAGTAAAAGGCATACCCGCAAGTTAAAGCAGACATTTCCATAGATGAAAGTTAGTCGGTAACTCTCAAAATGGAGAAGAGATGACTGTGTATGGCAGAAATTTCAAAATATAGAAGCAACTAGCTGTTGACAGCTGGAAGAGTGGAGATTCTAGGGTATTCTCCGTACCCTAGAGTGGTTGCTTTGGGGGAGTAGGAATCTAGGGTACCAGCTGCTCTTTCCTATACAGACCTGGTCATACTTCTTGTCTAAGGAGCTTGCTAAACAAATAAAGTAAGCACATTTCTCTGTCAACATCAGGCAACTCCAGGTTCCTTTTTGTTTGTTGTCAAGGGAGGAGGGGGCCACAGCCAAATACAATAATTCTTCCAAAGAGGAATTCGGAGGCTGGTGAATGTTCTGAGTCCTTATTTGTCTGATACGGCTTCATTTTACCCTCACACTTGAATGATAATTTATGTTCAGAGCCATTTCCCCTCCGTGCCTTGAAAACATCGCACCATTATTTTCTTGTATCCAATTTTGCTGATGAGGAGTGCCGTAGCAATCCAGCCCTTGCTCCTCTGTCTAGCAGGCTAAATGGAGTCCCATCAAAATAAACGTAGGTCCTCAGTCAGCACCCGTGAGACCGCCCTCATCAGGAAGAGGGTACGTACAGGTCTAGAGGGTCTGCAGGTGGGATCATTTAGGACAAGACCTATGTCCAAAGACCAGTGTCTCTGAAGGGAGAAGACAGAGGATAAGGACTCAGAGAAGGCCACATTCTGAAAGGGACAGCCGAGGGGCCACACAGCTGAAAGTGACAGACTAGAGGAGCTACCAGAGGTAGGTGAGGGACTGGAAAAGACTTGTTTGGAGCCTCCAGAGAGACCACTCACAGCTCCACTTGAGACTCTGGTCCCCAAGCTGAGATCATTATAAAGCCCTGGGAGTCACTCTCCTACAGCAGCTCAGGAAAATGAATATCACACACACACACACACACACACACACACACACACACACACACACACACACACACACACACACACACATATATATATATATATATATATATATATATATATATATATATGCCTTTTCATATTCCTCTAGTGTTCTAGAATCTCACAATGTGTCTATCCTATCTTCTTCCTCTTCCTTCTCCTCCTCCTCCTCTTCTTCTTCCTCCTCCTCTTCTGATTTTTTTTCTCTCTTTTTATTGGATATTTTCTTTATTTACATCTTCTAGTTCTTTAAATCTGAAAAGTGGTATCCTTTTTTTGGTTCTAGAAAGTTCTCTCCTGTGACTTCTCGCCTGTTGCCTCTCCCTCCTCCGTTGTTTCTATCTCCCTGTTTACACTCCCTACAGAGGTGCCCTCTGTGGTGGTCAGCTTCCCCTCTGGGCTTTCTTGTTGTATTTTGTGTTGTGCTGCTGGAGAAGTCTTGATCTTTCGGGCTGCCGTCCGCTCTGTCTTCATCTGCACACTCACTTTGCACTTCAGTACACTTTTGCTTTTGAGGTTTTAAAACTATTCAACTACAAACAAGTTCATTTCTGTGACCACTCATTGATTCTTAGGATTCAGACAAGCCCTCCGTGGCTCTTATAGATTATTATTCATCCTTACTGTGTCTGCTTTCTGCTGCTATAGCAGATACTTGAGATGACCAGTTTTTAATTAGGTTGTTTTAGGTTCAAAGGTTTAGAGGTTTAGTATCAATTGGCCTATTGCTTGGGTCCTCTGTGGGAAAGATCATATGGAAAAGTCAGTGCTCACTTACAGATGGGGGAAGAACAAGGTGGGAGAAGGAGGAGAGGGAGAGGGAGGGGGAAGAAAGAGAGACTAACTATGAAGGCTATTAGCATTCTGTCGAAGCTCTGCCCCACAGTTACCTGGCAAATGCCTGACTCAATATAAAAGGGACTTCTTGCTCCTCTCTTGCTCCTGCTCTGTCCTCTCCCCCCTTCCCCCTCTTTCCCCATTCCCTTCCCCCCCCCCTCCATGTACTCATGGCCAGCCTCTACTTCTCTTCTCTCTCTCTCTCTCTCTCTCTCTCTCTCTCTCTCTCTCTCTCTCTGCCTTCCTCTGCCTTTCTCTGCCTCTACTGCCCTCTTGACTCCCCTCTCCATTTCCCGAATAAATTCTATACTATACCTTCATGTGGCTGGTCCCTTGGGGAAGGGATGCCTTGGCATGGCCCTACCGAGCCTCTCCCTTCCCCCACACCTCACCACACCTCCATAGAACATATTCCCCTCCTCTCTTTATCTTTTTATAAACACAACAAAGGGTAAGCCCCAGACCTAAAAGCTCCCATTACGTTCCTCCTCTTAAAGATCCCCACAACTCCACAATGAGGCCCAGAAAACCTCCACTCAAGTCCACAACTGCTGCTTCCTCTTCTGCTCGAGGTCCGTCTGTTCATCCTTAAGCTGGGCACATACACTCATGATGGCGCTTGCAGGTCCTCAGAGATTCTTCATTGTTCTTTGGTCTTTGGGGAGAGCATCAAAGAACCTGCGTGTTCAGCTGCCAGACGGTTAAGGCTACCTCTGGGTGTGCTGCTTGAGCCGGCCTCTGTGAGGAGCAGCAAGTGTACGTGGCCACCCTCATCTGCCTCCAAGTGGTTGAGACACATCCCTTCTATAACATTCCAAGCCTCAAAGGGATTTGCGGTGCTTAATTCCAAACCTCCCATATGCACCAGTCTCAGGTTCCCATCTCTAAGGACATTCATAGAAGAGGCAAGAAACTGGACAGGGGTCACTCCTGTTCTCAGCGTGGCACCCTGCCTAGTATTTCCATGAGCCCTTGTCTCCACACACCTCCACTCTGGAATGTGTTAGCATCACCTCTACTGTAGCCTCTTGGTTAACACAGCCTCTCTGCCCTCTCATCTAAGACTTCTCAGTATGTGCCAATAAACTGTGTAAAAAAAGTGTTTTCTGTGTTTCTAGGGTTGTCGCTTGAAGGATGGGAAGTCATGGTTTGTCTTTCAAACACCACGGTCTGGCATCTTGGTTGGTTCCTCTTGGTTTTGATCCGAAGAAATCTCAAACTGCCTTCTGATTATCTCCCCTGTTAACTGAGGCCTTGCGAGGTGCCAGGTAATCTGTTGAGCTCTTAACAATTATGCTCTAGCTCCAGAACGTGAGCCATTGGCTGCTGGGCTGCTTAGTTTCCGTCAACTGGACGCTACCTTGATCACCTGGGAAGTGGGAATCTCAATACAGGAACTGCCTCCATCAGACTAGCCTCTAGACATGTCTGTGGGCATCTTCTTGATTAATGATTGGTGTAGGAGAGCCCAGCCAAGGGTAGGTGGTCCTAGATTATATAAGAAAGCAAACTGAGCAGTTCGTGTGGAGAAAACCAGTAACTGTTCCCCCCATGGTTTCTTCCTGTGCTCTTGCTTAAACCTCTGCCCCCATCGTTATCAGGATACCTAAGCTTAATAAATCCTTTCCCCCTCCCATTTGGTTTTGGTCAGTTATCACACCAACACAGCCTACAATCACGGTCCCTATGTCACATGGCATTTCCAGGTATCAGTGTGTGCATTTGTTAAAGGAGATCATATTACACTGGGTTCTCTATAGGACTCTTCTCTATAGGACATTTGACACATCTCTGGAGACATGGAGCTGATCACAAGGAGGACATCAGACATATGCCTCTAATGGGCAGAGCACAGGGACCCTCCAATGTCAATAAAGTCTGTCCCTGCAGGTAGATAATCCCCTACCTCAGTGTAGATTATCTGAACCTCTATCTGCACAGCTCCTGGTCAATAATGTCACTGCGAGTGTAGAAAAGCCCAAAGGACATGAGTGGAGCAGGCAGTTTCAGGGAAAAAGGACTTCAAAGGTTAGTGGCACAAGTAGCCACTTGTGACCTGCCTTGTCCACACTCCCTCCACCCCTCCCCCAGAATGGAGCACTGTGGCCCCGACATTCCAGAGCTTCCAGGTCATACTCAAAGCACCTTCCTGCCTTTTGTGACCTCCGATTCCCGCTGGTTGCCTCCCCTCCCCCACTGTCTCCTGAGAAGCCTTGTCTGATCCAGATAACAAGGTCGGGAAACAGAGCCCACCGTGGAACCTGTCCTGGACACAGATGTGACTAGCCACACCAGGATCCTGAGGTAACTCAGTTAACCCCACTTGCGGGATTCTCTGGAAGACTCCAGGCCAAGCCCCATTCGTGAACCTCTCTAGCACCCCCGTGTGGCCGCACCCCTTCCCCCCACACACACACACACACCTAGTCTCCATTCTGGCCTTGACCTGCCCAGTGACAGATGAACAGGGAAGACTTAGCTTATGACATGCCTGGTTTTGAACTCAAATCGCATTTCCCTATTGACCCAGGACGGCTTAGGAGATCGTTAATCTTCATTTCTAATCGATTTTCTGTCAATACTTTCCTGCCGCCCCCACCAACCTTTCCATCACATGGTTAATGAGCTGTAAACACCACCTGGAATGCACTGGGGAAGTTGTTTTCCCAGAGGCCTTTGCATCGCTGCATCAACAACCCAAATTGCACTCTCTGGTTTTCTTCTGGTGGATTTGTGGGTTCAGATTTCCTAACTGGGGTTCCTATGACAGAGAAGAGGGGACCATGCCCCAGTCCTCCAGGCAAATTAAGTAGTAACTACCCAAATGAAACCCAATACATTGAACAGATCCACAGTGTCTCCCCTGGACTTCCCAGCTGTGTATAACTGTTTCAATGGGTCAATGGTTCCAGAAGGTTCTGCAAAACAGGAATTGATTAGGCCCGGGAGTATGGTGTAGGTACTAGATTCCATCTGGGTGTGCTCAGGCTTCAATGGGATTAAATAGAGAAAAGTTTGAAAGCTGCTTTTGTGAGAGGAAAAACCCGAGAGTGGTACACCAAGGGTCTGCTACAGTCCTGAGAGCTCCGAACCTCCTGAACATGAGAAGAACCTGTCCAGTCAGTGTCGGTCCTGGGATGTCACCTAGACCCCTACCCTTGGTCTTTCTCATCAATCAGATGGAGAGACTAGTTCCTTTATTTCTACCTTCAAGGGTCTAAAGGTCAAGAGCACAGGGTCCGAGGCAAGCCTAAAGGTGTACAAATGCGAGGAAACCCATCTGGCCCCCACTCCCTGGGACACCCCCCATTGCCCTCCCTATCGACAAGGTGCAAGTTTCTCTGCAGCCCGCCTGCATGTTAACACACAGGACAAACTTCAAGGAAAACATACAGCTGATAAAAATTTAATGCTATATGTAACAAAGCAGAATGAATATTTAATCCGTGCTTTTATGCGAAACCACATAACCAAGCAGCCCCTCGCGGCGGCCCCTCCCGGCGCCCGCGCCTGGCAGCGAAGCAGTTAAGCTGCTGGCAACAAGCAGCTCCTAATAAACACTCGGCTAATTCTGTAGGAAAAGCACTAATTAGAAAAGCAATAATAATCGGTGTAATTGCTCTAAATTACCCTCCTAACAGAGAACGGCGCTCCGAGCCCGGAACGCAGCTGCCGCGCCCAGGCCCGCGCATTGCGCCGCCGCAGCCCGCGCACTGCTGCCCCCTGGCGGCCACCTCGCTCCCCGCCTACCTGGCCACGAACAGACCCGGCGCGAAGCCCGACGTGCGGGCGCCCCCTGGTGCCCGCCTTGCCGCAAGGACCCGCGGATGGGCGGAGGTGCCGCCAACCAGAGGATGAGAGCTGAGCCAGCTTGCTGGACTCTGGAATTTCCCCTCCTTTGACCTCGTTTCCCCAGACTCCATAGCAAAAACCACTGCCATATTGTTCAAAACCAAAGTCAAGAGGCCAAGGTCAAATTGTGATTCAAGAACGGACCTCCACACTGTCCCGCTATTCGGTATGATGTGCACCCAGGGTATTGTTTGGGAATGGAGTAGAAATAGACAAGCCCAAACAGGAAGGAGGGATAGCAGTGGAGATAGATCTGTCTGGTGAGAGGGCTGGGACCACTCCCCAGAATCCAGACTCCATGTGCTCATGCTCCACGATGGGCGGGCTTGCTCTTGACCTGGCACAAAATGAAAAAGGCTGCTGTTCTGATGCGTTTGCCAACGCTGAAAGGATCACTTACTTCCGAGATCTGTCTATTCCTGCCAGAAGCCCTCATGTATCAGCCACAGGTTTTCGAGGCAAGTCGCGCTTTTCAAGTCAATTCTCTTGAGGCCAAACCACAGCCGTTGACTCCATCTTCAGGGTATGCTCAGCGCCCGGTGTATGCTCACACAGGGCAGCAGGCACACACAGGCTTGTCGTGGTGTGCACAGTTCCTGATGCCTACAATAGTAGTCAATAAATGTTTAATGGGTGAACACACACAACTCACTGAATACCAAGCTGAGGGCAGAGGACACCGTTTGGATGGCACAGCAGGTGCAAAGCCACGGACGGAAGGAGCCAGGGAGGATCAGACAAGAGTTCATGCGTTCTGCCCATCCAGGACAGAGACAAGTTGCCCACCACCCAGGGCAGGGGAATGGGGGGAGGGTAGCCTGAGTCTACTGCTGGAGGCTGACAATAAGGATTTGGGAGTTCACAGGGTTTTTAACCCTGTCCCTCACTGCAAGGAGCACAGGAAATGGTGTGCCCCAAAGAAAAAGACCCCATCTTCCAAAACTCACATAGCACCACTGCCCTCAACAAAAGAAAAGCAAATGAAAGGGGGCCCGCCTGGCCTCCTGTGACACTGAGCACACCCCTCGTGCACACTGACACATGCACTTTTATGTACACACTGCACACACACACCAACGCACACGCGCGCGCGCGCGCGCACACACACACACACACACACACACACACACACACAGAAATCCCCAAGAGTCTTCCTTCTCTCTGCAGCCCTTAACCTGGAATCTGGCTGTTCTCCGAAAACCAAGGTTGGAGACCAATGGTGGGTCTCTCCTGCAGTCCTCCCTTGGCCTCTTCTGGAGGCTAGGGCTTCTGAATTAAAGACATTCCAAAGCTATAGAAGTGTCTGATGACAGGAAAGGTCTTCCTCCAGGAAGCCTTCCCTGACTTACAACAGATTCAGAACAACTGACAATACATGGTGCGGCCTGGGAACCAGACGGCATGAGATCTTTGCTGACTGACCAAGGGCAAGTTTCTTAAGTCCTCTAGGCCTCATATTTCTATTAAAAGAGGAGACTAGCAGTATTAACCTATTGCAATTATTGGGGAAATTAACTGACTCAAAGTACCTGCCATTATATTAAGTATTCAATACTCATTTGCTATCAATGTTGTCCAATTTCTTTGTCTTTGTCTTTTTCTTTCTTCTTCTTCTTCTTCTTCCTCCTCTTCCCCTTCCCCTTCTTCTCCTTCTCCTTCCTCTTTCTCTCTTTCCTCTTCCTCTTCCTCCTCCTTCTCCTTCCTCTTCCTCTTCATTCTTCCTCTTCCTCCTCCTCCTCTTCTCCTTCTCCTTCTTCTCCTTCCTCTTCCTCTTCATTCTTCCTTTTCCTCCTCCTCTTCTTCTTCTCCTTCCCCTCCTTCCTCTCCCTCTCCTTCCTCTTCCTCTTCATTCTTCCTCTTCCTCTTCATCCTTCTTCTTCCCCTTCCTCTTCTTTTCCCAAATAGCAGGCTTGAACATGTTTGAGAACCTGCTGGATCTGGTGATTACTAAGACCTTTCTGTCTCTGCAAGTCTAGAATTAAAATGACTTCTTCTAACTTGATCACTTCCAAGCCTGTACCCCTGTCTTCTCCCAATTCCTTCTCTGTCTTCTGGAAGCTTCTTCTTGCCCTTCAAGTCTGCCTTAGAGCTTGTCCTCCATGAGAAACTCCTTAAGTCAGGCATAACCAGGACAATTGATGCCCACAGACTCCCACACTCCCCACACTCAGCCCTCATCTCGTCGACTCTGTCCCTCACAGCTCTGTAAAGAACCTTGGGTACCAGCAGAGATTTACTTCACCTGGCCTGGCATGGGCTGCTCAGGCGATGGATCCAATAACAACTGAAGCACAGGGAGCAAGCGGCTGGAGATACTCAGCGAGTCAGAGAGTGGGAGATGCTGGGCCTTTGGGCTGCCAGGCTGGCACTGATGCATCTTATTTCAGACTCTTATATCCCAGGGATAACATCAGCACAGCCCGGCAGGAAAGTCTTTACCCGAGGATGCTGAGAAGGGCTGAAGGTAAGAGGCCAAACTGCCAACACACATACACATGCACACTCATCACATCACATACACACACGTACACACACCACCCACAACACACAATACACATCTCATACACACACAACACACATACTACACACATACATACCATACATACTACACGCATACACCACACACATACTACACACATACACATCACATACACAACACATACACAGCACACACATATACATCACATACACACACAACACACATACTACACACATACACCACACATACATGTATACACTACACATACTACACACATACACCACACACATACATACACACAGGCTTGTCGTGGTGTGCACAGTTCCTGATGCCTACAATAGTAGTCAATAAATGTTTAATGGGTGAACACACACAACTCACTGAATACCAAGCTGAGGGCAGAGGACACCGTTTGGATGGCACAGCAGGTGCAAAGCCACGGACGGAAGGAGCCAGGGAGGATCAGACAAGAGTTCATGCGTTCTGCCCATCCAGGACAGAGACAAGTTGCCCGCCACCCAGGGCAGGCAACATGTGTATGTGCATGTGGGCAAGAGGAGAACTCCACACATGGACAATGGCTGGGCTGGGAAGGCCTTTGTCTCTTTCCCAAAAAAGTAGTGTCAAATGGTGGCCACGTGTGTGCATGCCCAGATGCACATACACATCACATACACACATACCACACACATACATACACATCACATACACACACCACACACACACACACACACACACACACACACACACACACACAGCATTTGCAAAGAAGCACTTAGAACCCTGCAAACAGGCAGTTGGAACCTGATGCCATCTTGAATCTCGACCATTGTGGTGGCCTCTGCTTGGCCTCTTGGCTTCTACTCACACCTCCACTTAAAGCTTCCATGTAGCAGCAGGGGTAAATGGTGTCACGTTCTGTGCATAATCACCCAGAATTAAAGTCAACGTCCTTCCGGACCTTGCGCCCTCCAGCTCTTCTCCTCCCTGCCCATGTGTGCATGTTTGAGACCCAGAGCCAGCTTTCCTAAGAACACTGTCTCTCTCTCCCTGTGCCTGCAGAGCACCTCCTAGGTATCCACAGCAACGCCCTCCTCTCAGGAACCGCTGCCCCATCTCAAGAAGAGCTCCTCACCCCACCCTGTTCTCCATCAGGTTCTTCCCTTAGGACTTCTTCACTAGAAACCCATCTGTCTCTGTTCTTGTTTCCTCTGTTGGACTGAAGGCTCCAGGAACCTCCCTGGATTGCACTGCACCTGGGTACCATAGTGCTAGACACAGTGTGGGACCAGAAGCCACTTAGAGAAGGCCAGGCCTTTCTGGTGGACTATTTAAGCAGCCTCATTGCATGGCATTTTGGACTAGTTAGCTGTATGAAGGGAGAGAGCATGCTCGTGTGTGTCTGTGAGTGTGTGTGTGTGTGTGTGTGTGTGTGTGTGTGTGTGTGTGTGTCCTGGGTCTCCACAGTTAGAGGGCTCACTGAAGTACACACCATATAGTATTTTTCCAACTCACTTTAGGTCCCCACACCCAATTGTTTCTGGCTGACCAAAAGGAAAATTTAGTTTCCAGCTAGTTAGCTTTGAATTGGGTGCCCCTCTTCAAGTTACAGGACTACCCTTCTCCCAAGGGGGAAGGGGTGTCCTTGCACACACGTGGCCACCATTTGACACTACTTTTTTGGGAAAGAGACAAAGGCCTTCCCAGCCCAGCCATTGTCCATGTGTGGAGTTCTCCGGCGGGCTGACACAAAGGTTGGATGAATTCTTCATGACTTTCTGAAAGCCTGCCCCTCCAGGGGCCCTTCTAGCTTTGCCCACAAGTGAGTCCTTGAATGGGGAGACTGTCGTCATCTTCCCCTGGGAACCCACTTCCTTTCTGGGATATTTGAATGGGGCTTCCCTCCCTCTTTCTCTCCCTCCTCTCAGAGGTGCCACCTTAAAGGATAGCTGAAACTGGAGGGTCCCCCTGACCCCCACGTTGCACCCTGTACAAGACAAGGTCACCTAACATCCAGAGTAATTCCCCAGGCATCCACACCAGGGTCTGCTGCTCGGCCAGGCTTTCAGAACAGAGCAAGACCTTGCTTCTCAATGGGGTGTCCCCTCCCTGCTCCAGTAAGGGTCCTCAGAGACAATGTGCCTTTCCTTCTATGGGGCAGGGCCTAGAGTGGTTCTCCCTGCTTCACAGCCCTCATTGACTGAGCCCCCACGTACACGGCTGGCTATGCCATGCCGCCCTCTGCCGGTGGGATTCAGGCAGTGCACGGGCTGCAGTGTTCTCCCAGGTCCTGAGCCCTTCCTTCACCTGTGTCCCTACCTCCACCCCACATCTAAACCACGGTCCTTCAACTCAAGCCCCTTCCTCCGCCCGTCCCTCGAGTCTTCAGAAAGAAGAGACAGCAGTAGTCTGGAAAAAGGAGGGAGGGAGGGAGGCCAAAGCCTGGGGGGAGGGGCTGGGATTTGAGTTAATGAGCTATGTATTTTCCTCTCCCTATAATCCACGGTATTTGATGCAGCAGCCAATTTAACGTAGCAGTGGGATAATTTGTCATGAGGTTGTTAGGATGCCGAAGTAGGCTGTGTAGGATGAGGAAGAGTAGAAAAGGAAAACGGGGCCACTTGGAATCTCTCTCTCTCTCTCTCTCTCTCTCTCTCTCTCTCTCTCTCTCTCTCTCTCTCAACAAACCAAGGAGGAAGAAGACCCACGTGCCCATGTCTAGCAAGGATGGCTCTTGGAGCGTGGGGTTGTTGTTTCCTGCACACTGACTGTGTCTGTGTGAACAATAGATGGGTGGCTGGATAGGGATACCTGATCTGTGACCCAATGCCAAATTCCACCTAAATCTCCACACATCGCAGTATAAGGCAACACCTGGGCACTCTGGCCTGTCACCTGTGACCCTGGTGGTCAGAATTCAGAGGGTCCAGGTGAGAAGGTCCTGGAAAAGCCACCATTACTCAGGGAAGTTGATAGGACCTCTGTTCTTGTTTGCCCAGGACAGCCATCCCAGGGCAATTCTTTTCTCTCTTCTCTTCTCTTTTCTCTTCTCTTCTCTTCTCTTCTCTTCTCTTCTCTTCTCTTCTCTTCTCTTCTCTTCTCTTCTCTTCTCTTCTCTCTTCTTCTCTCCTCCTCCTCTTCTTCTTCTTCTTCTTCTTCTTCTTCTTCTTCTTCTTCTTCTTCTTCTTCTCTCTCTCTCTCTCTCTCTCTCTCTCTCTCTCTCTCTCTCTCTCTCTCTCCATTATTTTAAAACTGACCAGGTAACTCAATGGCTGGGTGAAGGATTTTCTCTCCTAATCTAAGAGTAGACTTTTCCATCCTCTGTAGCCTTTTCCATTTAACAGTAGCCTTTCCATCCTCTACTGTGGCAGAAGCTACATACTATAGGTGCCCCAAGAGACCCTACATGCCTGTGCTCCCTGTCTGCCCCACAGCCTGGTCTGAATTTCCCAGTCCTCCCTGAGTCCCCTTCTCTTCCACCTGGGACCAGGAAATGCCACCTTTTCCTCTTCACCCAGCAATTGGCTTCTGCTGTCTTTATTGACATAATCAAGAACCAATTAGGGAACCAGATTTCGGGATCAGCTCCTTACTCTACGGCACACATTTTTCCCCCCAGATTTTTACAAAGATGCTAAGTGGTTTAATTGAGGTGTTCTACCATAGAAAAGTTGCTTTCTCTTTCACTTTCACATAATAAATGAGGTTTCCTGTGTCCTTGTGCACAAATACATACATGCTTTTGGATTGGATATTTTATTTAATTTCGAATGTTTTCCCCTTTCCAGGTTTCCCCTTTGGAAACCTTCTATTCCATCCCCCTCCCTCTGTCCAGGGCGATTCCTAACAACACTCCTTCCACATGGCACATCATTCTGTCATGGCCAACAAATGTGATTATCCACCAAAGGAGAACTCCGTCTGAGATGAAGCCACTGCCTACAGATAACCCACAGATAATTGTAACAACCTGTGTGATTGGGTTTGTTTCTTTTATTTCTGTTTGCTTGTTTGTTGTTTTGTTTTCCTGCTAGTTAAACTAGCACCAAGGTCTGACGCCTAAGGTTACAGGTCCTCCTATCAGGAACCTCCTCCTCCAGGAAGCTTTCTCTGATTCACACAGACACCACCCATATAGAGCCATCTATAACTGGTCCCTACAGGTATGGGACCTCCCAGTACTGAACATAGTTTGTGTTCTCCATCAGTATTCAGCCAGGCCAGATAGGAACATGGAAGAAGATACTTTGGTGACAGAGGACTGATGACCTCAAGACGACCACTTCACGACTTCCCCCGACACGGAAACTCAGCAGTGGAGGTGCCACTAGGGTATCATAGGACGAGTCTGCTCGTTGGTGGCCATTTGTGCACTGTGGTGCTGGGCAGGGAGAAAATCAGATCCTTTCCATCCACCAAGAGCCTGAAAAGATGCTTTTCTATCAACTGGCCCTGTCTCCATTCCACCCAGAGCTGTGGTCAGCTGACCACTGTATTGGCTTCTCCACTGTTGGGTCCCATTTTCCTGACTGTCAGCCTTTCTGGGAAGGAACATCAGGCACCAGTGAAAGCAGTAAGCGTTCCTCTCTCTTCCCTCTCCTCGAGAGTACGCTTTCCAACTTCTTAATGGACCATCCATCTCCTTCCCCCCCCACCCCACCCCCACCCCGCTGTGAACCCAGGGCTGGGTAGCAGCCATTGTCCACTAGCTGGGATGCAGTGCCATCTAGTGTCCACATTCTACCTGGCAGTTCCACTGCTAGAATTTCAGGGCAAGGTTTTATAAAATAACCATAGAGGAGCATCACACACACACACACACACACACACACACACACACACACACACACACAGACACACACACACGTGCACACACACACACACAAAAACATACTACATGCATCTGGCACCTGAAGCACTTGCTCCCCAGTAGAAAACTGAGCTTAACAGAGCACAATTGAAACAATGCAGCCCGATACTCATAGGCACACTTTCCAAGTAACTCCATCCAGAGATGAAATCCTGGCTCTCTCTGCCACTCACAAGCTGAGTGGTCCAACATCTATTATCTATTCCCTGTGAGCCTAGGTGCCCTACTGTAAATGGGCGTAATTATAATACCTCTCTTAACAGACGGTTGTTAAAGATCTCATTAGAAGTACCAAACACAGCACAATGCTTGGCAGGCAAGAAATGGTTTCTAAATGCATGGTGTTATTATTATTATTACTGTTTAAAAGATAAAATATTTATTCTGGCTAACTGCTATAAAAAATTTTGGGAGGAAAGGTCAACCTCGATGGAGATTACAATGAAGAACATAATGGGGGGGGGGTAAGAATTGGAGAAGCCCT
This sequence comes from Mus minutoides, assembly GCA_902729485.2. Classification (NCBI taxonomy): domain Eukaryota; kingdom Metazoa; phylum Chordata; class Mammalia; order Rodentia; family Muridae; genus Mus; species Mus minutoides. Next base: position 2,275,153 of record LR749553.1, read on the forward strand.
GGAGAAATGCAGGTTGTGTGACTGACCATGTGCTGGTCAGTGATCCTCTTTAGACCTAATCTGTAAATAAACATAAAATAAAGCACTTAAACATGGGACCTGGCCCAGTGAAGCCTTTGGGTAATGTGTTTGAGTGATGAACACACACTAACAGCTATGATGTGCAAGGTTGTAAAGATTTGCAGAATGGTTGCTGATCTCAAAATTACAATCTAGCTCACATCACAGAGAAGAGATGGTGGACTTCTAATCTCATCTTGACCTCCACTGCAAACCCAAAAGGTTTAGTACATTGTCCCCAGCGGACCAAGATCTCCAGAGTCCATCCCAGCTTGAATGAGAATGACACCCAGTTGGTGGAACTGTTTGGGAAGGATTAGGAGGCATGGCCTTTTTGGAAGAGGTGTGTCACTGGGGGTGGGCTATGAGGTTTCAAAAGACTCATTGCATTCCCAAGCTCTCTCTCTCTCTCGCTCTCTCTCTCTCTCTTTCTCGCTCTCTCTCCCTTCCCTCCTTCCCTCCCTCTCCTCCTCCTACCTGTTGATCAGGATGTGAACTCTTGGCTGCTCCTGATCCCATGCCTTTGCTCTACCACCGTGGGCTCTAACCCTCTGAAACCATAAATTCAAATTAAATATTTTCTTTTTATAAGTTGCCTTTGGCCATAGTATCTTATCACAACAATAAACAAGTAATTAAGACAGATCCCAATCCTTCCCACCACAAAAGACCCAAGAGTGTGGGAAGACCAGGTGGTAGATAATGATTAGATCCCAAGCCCAATCCTAGTCTTTCAATACTTCTGCTCTGAGACCTGTACCCCCAGACACAGACATGAAAACATTCACACATGCACACATGCACACATACACATGCAAATATATACACAGACACACATATACATGCATACATACAACACACACACACACACACACACACACACACACACACACACGCCTCAGCTGGAATCCCTCTCCTCCCCACCTCAGTCCAGAATCTGAAATTTGGAGATACAAGGCTCAGAAAAGCAGTGTTCAAACCACGTGGTTCTCCAAGGGAGGCACAGTAATATTCCAAAGTGTTTACTGGGGGCTGGAGATAGATCTTGATGGTGGGACACACATTAAAAGGCTCCTTTTAAGTGTATGAGTAATTTAATTAAAAATTTGAAAGGTGACCCATTGCAAGCCCATTCCTCAGACCTAACAGCACAAGACCTTTCAAAATGTTTCCATCCCTCAAGATCTCCTTCCAGAGAGTGGTTCTCAACCTGTGGGTCATGTCAGAAATGCTATGTATCAGATTTTTACAATTCCTAGCCGTCGCAAAATTACAGGTATTATTGGGTAGCCATGAAATAATTTCATGGTTGGCTACTGATGGATGGCAGCATTAGGAAGTCTGAGAATTTCTGCCCTAGAAGGTGAAGTGCACGCAGGTTCTTCTTAGCCATTAACCCCAACCGGCGTGTTTGATCTATTCTATTCATCATTTCTACTGTGTCTCTTTTTGTTGAGTACGATGGCAAATTCCTCGATGGCTGAAACTTTCTTAGTAATTGAACATCAATTCACTAAAGTGGACTTACAAGTATTATCTGGGCCAAAGGTAAATTATTTCAGACAGAAGTTTAGAAATTCAGGAAGAAATGCTGGAGATAAAGCTCAGTGGTGGGGCACTTGCCCATCATACATGCCCGGGGAACCAACCGTGGGTGGGAGGATGGGAAGGATTCAAGGAGGCAGGCAGGCAGACGGGCAGGCAGGCAGATAGGCTGACAGTCAGACAGGCAGGCAGGCAGGCAGGCAGGAAGGAAGGAAGGAAGGAAGGAAGGAAGGAAGGAAGGAAGGAAGGAAGGAAGGAAGAGGAAGGCAGGCAGACAGGCAGACTGACAGGCAGGAAGGCAGGCAGGCAGACAGACGGACAGACAGGCAGACAGGCAGGCAGGCAGGCAGGCAGGCAGGCAGGCAGCAATAAGAATACAGACAGGAAGGACAATGTCCATGTGGAGAATAACAATTGTGTGGGAAACTGGATGACTCTTACACTCTGGCAAAGAATGTGGCGGTGTCCTTCCCATATCCTGAAGTTTTGACTGAGGCTGAACTGAAAAGCCATGGATTAGCTTGGTAGACCTTTCAAGTCACTAAAGCACTTAGACCATGACTTAGTTATTGATCACTGCTCAAAGCCACGTTTACAATGAGAACTGAAAATTGAACCGCAGCAATATGGAAAAAAAAATTCTGTGTTTTGTCAAGGACAAAAAAGCGTGAAGAAAGTTAAGATTGCAGACAAGGCGGATGTGTCTAAAGCACCTTTAATTATTAGAGATTTATTGACATCAGAGAGAAGCCTTGGGCTTTGCACTGGGACGTTAGGAAAGATACATTAAAAAGTAAGACTCCATCCGTCAAGAGCTCCAGAGTAAAACCATGCATTTCATTTAGATGGCGCATTCCTTGCTGGAAGGCAGCTGCCTGGGCACAGAGAGGTCACACTGCAGCTGTGGTTCAGGTAGATCTGGCTACTCAATCCCAGACCTTGTTGCAAAACTTGGCACTGTCCACATGACGCAGATATAGGAGTGAGCACTGTCCACATGACGCAGATATAGGAGTGAGGGTTGTGGAGGTTTACACTATGGCTACAGAAAGTTGCTGGTGCCAGACCCTGCTGTGGAGCCGGGTCCTCTTAACAGACCTTTTGAGTGGTATGTGTATGTACAGGTGAAGCCTACATTCTAGTGGAGATAGCAGAGATGCCAGAAACACAGATATTCACCAAAGAAAGCTCCAGGCACAGTGTACATCTGACCTGAAAAGGAGGCTAAATTTGCCACAGATAATGAGACTAAAGGGGCAGAGCTACTGATAGCTGTGTTACTCCAGGTTCCCAGCTTTTGTCACCCAGCTGTCACCCACACTGGGGTGGGCTTTGATCATGCAGCTGTCTGGGTCATTTCTGCTCCTAGAAGTAACCCTTCATCCATATTCCTGAAAGTCACTCTGTGGTGGTTTGAATATGCTTGGCCCATGGGAAGTGGCACTATTAGAAGGTGTGGCCTTGTTGGAAGAAGTGTGTCACTGTGCGGGGCGAGCTTTGGAGGTCTCCTATGCTAAGGCTCTACCATTGCAAAAGAGTGCTTCCTCCTAGCTGCCCGAGCGTACCAGTCTCTCCCAGTTGCCTTCAAATTGAGATGTAGAATTCTCAGCTCCTTCTCCAGCACTGTGTCTGCCTGGATGCTGCCATGCTTCCTGCTATAATAATGGACTAAACCTCGGAACCTGTAATCCAGCCCTAATTAAATATTTGCCTTTCTGAGAATTTCCTTGGTCGTGGTGTCTCTTCATAGCAATGCAAACCAGAACTAAGACAACTCCAATAAAACTCATTGGTTACTAAGTTAGACTTTGGTGGCATCCATACTTTGGTCTGTTGAGGGCTCCCTATCTGGGCTAAGTAGACATTGGTGGTCCATCTAGCTGAGAAAAGCCTTATCATAAATATGAGAGCCAAGAGCATGTTCCTGAGCCAGTGAGCCCAGGCTGGGGCTTCCAGGGAAGATGCAGAGAAGCAGATAAAGGTGGGGTGGCTCATGCCAGCAAGACTAGCAGTGAGACCAGTTCTGATCTGTCTAGCTGTGCAGCCTTAGGCAAGTCTTATCACCAGTCTGGGCTTCTTTGGGAAATGGGTGTGAATGCAACACACCTCTCAGCATGCTGTAGGGTTCCAAAGTTAACGTAAGGAGAAGTCTCCCAGTGTGTGCAAACCTATGTCTTTCTCCATGTCTACCAAGACTTCTTAGCAATTCTGTCCCCAGAAACTTCTCCTTGCTTACCCAAGTCCATTCTAGGCTCACCTCTGTGTGTGTGTGTGTGTGTGTGTGTGTGTGTGTGTGTGTGTGTGTGTGTGCATTTTGGTGTGTATGTGTGTGTGCTTACTCTGTGTGTATATGTGTGTATGTGTGTGTTTACTATGAGTGTGTGTGTATGTGTGTGTGTATATTTACTGTGTGTGTGTATGTGTGCATGCATTTTGGTGTGTATGTGTGTGTGCTTACTCTGTGTATATGTGTGTATGTGTGTGTTTACTATGAGTGTGTGTGTGTGTATGTGTGTGTGTATATTTACTGTGTGTGTGTGTGTGTGTGCACACACGCGCGTTTGCGCGCGCACGCACGTGCACGTACTCTGGGTTTTTAGAGTACCTCTCAGTGAGACTCAAAGAGAGCCAAATACAGAGTGAACTACTCTTCTAGATTTGGACCAAGACTATTTGCATCCTTTGGAAAAGAAGGCAACTACACTCAGACTTTAGAAATGTCTTCAGTCTTCCCTAAGGCTTCACCAGACAAGAAGCAAACTCAGAGGCTGTAGTTCATCCAAGCAGCTACCATGTAGGAATCAGCTAATGCCTGCATCCCTCCTCTTGGGGCTCAGAGCCAGAAGCCTAAAGGCCAGACGAGCCCCCCTCACCTTCTGGAAGTCACAGATATCTTCAAGGACCCCATGAAAGCTATGGGTCCTCTTCCCACAAACACACACACACACACACACACACACACACACACACACCACAGAACACACAACAGCACATGCACTCAGTACTATCACACATTGCAGAACACCCTGCAATCTCCAAACATGCCTGTGCACGCCCTAGGAGTTCTCTTAACTCAGCCCATCTAGCCTGCCTTGATCTTGGCCATGCCTCACCAACTCTGCAAACAGAAACCTCATGGCTCCACTACTCGCAGATCTGTGTTCATCCTGACCAAATCAACAGCATACTTCAGCAATGAAGGCAGATTAGCTTATTAGGAAAAGACTAAACAGGAGGAGGGACTTTGAGGTTTGAGGGATGATAGGGTAACTGTCTGGAGTCCTAGTCCTGAAATGTGTTTAAAAATCAGTCACCAAGGCTCCTTTTCCCTGCCACTCCCCCAGTGTGTCCACAACTCAGGGTACAGATGGACCAAGGATGTTAGAAAAGGGAAATGATGAAAGAAGCGTAGGACATAGAAACATTGTGTCCTTTTTGGTACCCTGGGGGGCCCGCTCTGAGGTCTCAGTGAGCCTGTGAACTAAGGAGAGCAGGCACAGGATCTCAGGAAACATCCCACCAACCCCGGGTGGCTACATCACTGCAAACAAGATTGTCAGCTGACTAGGTGTAATAAAAGACAAGTGTGAAGGTTGGGAGGTTCACAAAGGACAAGAGGTTCAGTCCAGCCAGGGAACCAGAAACCTCAGTCATCATCTCTCCTTTCTAGTACCTTCTAGGTCATTCAGCCTGGAACAAGAGTCAGTTGTCACAGTGTGCCTTCAGGGTTATTGTCATCTGTCAGGTCAAAGAAGTCCGGGAGTGTCCTTATGACAGAGACTCCCGGCCTGTCCTTTGAGAGCTGTGGCTGAGAGAAGCCAGGCACTGAGAAGGGCAGTTTGAGAAGTGTCCAGGAAAGCAGCCTTCCAGCTGGTGCAGGAAGAGCCTACAGTTAAACTGCGGGTTACTTGTGAGTTTTGTGGTGAGGATAAAGGTTGGAGTGGTTACAGTTAACACAGCAAGGGGACACTGGGGAAGGTGAACAAGAGGGTTTGTATTTGGACATGAGATAGTCAACTAGACAGGTAAGTGTGAGGATGGGTCTCTGAGCCAGTGGTGACAGTCTGGTAGCACCTCTACCCACCCTCCCCCAAAGCCCTTGAGGGATATACATAAGGCCCTTTTGTCTTTCATATTCTTGCTTCTAATGCAGATAACTGTAGTATGTTAAATAAAGGAAGTTTTTAAGAAAGACTCCACCTCTTTCCAGAGACCATCCCACAGACAAGAAGCTAAACATGATGTCACCCAGAAAGACTGCAGCACTGGCGGCTCCATTAGAGTTAAGTCTGCCATTGTGTAGAGGCCCAAGCAGATGACGTAAATGTGAGAGCATGCTATAACTAGCAGCCCTCGAGACGCCTGCAAGGCCAGAGTGCAGTTAACGCTGGCCAAGTGAATTACAGTACCAGACGGTCAAGGCCAATAATTATCAGAGGCAGAGTCTGAGACGGTCAATGAGTGAACAGTGCACCCGCATCCCTATGGTTAGACCAGGAGGACAGGCTTAGGGAGAGTGTGTAGACCCTCCATTGGCTCGGCCCATGGTAGCCCAGGAAATCAACCAATCAGAATAGAGATTACACCAGTCTTTGTCTGGTTTCTTCCTTCCTATTTAGAATCCTAAACAAAGGAGCTTGAAGGTTCTTTCCTTGTTTAGAAATGCCTCCCTTCTACTTAATTTTTCATTTCCTGTTGGTGGTGGTGGTTAGCATTGTTATTGAGTCAGGGTCTTGCTATATTTCACCCTGGATAACCTGAACCTCACTATGTAGACGAGGTCGGCCATAATGGTGCAGAGATCCACTTGCCTCTCGAAAGCTGGGGTCAGAGACATGTATTATCATCATGACTGGAAATTTCTGTAATTCTTAATAAAACTTGCTTATTTACCACCTTGCACACCCCAATGGGAGTCTGAGACATTTGTCATCACTGGCAGGAGACATGAACTCATATGCACTGTCCCAGATCATAGATGATCTTGCCAGGCATTTTAGACCCTTGGGTCATGCACAGCTGGGCTCTGAAAGGTCCTGTCACTCTCAAACCCTCATTACCGTATATCATCAGGGAAAACATGACAATGGAAACATGGTATGACCATACATGACCTTAATATGTAATACAGGAATCACATCAGCAAGGACCCAGAATCCAGAGAAGCTGGCTGGAGACACCAAGACAGAACACAGAACATTCCATATATCACCAGTCACCTTTGTCTTCCTCTCTCTTCTCCACTCTCAGAAGAAGGAAAAAAAAACCCTCACTAAGATGTGTTTTGAGCACATCCATCATAGTCTATGCATTCCATGAGTTTCACGTGCATTTCACATGTGTTGGGTGCTATCCAAGGCAGTTTGAATCTCAAGGGGAAAAAGTTTCTTGGAATTAGATTTCTTTTCTACCTCCTTCCGAAGCTTCAGACTCCAAAGTTTAATATTAACCTTCTTGTATCTCTCAAAATGGACCCAAATCTTTAAGTTCTGACAATGCAGAAAACCATGTGCTATCAGCTTCCCTTGGTCTCTAATCCTAGGTGTGCATAGCTGGGTCCAACTGATGAGGCGCTCTCTCCTGCGTCTATCCGTTACGAGCTGAGTTGGAGTGAGACAATAGCTCCTAACACTACCTTATGAGTGAGTTTAGAATGATTCTGAGCAAATAACATTACAACATGGCTCCAAATAAGCCACTGGAGATCTGGTTCTGTCTATTAGAGATTTGTAAACCATGCCCCATGAGTTAATGATAAAATTCAAGGAACTATTGGGATACATGCCAGGGCCATCTATCAATCAGATCTCCAGTGATCTAAAGAGATCCATGACAGACTCATGTTCATACACAGCTATCAACTATGTGACAACCCTACATGGCGGTCACTGTCACATGGCAGTCACTGTCACATGGCGGTCACTGTCACATGGTGGTCACTGTCACATGACGGTCACTGTCACATGGCGGTCACTGTCACTTTTCCAAACACACCATGATCCTGCTGCAGGAACACCCAGCTAGGTAATGAACTCCTGTGAATCCATTCACAGAGTGAGCCAGGATTTCTGTGAAACACCAAGGGCTTCCATTTCAGCTCTTCTTCGCAGACCACTTTCTAGAGGATCATATACAGTTCTGCCTCTTATTTAATTTGTCAGGGTCTTTTTTCATGTCATCTCACTATGTAGCTCCAGGTTAAGGTTGAACTCACACTCCTAGCTTCACCTTGCCAGCACAGATGTGAGAGACACACACCACCCTGCCTTGTTCTATGTCCTCTTAAGGGGAACGTACTGGAAAGCATGCAGACTTTTCTCCACCTTTCTGAGTGATTCTTATATCTGAATAGTCTGGGTAGGTGGCAACTTTGTGCCAGGCACAGGGATACCATAGTGGCCATCAACATCCATGCCCCTGTCCTACAACCCAGTGAAAAAAAAAATAAATGGAGGTCTAGAAAGATGCTTGAGTGGTTAAGAACACCTGCTGCTCTTGCAAAGAACCTGAGTTTGAGTTCCAACAATGTCATGTCAGGCAACTCACAACCACCTATAACTCCAGTTGCAGGGCATCCAATGCCCTCCTCCGGCATCCTCAGGCAGACACACACAGTGCATGTATATACACTCAGGCATACATGCCTATATGTATGTATATACATAAAATATATAATAAATACATAAACTTATGTATTTATATGTACATAAAACAAACATATATACATATATATAATGTATAAAATATATAAATAAATATATGTTATATTTATATATATGTCCATATACATAAAATAAACAAATCGCATTTACTCCTAAAAGATAATTTCACTATAATAATTAACTATAACTAAGTGGTAAGCATCAAGAAATGGGCTCTGTGGGTATGAAGAGTGATCTCAAAGAGAAGAGGACCAAAAAAAAAAAAAAAAAGCTCCTTGAGAACAGGATGTTTAAGCCGAGGCTCAGGTAAAGTAGAGGAACGAGGAACGCAAAGCAGAGAAGAAAGAGACAGGGGTTTCCCCAGGGAACAACGCGGCTGGTGACAGCCAGTGTGGCTAGGATAGGGGCCTCAGGAACAGCGGCCGCTGCTCTGCTCTGTGCCTTGGAGACATCTCAAAGTTACAGAGCTGGCAACTGCACAGAGACAGAAGGTAGATTTGGGCAGCTCAGGGGACAGTCGCTACTGCTACTGCCCATGCTAGGGGGAGCAAGAGTTCAGTCTATGCTGATGGAGATGTTTTTCAATGAATTGTGTTTCCTCTGTGAACGTAATAAAAACCATATTATTATTATTCACCTTAGATGGTTGGGCGGTATGGTGTGCAAATCGTATTCCAGGAAAACAGCTTTTAGAAAATGTCAAATCCCATTACTTAATCTGGAGGAGGCGGGGCCATGGCGATACTTCATGGTGTCTATTGTTTTCTATATTTTGCCCCACGTGTCTTACCGCTAACCTGTCTCTCTGTTGCCACCCTCCTTTTCTGCCCCATCTCCCTCCCCCACCCCCGTTCTCTTTCTCTTCTTCCCTCCCCATTCTGCTCCCCTTCTCTTCTTCCTCTTCCTCTTCCCCCTGCCTTTGGGACCCAGCCTCTAGGTTATGAAAAAGCTCAGGCTCAGCCTCATTGGAGGACGCACGTGGGTTCCAGCCAACCGTGGAGTGAGGATCCCGCACGTGACTCCATCCTCAGCCTCGGGTCTGCCCCAGCTGTCAAGAGAAAACGGCATATCATCCCCCTGAGTCCTTTTGAAACTGCATTTTGCTGAGGCATTAGCTATCAGTGCCGCATAACAAATACCCCGTAACTCAGTGCCTAAGACAACGCGGGTTTTCTTACAGCCTTTGTAGGCGAGGACCATGTGTAAGACACCCAGGGTTTGGGTCAGGGCCTTTCTCGGCCTGAGCTTGTTGGAAAGGAAGTAACTCACCTTCCCAAGGCACGTGGAAGGGCTGTCTCCCAATCTCTCATCAATAGCTGCTGAGAGGCCCCTTTTCCCTGGGGACTGCTGAGTTCTAGCTAGCTTTCAGCTCCTTGTCACTTGGGCATCTCTCGCAGGACAGCCTACAGCAGGGCAGTGAAGTAAGCAGTCAGGAATACAGAAAGCTTAGCTTAGGGCCCCATTAGGTTTGGGTTTGTAACGATGTCCTTGGCAGCCTAGCTTCTTCACCTGCACATACAATGAACATCCACCGCTCTCCAAACAGTGAACCTGGCAACTGCAGAGCTCCCTCAAAGTCCCGATCAGTACCGAGCTATGCACATCCCCATCTTGAACGATGGTATTGGTTTTCCCATCTCTGGGAACAATAAAATTTAAACAATTTATATTCAGGTATGCTCTGGATGTGTCTGGATATGAGAAACAGAAGGTGCCATCCCAGCCTGAACCAGTTTGGGGTTCATGCATAGCAGGGCTAACTGTATCTTCTAGGAACCTTTTAGGGTGATATTCCTCTTACCATCATATGCTTATGTGTGAATAACTAATGTGTTAAATTAAAGTCAGATGCATTGTAGGAAAGGAGAAATCTATCAAACAAAATAGAAAATAGGCTACACCATGCCACTTAATAACCAAGCCCTTATTTGAGTCCCATAAAAGGAAGTCCCACGTGGACTCTCCTGTGGCCTGCTGTCGACAGTGTCTCCCTCTGCACCCCACACTATCGCTCTGATCTAAATGAAGCTATCTTGCCTCTTCAGCAAATGTGTGTGAGTCCGTATTTTCAATCACTGGGATAAGAGGCTAAGAACCTGAAAACATCCAGCCCAGACCCCAACCACCAGCTAGAGAAGCAACATCAAAAACCAAACCTCTGATAAAGTAACCGGAAAGGTAATTCCCTCGCCCTTGCGCTTTCCATCCGTCGGAAGCAGGTGGTGACGTGCAGCCCCACACAGGGGAAGGAAGTCGGTGAGATGAGAACTGCACCCGGCACAGCAGAAGCCATCTCACTGAGTAAATGTTCTGTCATCTCAACTAAGAGGTTTGCGGGTGGCCCGTAAAGCAGTATCAGCTAGACAGCAAGTGGGGGAAGCGCTACGGAGGAAAATTGTATCTCTAGCATATTTGCTATGTGCCAGGATCAGTTTACAGATAATAATAGTGACTTAGAGAGGGTCACCACAATTGAGCTGGAGGGGAATCAACAACCATGTTGGGCTCTGTGTCCCCTGACCTTTGCATGTTTCCACTCTACTTCCTGGGCTCTGGAGACACAAAATTTTAAGCCTTCTGAATATCGAAGAGTGTTTTAAGTGTAGGTGTGATTGCCTGCGTGTGAGCCTCGGTACCTCAGGAAGCAGAAGTGCCAGCGTCCTGGAATTGGAGTTATAGATAGTTTCGAGCCACCGTGTGGGTGCTGGGAACCGATCCCAGGTCCTCTGCAAAAGCAGCAAGCGCTCTTAATCACAGAGCTGTCTCTCCAGTCCCTCAAATTGTGTTTTAAAGATGACTTCATCCCCCACCCCTAAATTTAAGCAGCCAGAGGCTATTTCAAGGCACTCTCCCTACACACAGCCCCTCAGGTCTGAGTTAATGCAGTTCTGTAATTTATGAAGCTGGCAGGACCAGTGCACCAGGTTTAGCTGGATTTTCCTCCATAAAAGCAAGCTTTTGGGAATACTATCACTTGCCCGTGGTGAGGACATAGATTCCAGGAAGCTGGTTTCAAAAGCTAAAAAAAGTATATGAGGCAGCCATCTGCTGGAGTAGAGAGGGAAGCTAAGAGCCAACTGAGCCGCCTGCTGCTGCTGCTGCTGCTGCTGCTGCTGCTGCTGCTGCTGCTGCTGCTTCAAGCCCACCCACCCCTGTAGAGGAAACTCAGAGTGGACACACAGAGACACACAGACACACACATAGACACACACACACATAGACACACAAACACATAGACACAAACATACACCTACATACACACACATACGCACAAACACACAAACATACACAAACACACATACATAAACATACACAGAGACACAGAGATGCAGACATATACAAACACATACATACACACACATAGACACAAACACATACAGAGACACACACAGGGACACACACAGAGACACATAAACACACACACAGACACACAGACACATTTGTTCATATTGACTGAAAAATGCAAGAGGTAAAAATACTGATTTTTTTTCCCACAACAAATACTTGTGTATGGAATATAAAAATATGTGCACCTTTTAAAAACTCTCCTTAGAAACTGATCTTGGGTGGAAAATTCCAAAGGAAACTGGGGCACAGGTCAGGGTGAAATCCATGAGCAATGTGCCGCCCGCTTTGGGCTGATTCTGTGCTGCTCTGAGCATCGGCAGCCTGTTTAGAAGCACCTGGTTGCTGGGTACAGACAACTCAAAGTCAAGCCCTGAACACTCACACACTGAAGAACACTCTAAAAAGATGGTCAGATCAAAGCCCAGCCCCGCCTTAATGCAGCACGTGGTGAAGATGGTGGCAGAAGTAATGGGGATTGGAATACTTTTATTTTAAAAGGTTTTCATACTATATATTTTGTTCATATTTTCTCATCCCACAACTCATCCCAAATCTTGCCTGTCTAACAAACAAACAAACAAACAAACAAACAAACAAACCAATAAGGCTAAAAATACCAAAACAAAGCACCCCCACCCCCACCCCACCCCCGCGCGCGCGCGCGCGCACACACACACACACACACACACACACACACACACACACACACACACGGAGTCTGTGTCTGTTTTATGTTGGTCAACGATTGCTGGGCCTGCCTTGGAGTGTGGTTGATATACCCAGCAGTGATTTCTCTATTGGAGAAAACTGATTTTTACTCTCCCAGAAGGTATCAATTGCAAATTGGTTAGGGGTGCGATTTTGTGTCCACTTCCCCCTCTCCGTGCTGGGATTTTTGTCTGGGCCTGTGCATGCCACCACAATCTCTGAGTTCACACGTGTATCAGCTCTGTTGTGTCTGGAAGGTGATGTTTCCATGGAATCACCCACCATCTCTGGCTCTCGCCATCTCCCCTCCTCTTCTGGATAGACAGACCCCTGAGCCTTGAAAGGAGGAATGTGGTAAAGACATCCCATTTAGAATGAGTGCTTCAAAGCCTTTCACTTTCCGCACATGTCCAGGAATAGCAACTTCTTAATTGGGCTGAATGATATATTCCCATTCAATTATTAATATGATTGGAATTAGGTCTACCATTTCATCATTTGGCCTCCATCTGACAATTACGACTTTGCTGTTGTTCTGGTTTGATCCAGTTTGGGGATTTTCTTCCTCTCTTCTCATTTCCCTTCCCCCTTCACACGGTTCGAGCACATTTCAGAATCCCATTTTAATGCATTTGGTGCCTTTTCAACTCGAATTATTTGCATTATTTTTAGGGGCTGCTCCAGGATCACAGTTAGACACTGTTTTCCACCGGTGTTCCTATCACGCCCTTTGTATATAACATAGACATTTTACAATGCTGTGGTTGGGTTCGTCCCTTCTGCTAAGCCACCCAGAGCCCTCTGCTTGCCACCATGGTTATATGCATGGCATTCTTCCATTTTTGATGGACACAAAACCCACTGTAGCAAACATCCTCGTGGGATCCTCGAGGTGGTGTTACCTACCTGGAGAACATGGGTAATGTGAGTTTGTGTCACACCTTTGAATGATTGCTTTTGGCCTCGGTGGTTTTGCAAAGCAACATTTTGACTCTAGTCTGTGAGACCAATGACAAAAAGGGGGAGGGTGTTATGCTTTCATTTGGTGGACTTCTTTCCCTATAGAGAGGATGATTATGTTGAAAAATATTTGATGCTCAACACTAGAGTTGAACAAAAACGTATATAAGTTATAGAGGAGAGTCAAATTTCGTACAGCTGGAGACAGAAGTTACAAATAGGCATGGGAGAGGAGAGACAGAGAGGGAGGGATGGCTCAGGAGTTAGGAGCATGGACTGCTCTTCCAGAGGACCTGGGTTCAATTCCCAGCACCCACATGGCAGCTCACAATCATCTGTAACACCAGTTCCTGGAGATCTGTACTGGCTGGTTTTGTGTGTCAACTTGACAGAAGCTGGAGTTATCACAGAGAAAGGAGCCTCCCTTAAGGAAATGCCTCCATGAGATCCAGCTGTAAGGTATTTTCTCAATTAGTGATCAAGGAGGGAGGGCCTAGACTATTGTAGGTGGTGCCATCCCTGGGCTGGTAGTCCTGGGTTCTATAAGAAAGCAGGCTGAGCAAGCCAGGGGAAACAATCCAGTAAGCAGCACCCCTCCATGGCTTCTGCATCAGCTCCTGCCTCCAAGTTCCTGTCCTGTGTGAGTTCCAGTCCTGACTTCCTTTGGTGATGAACAGCAATGTGGAAGTATAAAGTGAATAAACCCTTTCTTCCCAACTTGCTTCTTGGTCATGATGTTTTGTGCAAGAATACAAACCCTGACTAAGACAGTATCTAACATCCTTTCTGGCTTTCTTTGACAACACATGCTGTGGTGCACAGACATACATGCAGGCAAATCACCAACACAAATAAAATAAAAATAAATAAATCTTCCAAAACATAAGCAAGCAGAAGGCTGGGATTACCCCTGTTGGCTGGATTAGCACTACAGATATCAGCATAAACTCATTTTTATTATCATTATGGGGACAAGCCAGAGCAATGATAGATGACAGCTTCATGTGAATAAATATGCATGCCTATGTCCTTCCACCCTTACCTCTGGTTGCTGAGAGGAATTGGATCAGTGATAACAATAGCTATGGCCCAGCAGTTCCACCAGTGGCCTGTTCTCAGTCTCTAAATATCAGTCTCCAATAAAAAGAGACAAGGCTCCTTGGAGAAATGGCTGGAGACAAAGAGATAAAAGATGAACAACTAGCCAGGCGTGGTGGCACATGCCTTTAATCCCAGCACTTGGGAGGCAGAGGCAGACGGATTTCTGAGTTTGAGGCCAGCCTGGTCTACAAAGTGAGTTCCAGGACAGCCAGGGCTACACAGAGAAACCCTGTCTCGAAAACCAAAAAAAAAAAAAAAGATGAACAACTGGGTGTCTTAAAGTATTAGAAAATAAAGTTGTCTCTCTCTCTCTCTCTCTCTCTCTCTCTCTCTCTCTCTCTCTCTCTGTGTGTGTGTGTGTGTGTCTGTGTGTGTGTGTGCTTGTCAAAGGTTATGTACCACTCTGAAAGTGACCCCAGAATTATTGTATTGATTTATACCTCAAGGAATAAAATAAATATTTGTCCATTCTGATACAAATAAATAATTGATTAAATAAAATAAGGGCTTAGAAATATCAGGAGGGAAATATCAAGGAATTATGTTATATAATAGTATTGCCTTAGTTAGGGTTTTACTGCTGTGAACAGACACCATGACCAAGGCAACTCTTATAAGAACAACATTTAATTGGGGCTGGCTTACAGGTTCAGAGGTTCAGTCCATTTATCATCAAGGTGGAAACACGGCAGCATCCAGGCAGGCATGGTGCAGGAGGAGCTCAGAGTTCTACATCTTCATCTGAAGGCTGCTAGCAGAAGATTGGCTTCCAGACAGCTATGATAAGGGTCTTAAAACCCACACCAACAGTGACACACCTGGCAAGGAGCTTGTAAGACTCTAGAAGCTCCAACTTGAGTCATTCCATCCAAAAAGGGGGTGAACAACTCACAAATCTCAGGGAGCCCCTGAAACCCAAAATATTCACAAGACCCTTCACTCCTAAAGTTATATAAGCAGTAAAGGTTACTAGGAGACAGGCCACTCTCCATCACGCCCATCTGTCTGTAAGTCATGCAGACAGCCCCAGGGCCTCCTGAGTCATTCCTCGTGATAGTGTGGACTTTTTTGTAACACAGCTGCCTTTGACTCATCCATACTCTTTTACCCCTAATCCTATAAGTAACCACGATAAACTTTTTGGTTCACCAAGTTTGACTCTGGTAGAATGTGGAATTTGGGGGGGGGGGGGTGTCAGTTGGTGATAACCTATCAACCTATAACCTATGTTTGTTCACATCCCCCCCCAGCAAAAGTCACACAATAGTGTGCGTTGCTCCCAATGTTCTCAGTAAAACTGTATTGAATTATTGTGCCTCGTTCGAGAGCCCCAAAAGATCACCAAGGAGCTGACTCTGATGCAATCGCACTAGGGTCTCTTTATTCCAAGCTCAGGTGTGGGCCACACTGCCATCTCTGATGAGGTAGAAGGGGAGGGTGAAGCCCTCAGCTCTGAGTGGGACAAGGTTTTATAGGAAATGGTAAGCAAGCGAGGGGCGGGGAGGGGGTGTCTCTAGCCTGGCACACATTTGATGCGGGGAGGGGGGCATTATGGAATTTTGTTGCCCTTTAACATAATTGACTGGTGCTGGGAGCCAAACCATAAGCTTGACTTCTGTTTTCCTCCTGATTGGTGGTTGTCAGGAAGTGAAGTGCCAGGGATAGGCTTGCCAGGTCTGTTGCGGAGTGACCTGGGCGCTAGAGCGTTCAACCTTAGGTCAGGTTTTCTAAGATGGAGTGTGAACCCAAGATGTGGTCTCTTCATCCCAAAGAATAAAATAAACATGCAATAGCCCACGCCGATGTAACCAAACGATTGAACAAATACCCGGGAAAGACAGAGCACTCTCCCTTTATAAGCCCTTTATAAGAACTCCAAACTAGGGCTGGTGAGATGGCTCAGCGGTTAAGAGCACCCGACTGCTCTTCCGAAGGTGATAAGTTCAAATCCCAGCAACCACATGGTGGCTCACAACCATCCATAACGAGATCTGGCTCCCTCTTCTGGAGTGTCTGAAGACAGCTACAGTGTACTCACATATAATAAATAAAATAAATCTTTAAAAAAAAAAAAAAAGAACTCCAAACTAATAAAAGCAGAACAAACGAAGGAACCGAGTCACCACTACGTCATCACTACGGCAGATCGCTGTGAGTGGGATCCAGCAATATTTACTAATTTCCATGGCAGGTCACATTCACAAACTCTGACACATCCCCTTCCAAGGGGTGCATTTCAACTCCCCTTCCTCTGAATGTGTGTTAGATTCAGAAAACCTGTTCTAACAATAGCATTCAAAGGTAAATATATATACTGATGGCGTTCAGGAGAAACGTAACTGACACCATCTTCAGCAAGTAGCAAAAGATAAGATAGATCACCAGGATTAAGGTATAATGACATCATGTGCCCTTTGGTGAGAACAACACCTCAGTTCTCTACCCTCCTCCCCCAAAGCCTGTAATCTTGGTCTAATCACGGGGAAGCATCAGAAAAACCCAAATTGAAGATCATCCTACAAAACAGCCAAACAAGATGTGATGGTTAATTGTGGCTGCCAACATGGCTAGACTTATGAGACATTCCTCTGGGTGTATCTGCAAGGCATTGTCAGAGAAATGAGGACAAGACAGGGAGAGGCCAAGGAACATGACAGTTTGGAAGAGACCAAGGAAAACATAAAGATTGGTGTGGCATGGTGCTCTGGGTTAGATCCTGGGCACAGAGCCAACACTGGCGTGAGGTGGATAGCCATCTAGGGGATCTGTTAACTTCGTTCATGGAACAGACCAGGAGTTGGATGTCAGGGAGAGGCACTAAAGTAACAAAGGGAGACAGACACCCCACAAGCTGCAAGCCCAGCACACAAAAAGGCAGCAGCAGGGAAAGAGGGCGTGGCTGGATGAGGATGTAGGGGCTGAGAAGCAGGGAACAGGGAAGCTACCGTCAGAGAGGGGGGGTGAGGGAAGAAGAAAAAGACACATTTGATTATAGCAGACAAACCGCTCTCATTGGGACGGAAAGAACCTCGGGGCTGGACTCTGCCCGTAGACTCAGCATTGGACATTTTATAGGATGCCAGGGCCTTCCTCTTCCCAGACTTCCTCATTGGTCCCACTAGAGTATCCTCCTTGGGCATACCATTTTCCTCCTCTGAGCGCTTCTCTTCCAGCTAGCCATTAACGATTGGAACAGCCAGGCAGGGCACAAGACATAGCCCCTCTTAAAGGGGACTTCTTTGCTTTCCTAACCTGTCTAAGGTCCCTTGACCCCCCCCTTTTGAGGTTACTAGTACAAAAATTGGAAAAATCTAAATTAGGTCTTTGCCATTGTTAATCCATATTGGATTGGGTTGGTTAGATCATTAGCTATATTAGTCTCTCTCTCTCTCTCTCTTTCTCTCTCTCTCTCTCTCTCTCTCTCTCTCTCTCTCTCTCCAGATCATGGCACTGTGATACAGCTTACTGGTATTCAGGGAAGCCAGGTTAAGGATGTAGACAAACTCTCTGGGCTCCATAGCAACTCCTCCATAAACAGAAATTATTTCAGAATTGTTCTCATCTTCCCACCAAGAGCAGATAAGAAAGCCTGTCTCTTTGTCCCCTCACCAACACTAGAGAGTGTTAGCCTTCGAATCTCTGCTAGTTTGATGGGTAAAATGTATCTGGCTCTTTTGACACCATTCATCATTGTGGGAAAAATGCTTAGGCATTTTTTATGTGCAATATATCAATTTGCATTGTGTGTGGATACACACACACATGCACACACATACTCACATGCACATGTTGCCTCTTCAATATATTATCCTTTGTTTCTTCAATATCCCTATTCAATAATTATTATTCTGCTCATTTCACAACTGTAAAAACTGAGGCTGAGTAGGGTAAGAAACTAACCTCCAAAAACCCTAGCAGCACATAATTCAGGGCGTTTAAGCCAAGATCCACGTAACTTTAAGGCCCGTGACCCTCCAGTATCCTGGATTAGTTGGGATCCAGCTTGGCATCATACTCCCCTGTTTCCCACTGCCTCCCGGGAAGAAGCTCAACTAAATGCTAAAGATCCCTGAGGCAGTCTGGTGGGTCTGACTCAAAGTGAGAAGGCCATGGACTCCCCAGCCGTCAGGAGTCTCAGCCAGAGAAGTCACATGTCTGTCCTCACGAGCTCAGTGATGGAAAGTCTTAGCTATGATCTTCCCATCTTCCCATTACCTCACCCAGCAGCAATGGGACCGTGTTCTTCATTTTGTTTCTCTACAATAAATGTTTTCCATGTCAGGTCAAGTGTTCAATTGAAAGCTTTAACAGGGCTGGAGAGATGGCTCAGTGGTTAAGAGCACTGACTACTCTTCTAGAGGTCCTGAGTTCAAATCCCAGCAGCTACATGGTGGTTCACAACCATCTGTAATGAGATCTGATGCCCTCCTCTGATGTGTCTTCAGATAGCTATATGTAATAAATAATAAATTTTTTTAAAAATAAATAAACAAAATTTTTTTAAAAAAGTTTTAAGACCTTCATTAAACCCTAATTGTATGGAAACAGATGCCACGATGGCTGGAGAGATGGCTCTGTGGTCAAAAGCACTGGCTGCTCTTCTGTGTTCAATTGCCAACACCCATGTGGCAGTTTACAACTGTCTATAACTCCAGTTCCAGGGGATCTGATGCCCCTCTTGGGTACCAGAGACACACTGGTGCACAGGCAACACATCCATTCACATAGAAAGAATAAAAACAAATTTTAAAATAGTTTACAAAATAAAATGGATGCCACATATCCCTTCTCTTCATGGTCAGCTTGGGATCCATATTGAAGGTCACCTGACATGGGAGAGTTTCCATCTTCAGTGTGCTGGCCTTCTGTGGCCTCTGTTCTTCCGTGTGCTGGCCTTCCGTGTGCTGGCCTTCCGTGGCCTCTGTTCTTCAGTGTGCTGGCCTTCTGTGGCCTCTGTTCTTGCATCGCCATGGTATATGTCTTCGTGCTGAACGCAACTCATATTCCCACTAAGACGTGAAACTTTCTAATCATCAAAACAGTAACTTCAGTCCAAGTATTTAACAGGTTACTGTCAACACCACCTAACTGGTATGTTCTAGCCACACTCACAAGAATCACAAGGGCCAGCATTTATTGCACACTTAATGTATACCAGCCACTACTCAGTACTTTCTATACGCTTAGTCACTGAACATCATCAGTTCCATATTGCAAATGGGATGCTGGACACAGGCAGATATGTTCATTTGCCCAACATCACACGACTAGAAATTGGAAGAGCCGGGGAGTCTGGCTTCAAAGCCCACACGCTCTATGATACTTGGTGTGGGGATCTTTATTGAATTACTGCTCTGAGATGCTAGGAAAACCCATTCTAAATATACTTTGAATCATCAAAAACAAGAGCCATAAATGTCACAGGAAGCAATATCCAGTAGAGATTCTCTGGGGCAGCCCACTCTAGAGCCTTCATGCCCAGACTTCTGGCATCCACCAGCCCCTCCACAGCCTTGTTATATTGTTTCAGATAAAACCTATTCTCTTAGTCACTTAATATCTTTTAAATGGATTCAATTGTTTCTGCTTAAGCAACTTATTTAAAAAGGAAAGTGACCTCATGTCACCATTGTAAATGGAAAGGCAGTATCATTTACTTTAAGTAAATGGTAACCTAAAAATAAATACTATGGAAATGAAACAATGCCAATAAATTATAGTCAGATGCCCTTGCCTGCCAAAGCACTGAGGCTTGCTAAATCCAAGTCTCTCTCTGCTAAAATGGGAGATTTAGCAAGCCTTAAGAGAGGTAGTTGTGACAGACTTATAACGATAATCAAAAGTGCAAGAATGTGGAAGAAAAGAGTTCCTGGGAATTTAAGCTTTGGGGACAGAAACATCCATGCTATGTCCCATCTCTGAAGAAAGTCAGGGCAGGAAATCGAGGCAGGAGACCGGGGGCAGGAGTCAATGCAGAGGCCATGAGGGTGTGCTGCTTACTGGCTTGCTCCTTGTGGCTCCCTCTGCCTGCTTTCTTATTGAACCTGGGACTTATCAGCCCAGGGCTATCCTCATTCAAAATAGGCTAGATCCCCCCACACACACACACACACATCAATCATTAATCAGGAAAATGTCCCACAGTCTTCTCTAGAGGCCAATCTGATGGAGGCAGTCCCTCTATTAATACTCTCTCTTCCCAAATGACTCTATCTTGTGTCAAGTTGACATAAAACTACCCAACAAAACAAATAAAAGAAGAAACAGTGTTGCCGGAATTACTAGAGAAGAGGGAAATGGCTAGCTGAAAGTGATCTGTGGTCTGAAGATTTCCTTCACTACACCCTGGTGTTCCGCAATTACCTTAGCTATGACATAGGTCTACCCAAGCCCGGGTCTTCAGTAGTCCCCAGCCCCTGCCTCCAAAGGCTGCTTAACCCCATGGCTGCTCTGGACACCGCTCCTTTAGAGCTGAGAAAAGCATTTCTCTCTCCCATTACAGGTACATTTAATTCTCACATCCCTGAAGCTCTGCCCCTGGGATCCGTGGTTTACAAGCGCTCCAGCCAGGGGCGCAGAGGTGCAGCATGGTACCAGGATGGGGAAAGCACTGCTTATGGGCTCATTTTTCTGCCTTGCACCAGGGATTTAACAGTCCAGTCTCTGTGCCTTTTCCTTGTGGAACTGAATGCTACCCAAGAATCTCTGGCCACAAGCAGGACGGACTCACAGCCCTAGATTCTGGATGACTGCGGCTATTAGCATCCTGGTGTTTCAGGAATTTAAGATCTTAACAAGAAGGTGTACCACATCATCATGAAGGTATACAAAAGCCAGTCCAGCAGCCAAGGATGGCCCTGGCAAGGGTCAGAAAGTTGGAGACCAAATATCCCAGGTCAAGTGACTTTGCAGTATCATCTGCAGCAAGAAGACCTACATATTTCTTCCTCCAATATTATGACTCCTGCTTTTAATAATTCAAAGTATTTTTTAGTTTGTTTTTAATTTTTAAACAATTTATTTTTATTTTACATGCATTGTTGTTTGGCCTACAGAGAAGGTCTGTGTGAAGGTGTCAGATTCCCTGGAACTGGAGTTACAGACAGTTGTGAGCTGTACTCCGTGTGAGTACTGGAAGTTGAACCTGGGTCCTCTGGAAGAGCAGCCAGAACTCTTAACCCCTGAGCCATGTCTCCAGCCCCTAAAGACACAAGCATGACAACTCAAAGATGAGTCACAGATAGCGAACCCCTTCTACCTAGGGAACTGTTTGATTGTAAAAACTTCCCCGTAGCTTCTTGTACTTGGGTTTAAGTTGCCAGGTAAGCTTTGGGAGGAAAGACTGGACACTGAGGGCTTGACCTATAGGTGAACAAATGCCTTGATAAGCATTATTAGGTGAGGAGTAAGAGGTTGAAGAATGTAAGTCACTGGGGCCACGTTGTTGGGGCTCTGCCTTGCCTCTGCCCTTTCCTTTGTATTCCTTTCTCTGATTCCACAATTTCTTAATGTGAGCTGGCTGTGCTTTAACATGCTATTCCCAACCACGACAGACTGAGCCCCCCAAAACCATGAGCTAGTCAAATCATTCTTGTTGAGTTCTTTGCTCTCTGGGTGTTGTGGTCACTGCAACACAAATATAAGTAGCTCCATCACTGACATGGTGGAGGAGGGAAGGCTCCTGGAGCAGAGAGCAGATGGGAGACCTGGTCAAGGAGATGCACTTTTTAAAACCAAAAACATTCTTTTTAAAAAGTTCCAATATGGGGGGGCTGGAGAGATGGCTCAGAGGTTAAGATCACTGACTGCTCTTCCAGAGGTCCTGAGTTTAATTCCCAGCTACGACATGGTGGCTCACAACCATCTATAATGGGATTTAATGCCTTCTTCTGGTATGTCTGAAGACAGCTACAGTCTTTTTCTTTTCTTTTCTTTTCTTTTCTTTAAGATTTACTTATTTTATGTATATGAGTACAATGTCGCTGTCTTCAGACACACCAGAAGAGGACATCAGATCCCATTACAGGTGGTTGTAAGCCACCATGTGGTTGCTGAGAATTGAACTCAGGACCTCTGGAAGAGCAGTCAGTGCTCTTAACCGCTGAGCCATCATCTCTCCAGCCCCAGCTATAGTCTTTATATACATAAAGTAAATAAATATATACTTTTTAAAATTTCCAGTTTTGAATATCTCCTTTTTTTTTTGTTGTTTTTTGTTTTTCAAGACAGGGTTTCTCTGTGTAGCCCTGGCTGTCCTGGAACTCACTTTGTAGACCAGGCTGGCCTCGAACTCAGAAATCCGCCTGCCTCTGCCTCCCAAGTGCTGGGATTAAAGGCGTGCGCCACCACGCCCGGCCATGAATATCTCCTTTTAAAACATACTTCACCAGTTAAACTGTACAAGGCTTTTAGAATCTGATACATTTCCTATGTTTCCACCTAAGACACAGATCAACTGATCAGTGAATCTGATAAGCCTGACCTGAGGGATGCTGGCATTCAAGGAGTCTGCTCAGACACCTGCAAAAGGAAACCCAGAACTACAGACAGAGGGTCTCTTTCTTCAGGTTTTCATTTATTTGTGGATATGCATATCTGTGTTTCTCACAGATGGACTTCAGAGATCAACTTTCAGGACTTGGTTCTTTTTCTCCACCATGTGGTTCAAGGGGTCAAACTTGGGTCACTGGGCTGGATAGCGAGTGCCTTTACTAACCTGAACTCTCTTCCAGCCCTACTTAGGAGTTTCTAAAACCCCCAAGACCGTGGATGAAGCCATCCTGCCTTTAGCATCTTTTACCATCTTGCTGACCTCTGATCTCCTGGACTGCATCACACATTCCCAGAGGAAAGCATTCAGGGAAGTAGTCCACACTCAAGGAAGTAAGAGACTCCGGGGTCAGAAGGCCAAAGCCACGCCACAAACGCCATAAACTAAGCAGCCAAACATGCCCGACTTGTTCTAATTACCCAGAAGACTGGCAGTCTGAAGGCTGCAGGCTGTGTGGTGGGGTCATGGTGTGAGTCCAGCTTATTATATGATCTCTGAGAAGTGATAAGTGAACTATTGCTTCTCCCAAACACCATCTAGATAAAGTTCAGAGTTAGACCACCCAGAAGGCACCTGTGTCTCATCACACACCACAGAGCACGCTCACCAGGTGTTATTCCCAGCCTGCGATGAATAGACTCACACATTGCATGCCCACGACTGTGGTGTGGACGGAGAAGTTGGTATCAGCCTTAGGTTCTCAGGGACTGGATGTCCACAGCTCTCAAGGGCTCAGGTCCAAGGTTTCTCAGTCATAAAGTGCTGGTTTAGAGCCTGTGTGTTGCCTGCTAGAGCCACAGCAACAAAGTACCAGAGTTTGGGAGACTTAAACAGCAAGAACACATCGTCTCAGCTCTGCATGTCTATGTCCAAGGTTAACATGTCTGTTAGCAGGATGAGACATGTTCCAAGTCTCTGTCTACTCTTCTCTTCTCTTCTCTTCTCTTCTCTTCTCTTCTCTTCTCTTCTCTTCTCTTCTCTTCTCTTCTCTTCTCTCCTCTCCTCTTCTCTTCTCTCCTCTCCTCTCCTCTCCTCTCCTCTTCTCTCCTCTTCCCCTCTTCCTCCTTCTTCCTCTCCCTCTGTCTCTGTTTGTCTCTGTCTTTGTCTCTCTTTCTGTTTGCTGGTAATCTCTGCACTCCTGGCTGGTGTTTCCATCACCCTATCTCTGGCTCTGTCATATTATGTCTCCTGCACACGTGTCTCAGTCTCGGTTCCCCTTTTGCATAAAGACACTGATCACATTGGCTTGAGGCATGCCAAATGACCTCATACGCCTAGTGACCGCGTGGTCACTCACTGTATTTTCAGTGACCTCACCCGCAAAGGATGCTTCACATTCTAAGGTGAAGCAGGCAAAGCCACCTTGCCCTGGGCATCCCTTTCCATCTCTGCTGACCTCTGACCTCCTCCAAGGTTAGGAAGAGCTGGTCTCCCCAGTAATCTCCTCTTGTTTCCCCTTGCCAGACCTAGTGCCTCTACTTGGACTTGGCAGCCTCAGGAACCATAAGCCAAATTCTGGTGTCTAAAGTCTAAGGGGCTGGAGGGTTGGCCATGCTGCTAAAAGTACTAGCTGCTCTTCCTGGGGACTACAGGATCATTCTCAGTGCCCTCAGATGGCTCACAGCCATACTCCAGGTCCAGGAGTTCTGCCACACTCTACTGGACTCTATAGGCCCTGCACACATGTGGTGCATAGACATACATTCAAGCTATACATCCATACACATAAAATAAAACTTAAAAAAATCCAGTCTATAATACATTGTTCTACCAATAAAAATAAATTGAGAGTATCCATATACCTTTTATATCCACCTTCTATTGCATGTTTAAAACTTTGTAAAATGCCACCCAACTGGATAGCCCCCCCACAGCTTCTTTCCACTCAATAATCCATCTCTGAGGCATATTCGAGTTGGCCTATGTCTACGGTCATTTTAGCTGCTGTGTGGACAGGCAGCTAAAGTGACATCAGGAGTTTGTTGGTGGTGGTGGTTGGTTGGTTTTTCTTTTTTCTTGTATTTTGGTGTTGCAGCTGGCCTCACAAGAAGATTCTTTTCATACCAGGTTTCTTGTTCTCCTCTACAACGTAGACCCAGAGTGAGATGCCAGGAATAAGAAGAGCATCCTCAGGTCTTCCGGCTGCGACTGAAGTGACTTCTGAGCCTTTCCACTCCCACCTGTGTACCTGTAAAGCCACCTCACCGGAGCTGGCTTTATCAGACTTTTTATAATGTTACCAAGATCACATGTATGAAATGGTATGTTGATAAAATTTTCATTTTTGATTTTTTTTTTCCTTTTCAGCAGGGAAGTAAATCATTCTCTCATGCCTGTATTTAAACGGTCTAATCCTTAGGTATCTCTCCTGGTAAGACTGGATTCAAGGGAAGAGCAGCTGAGCTTTGAATTGAGTTGTGGCTCTCAGTAACTCCTATCCTGATCCATGGGAAAGAAACTCTGTTGCCTGCACTATCTCTGCAGTTGACCTTGTGGAGACTGAAGGTGAAAAGGGAAGGGTCTAGTTCCGCCCCACTCCACTTGGCCGGCTGGAGGCAGACAGCGCCCCTGATGGTAAACTCTGGTATGGCAAGCACTATAAAGTTTAAGAAAACTCAGGACTGGAGAAATGAAATGGCTCTGTGGTTAACAGCACTGACTGTTCTTACACAGGACCTAGGTTCAATTCCCAGAACCTACGTGGTGGCTTAAAACAGTCTGTAACCCTAATAACAAGGGATTCAATGGCCTCTTCTGGCCTCTGTGAGTACCAGGAATACATGTGCACAGACATATATGCAAACAAAACACCCATACATGTAAAATAATAATCATAACCACCACCACTACCATCAGCAGCAGCAGCAGCAGCAGCAGCAGCAGCAGCAGCATCAAGAAAATTCATTTTATCCAAGCTCAGTGACACACAGCTATAATCCCAGGAATTTGGGAGGCTGAGGCAGGACAATTACAAATTCAAAGCCAGTCAGCTCTACATAAAGAAACTCTGAAAAGACACAGAGACAGAGGAAGGGATGGAGGGAGAGAGAGAATGAGAGGGACAGGGAGAGGAAAAGAGAAGAAAAGAATATCTTGGTTTCAATTTTTTTTTTTTGTTTTTTTCGAGACAGGGTTGGTTTCAATTTTTTTTTAAATTATTTATCTTATGTATGTGAGTGCACTGTCACTCTCTTCAGATCCCATTACAGATGGTTGTGAGCCACTGTGTGGTTGCTGGGAATTGAGCTCAGGACCTCTGGAAGAACAGTCAGTGCTCTTAACTGCTGAGCCATCTCTCCAGCATGGCCTTGGAACAGCAGGCTGCTCCCGAACCCACGACTCGCTCCTCAGCCAACCTGAGCTTCACACCAGGCTCCTAGCTGACATACCAAGTGATTGATATATATATATATATATATATATATATATATATATATATATAGAGAGAGAGAGAGAGAGAGAGAGAGGTTCTTTTAAATCCTCACTTAATAGAAGAAGAAGCAGAGACAGGGCAGTGTGGTTAGCAGGGGTCACCCACTTTTGAGAAAGGCCATTGCATCACTCCCCATGGCTCTTAGGTCTGAGTTCCAGGAACCAGATCTGGGGCCACAGGAGTGTCCACTTGCCTGAGGGCTCACAGCACCTTCTCATTGGTCCTCTCCATGTTTAGGGGATTGCTAGAGGACAGAATGGGGTCTCTTCTTCCTGCAGGCACACAGTACTCTCTCAGAGAGAAAAGTATGAAATGTGGGTGCCTGCCAGAGCACACTGGGGCTGCCACGGCCGCCCTTCATCAGCTGTGCTCAGGCCAGGACAGAATTTGGCTTTGATCAAGCCCTAAGCAGAAAGCCAAAGCAAACAACAGCCGGGTCCCCTGCCCCACCCAGGCCTTCACCTCAGTACCTGGTGACTCGGACCTCTTCCTCTCCCTCCCTCCTTCCCCTCCCAGGGGAGCTGTCTTTGCAGGAAATGGCCTCAGAGCACAAAGGAAGAGCTGTGTGTGGATGAGTCTCAGGAAGGCCCTGGTCTCCAGGAAGGAAAAACAGAGACTGGATTTAAGTCACAACATTTGACAACATAAGTCTCCATGGTACCAGGCACCTGGTGAGTGACATGCAGGAAGCATGCAGGGGAGGGGGACTGTGATTGGCTGGATCCAATGGTTCCCTGGCCATGCTGGGACTCTCTCTCCAGCCTGGTGGCAGGAACAAAGATGGAATTGGACCCAAGGGTCCTGTCTTCTTCTACAAAACAAGATCTCGTGACTTACACGTTCCACCCCAGGCTCAGGACAGAACTATTTCAATACAACTGCTCAAGGCTAGCTTCTGAAAACCTTTTTATATCTGTATGCCATATTTTCATTATCTACTCCCTCTCCCCCACCCGCCCAGCTTCCCTCCAGTCCCTCCCATGTCCCCTCCTCTTTTCTTTTGTGGCCCCTTCCTCTCTAACTATCATTGCTACATATATAAACAAATCTGTAAATGCAACCTGCTGAGTCCACTTAACATTGCTTAAATGTGGTTTTTAGCACTGATCACTTGGACCATGAGGATAATGAATGAGAGGCTCATCTCTGGAGTCTGCATATCCTTCCCTCAGCAGTCATTAATTTGTTACTTCAATTAGGGGTGGGGCCACAAGGTTAGCATCTTTTTTTTTTTAACTTTGTACTGGTTCTTTGTGAGT
Source organism: Mus minutoides (assembly GCA_902729485.2). Taxonomy (NCBI): domain Eukaryota; kingdom Metazoa; phylum Chordata; class Mammalia; order Rodentia; family Muridae; genus Mus; species Mus minutoides. The sequence continues at coordinate 2,302,780 of LR749553.1, forward strand.
TTCACATCATCCACCCCATCCCACTCATCTTCCCCTACCCCACCCCCTCCCTCCACTCTTGCAACCCCTCCCCCAAAGGGGGAAAAAATCTCATCGTGGAAGCTGTACTGTGTCATGGTGTGTTCCACAGTATACCCTTTGTCCACACTTTTTGCTTGCAATTGTTCATTGCAATGAGTCCTTGGTAGGTTCGAAGCCTCTGGCTTCTGCTGCGCTATCAATGCTGGGTCCTCACTGGGACTCCTCTCAGATACCCTGTTGTTGCCCTGTGTCACGGAGAGCCAGCAGCCTTGGATCTGTAAGGCAGGCCCTTTCATGAGCTCTGGTAGTTCATCAATGATGTAGATGGGCCAACTCAAAGCCCTTGGTGGTCAGCCTGCCGGCTCGCCCGCACCCACACCACCAGGCCGAGCTCTGTAGCATTGCCCCAGCTAGCTCATCCAATGCCACCTCCTAGCAAGGGGCAGAGTCAGCTCTCCTGCTCTCTGGCCTGGCACACCCCTGGCCATCAGGGCCAGCCCTACTGTGCTACTCAGGCAAGGGGCAGGGCCCACTCTCCCAAGTAAGGCTAGCATCTTTTAAAACTTCTATTTTAGACTTCTGACCCTAAGAGTAGGTCATCTTTGCAGGAAGCCACAGATACTGTGACAGCCTAATGAGACAATGTAGACTTCCAATTCTAAGTCCTGCACACCTGCCAGCAGCTCTCAAAACTCTTAACTAAAGCCACACAGCTCAGGCTTTAGAGAGGATTTAGAGAGGATGCTAACATAAGGGTGTCAGGGTCCAGGGCTCCCAGGGGAGCTGCTCACAGCTGGAGATGGGGAGAGTCCAGGACAGGATGTCTGTCCTTCCTACAGTGGTCCCGCACTCGGGGCTGAGAACCATCCCTGCCAAGCACTGTGCTGGAGGAACACTAAGTTACAGAGTAAAGTCTCTGTCTCCAAGGCCATGGGGATGGTGCTGTGTGAGGAAACTTCTAGAGACTGAGGAGGATGAGCGGAGGGGAGAGGATAGAGAGAGTTCAGACCAAGTGTGCAGGTCTGATAGTTCTCCCGGGAGAGAGGAGACCAGAGACGGAAGAGGGTCTGAGGCTCAGGTGGGCCCTGATGCCTCTGAGCCTTCGGAGCAGAGCGGACATGAGGAACAAGCAAGGCTCGGAGAACCAGCCCCTCCCCCACACCCTCTGCCCCGCCCCACTGGGACACTCTTGCTTAGCTGAGACCCCATCTCCCACCCATTTAGGACCCACCCTGCTCCCTTTCCCACTCCACCAAGACCAGCCTTGAGGGGTTTCTCCCTCCCCTCCAGCCTCAGCCATCCCAACTCTGTGCGACCCTCCTCAACCCTGCACCCCAGCCAGTCCCACTGCTGGGGGAAGGTATTGGCTTTGCTCTGGTCCAGTGGGGCTCATGGAGGAGGGGGACACAGGGCTGGCCCTCTTATTTTTCCTACCACCTCCATCAGCTATGTGACCCTCTCCTTCCTGCCCACACATTAAAGGAAGACCAGATTCACCGTAGCCCAGGACTTCCCCTCAGGACCCACCGAGGAGCTAACAGCAAGCACCAGGGTGCAGAAGGGCACAAGAAAGCCGAAAGCCAGGAGCTTCCACGGGGGCGCCTCAGTCCTGTTTGGGGTTACCAGAGCTACTCTGCACACACCACCCAGAACAGTGTTCGTTATAGCTCCAAAGTCCTCTTTTGAAAAAAAAAAAAAATGTCTGGGTATATGACTCCGTATCGTGTTGATATAAACTGTCTGGGAAGCCACATTCCCGTTTCCCCCCATTTTCACATACATTATCATCGAGATTTTCTGAGAAAGAGAGAGGCTGGCGTTGTCAGCCCCCTGCCTCAGGAGCTGACTGTGGGAGAGCTGAGAGGAGCTGGGGTGCACAGGCCTGCCCCCAACGTGCCATGTCAGATTGATTAACTTCATCATGGTCCTGAGCTCCCTAATGTTTTTTTTCTCTGAAATGTCTCAGCTCTAAACGATCGTGACCCAAGGCAATTTACGGCTCCTTCCATTTTTTTTAATGAAGTCTGATTTAATAGTCGGAATGGTTAATGGCCTCGTCTGTCACACATAATAAAACAGAGCCTAATTGTGTTTTAAAAAGGCCCTTTTGGTATGAACAGAAGCAACTTGATTGAATTGTGAGAGGGCTTTGGCGTGCACTAAGATGGCTTCCCAAGGGTTCCAGGCGAACTCTTGCTGAGCTGCCATTCCGTTCTCCCCTCGCCCGCCATCATCCCTTCTTCAGCAGGAATTGCCAAACTCCCCAAACCAGTTCCATGCCATGCTGTCTGCTGGCTTCCTCGGGATGCCCCATCCCGGTGCTCACTGGGGTTAACACAGCCTCTTGTAATTATAACCCTCCAGACCCTCCCCCAGCAGCAAATGGCCGTGTACCCATTCCATACCTGGGAAAACCTAGCCTGGCTTGTGACCAAGTCTCCAGGGTGGGGATGAGTCAGAGCCTCGGCAGCTGGCCCTCCTGCCCAGCCAGATCCTGAAAAGCCTTCTTCCCCTGTGGCTGGAGAAGGCTCACAGCCAGGCAAGTATGGACATGTGTCCTGGCCTCTCAGGATCACTGGGTTGAGCCATGGACTCTAAGACTCATGGAGAGACTGGAGCAAAGAGAAGCCACTCACTCAAGAACTCAGAGCTCGTTTAAAGGGGCCTGAGATTTTTTTTGAGATCCTTGAACAAGTTGGCTTCTGCAAAATATACAAAATATACACGGTGCCTCTTATAGGAGAGACTATAGAGTCACGGAGGCAGGATACGGATGTCTCTCTACCCTGCTACTACCCCTGAGGTCTGGCCATGCACAGTGGTTTTGTGAAGGCCGTGGCTCAAGAGAGGTCTTGCTAAGATGGCTTTCCCTGGGATAAGCGCACTGTGCTCCCAGTGAAAAGCTCACAGGGCTCAGGATCCTAGGACAGGAATGGTCCGAGGTTGATCCTTTCACCAACCTGTGCTGTGTCATTCTCAGAGGACCAGCCCTGTCTGTAAACACACTCTGGTCCTTTCTGCATCAGGGGACTTTGTAAGGGTCACTTACACACACCCTAGAAGACCACAGAACCTGAAACAGCATTTGTAAGTTAGGATAGCTCCTCCCCAGCCAATAGCTATGGAGTTACCTCAGACATATCTCCAACTTCAGTGAAAACCTGACTTAGGATGAACAAGGGGCTGGGCATTCACAGGCCCAGCCTGGGGCTCTATTCTACAATATCTGAAGGACAAAGGAACATGTAGGCCTTTGGCCAGAGGGGTTGGAGACTGGGAGAGGCAACCAGGAATGACAGCAAGCTCCCTCTGCACCAGGCTGGGCCAGAGACAGTCTATAGCTGGGCAAGGCCCCCTGGCTTCTCTAATGTGGTGATAAGGGTTGGGCAGAAGGGAGTCTTGTGGTGCCAGGCAGCTACAAGATATAGATGCAGAGTAAGAGTAGAGCTGCAGTCAGTCAGAGTGGGCTGCAGTCAGTCAGAGTGGGGCTGTAGTCAGTCAGAGTGAGGCTGCAGTCAGTCAGAGTGAGGCTACATACATTCAGTCAGAGTGGGCTGCAGTCAGTCAGAGTGGGGCTACATTCAGTCAGAGTGAGGCTGCAGTCAGTCAGAGTGAGGCTGCAGTCAGTCAGAGTGAGGCTGCAGTCAGTCAGAGTGAGGCTACATTCAGTCAGAGTGGGCTACATTCAGTCAGAGTGAGGCTGCAGTCTGTCAGAGTGGGGCTACATTCAGTCAGAGTGAGGCTGCAGTCAGTCAGAGTGAGGCTACATTCAGTCAGAGTGAGGCTGCAGTCTGTCAGAGTGGGCTGCAGTCAGTCAGAGTGGGCTGCAGTCAGTCAGAGTGGGCTGCAGTCTGTCAGAGTGGGCTGCAGTCTGTCAGAGTGGGGTTGCAGTCAGTCAGAGTGGGGCTACAGTCAGTCAGAGTGAGGCTGCAGTCAGTCAGAGGGGGGCTGCAGTCAGTCAGAGTGGGCTGCAGTCAGTCAGAGTAGGGCTGCAGTCAGAGTGGGGCTGTAGACAGAATGGGACTGTAGACAGAGTAGAGATGCAGTGAGACATAGTGGGGCTGTAGACAGACAGGAAGACTGTAGACAGACAGTAGAACTGTAGACAGAGGGGGACTGTAGACAGAGTAGGGCTATAATTAGACAAAGTGGGACCTGGACAACACAGCTTCCATGATGTGACTTGTTCCCTGTTTCTGTCTGGTTGGAAGGTAAATGACCCTATAGCATTGAGCCAAGGGCTTCAGAGCTCAGGGCTGTCCACCCCTGAGGATTGCTTGCCCCTCCCACTGAGCCCAGAGCACTGGGCTGAGGCTCACACCCCCATTGTCTCCACTCCAGCACCCAGGCCGATGAAGAGGGGACATGGAAGTCTCCAGCGGAGGCTTTTCTGGGGAAGGGACCATGGCGATGTCATCGTCTCAGAAGCTCCCGCCCTGCATATTTTTGTGCAAGTTTAGCACTCAGGGCTGGTGTCATAGGGCAGGTAATGTTTCCAGAGAAGAACTGCAGAATATTTTCACCTGAATGTTGGACTCTGGAGGGGCCAGTGACATTCTCCACTTGTCTAGTGTGCTCAGTTCCCCTGCACTTCCATCGCTGTTGTGTCTCACACACACACACACACACACACACACACACACACACACACACACACACTCCAGCCAATTAGTGAATCTTTTTACCCAGCTCAAGAGACCGTTATTTACTATTTACTTACTATTGTCTGCCCTCAGCAACAGTTCCCCCAAGCAGGCATACACCATACACAGCTGATCTGCTCACACTGGGAACTTGTGCTCCAAGAGTCTCCCCTTTCCCTCACTCCCCAGATCAGCCTCCTGTGACCTAACATGACAGGCACACCCCATTGCTTTCCATGGTCTGCTGAGCCCTCTGCTTCTCAACGCCCATCTCCAGAAACCCTCCCCGGTCCACCTAGTTACTCTGTACTAAACTCCTTGGAAACTGTTGGTATCTGTCTCAGTTAGGGCTTCTAGTGCTGTGATGAAACACCATGACCAACGCCACTTGCAGAAGAAAGGGGGTCTTTAATCCACATCACTGTTCATCATTGAGGAAGTAAGGACAGGAACTCACACAGGGCAGGAACCCAGAGGTAGGAGCTGATGCAGAGGCCATGGAGATGCTGGCTTACTCATCATGGCGTGCTCAGCCTGCTTTCTTATAGAACCCAGGACCACCAGTCCAAGGATGACACCACCCACAATGGGCTGGTCCCTCCCCAACTGATCACTGATTAAGAAAATGCCCTACAGTCTTGCCTGTAGCCCAATCTTATGGAGACATGTTCTCAATTGAAGCTCCCTCCTCTCTGATGACTCTAGTTTGTGTAAAGTTGGTGTAAAACTAGCCAGCATAATAAATATCTTTTAAAAAGCTCTTTATCATTTCGTTGTGAGATTCACATCATACACCCATATCCCACTCATCTCCACGGACACCCTCAAACAAAACAAATCAAACAAGAACATCAAAATAATATTAAGATTTTTAAAAAGTAAAAATAAACCATCTGGCCATGGAAGATGCAGTGTGTTGTGGTGTGTCTGTCACACAGTGTCACCCTTTTGCCCAAACAGCTCTATCTGCAAATGCTCATTGCAATGAATCATTGGTCAGTTTCAAGGCCTCTGACTTCTGCTACACGGTCAACATTAAATCCTCTTCTTAGACATCCTGTTGTTGCCTGGTGTCATGGAAATCCTGCAGCTTTGGTTCTGCAGGAGCTACCCCTTCACTAGCGCCAGCAGTTCATAGGGAGGGTAGGTGCTGGGCTGAGCCAACTCAAAGCCCTGGGTCTCAGCCTGGGTGGTAACTGAGTTGATCAGCACTTTCCCATCATGTCCAGGGGGAGCTCTCCAGCACTGCCCAGGAAAAGTGCAGAGCTGTTCTCCCTATGCTGTAGCTGGCTAGGGGTAGGTCCAGCTCTCTACCTCTCCTGCTCTCAGGGCCAGCGCTCCCAAGCTGCCCAGGCAAGGGGTGGGGTCAGATCTCCCTGCCTACTAAAGGCTGTGAGGGGTGGGTGGGGAGGGGAGGGATGGATCTGGGGTGGAGGAGTAATCTCTCCCCTGCCCATCCCCTTCACAGCGGATGAGAAGGGATATATTCATGCCCATGGACACTCCATACTCCTGTCACCAGCCAGGAGTATGTGCTGCCCTGGCTAGGTGTGGAGCCTGCGCTCCTAAGCGCTGCATCAATAGAGGGTCAGGACCAGCTCTGCACAGCCCTGGGACATCAATACGGTCCTAGGCAGCATCCCAGACCAGGCACATCCCCATGGCCTCCAGTGATAACATGGGCTCCAGTACCCGCTCCTGCAGGGTCGTGGGCCCAGACATGGTCCTTAGCTCACAGAAGCATGGGCTGGGACCTCACCATGGCCTCAGCACAAGCTACTCCCATCAGCCTTTCCCTCACCACCTTCGTGTCTCCAGTTCTGCCTCTCTTCATTGTGCACACACCTTTCCACTTCTCTTTCTCTCCCATCTCTCCTGGCACTGACTTGCTTATTTCAGTGGGGCGAGGGGCACTGGGTGTCCTCTGTACCACCTACATCCCGGCACAATATCTTTGTTTGTTTATTTTTGTTTGGGGTTTTGGTCTTGGTTTTGGTTTTTTGTTTTTTGGGTTTTTTTTTTTTTTTTTTTGGAACAGCGTTTCTCCATGTAGCCTTAGCTGTCCTGGAACTCTCTCTGTAGACCAGCCTGGCCTCAAACTCTCAGAGATCTACCTGCCTCTACCTCTCGAGCTCTAGGATTAAAGGTGTGTGCCATTGCAGCTGCTGCTGCTGCTGCCGCTACTGCCACCAGAGCCACTGCCTCCACACCCAGGACAGTATCTTCTCTGTGGACATTTTATTGCATACTCTACATCTTCCAGTTCCAAGTTTTGACTGAGGTCTTGTAGTCTCCATATGTCTTCAGTAATCCGTTATTCCTGTTGGCCTCTCAAAACAGTGATCAAGGTGGGCATGATGGTGCACAACTTTAATCCCAGTCCTCTGGAGTCAAAAGCAGGCAAATCTCTGTAAGTTTGAGGACAGTCTGGTCTACCTAGTGAGTTCCAGAACAGCTGGGGCTATGAGATTCTATTTCAAAAATCAAGCAAACAAACAAACAAAAAAAGTGATCAAAATTGGCTTAATGTTCTTGTCTGTTAATTTTGCTATTTTAAGCTTTTGCTTGTCACGTTTTCCTTTCTCTTTGCATTTCTTGTGACTTCAGGTTAGACGCTGTGGAGGACTTACTGCAGAAACTCTGGATTCTGTTATCTTCTTCCGAGGAGGGTTGTTTTAGTAAGCTATTAAACACCACAACAGGTCATGTTGGTCCTCTGATGGCTGGACTTTGCATTTTATGATCAGTCATTTTCAATTTGGTCTTAGCTCATGGACGGGGCATATCCTTTAGCTCTTCAGGCATGGGCTTTCTGTTGTGTCGGTAGAGTCTGGAGCCTTCCTAAGCTTAGTTATAGTGGAAAGATGAAATCTTGCTCTTTCCTCCAGCCTTGCAGGTGTCAATTTCCCCAGGGAAACCTTGTGGTTTTGAGTCCTCTGCTTCATATGTTAAGGAGATGGATGAGGGCATGGAGAGACTCCTGCTCTGGGATCCTCCTTTCCTCATTGGCTTCCACCTTCTCTAGAAGCTTCTATACAAGACTGCTACTTTCTGCCCGAGTTTTATTCATCCAATGTGCACTGCAAGGGCCAAAGGGTACTCTGGCTAGAGGAAGTTAAAGGCTCGGTCTACAAAGCTCTACCTAGTGTGGTCCCTTTCTTTCAAGGGTTGATCTCCTTCAGCATATCTGTTGGCGGTCCCTCCGCCATGCCCCTGGAGTTCATATAGTCAGTATTAGCAGAAGGGTTAGTCTGCTGTGAGACGCTCTGTGATTACCAGATCATGGGGTTTAACCGTCTGCTTTTAGATACTACTTATAATCTGACAAGTCCCCAATTTATATGCACAGCCCCAGGTTCCCCGATATTCAGACTTGCATATCCAGCAGCTCCTGGAGTTTTGGGTAAGCATTACAAACTTGGGCACAGACAGATGTAACCCATACTGTCATCCGTTCTACAAAACTACTCTACTTACAGTCTCCCCAACTGAAAGATACATATCTCCATCTTTCACAGTAAACTGTAAGGACATCCTCCCCTCCACCCTTTGAGCCTACATTCAGCTCACCAGCATATTCTGAAAGCATCATTCAGAATACAGAGGCACATCTGAGATCTGCATGAACATTAAATGGATAGGAATAGACACAAAATAGTATGTCTGGAACTGGCCACACAGTGACTCCATGGCTGTGTTAGTCCATTTGATTCTTTATTTTTGAAATAAATTATATGTATCCCCTATTTGTATGCTTTCGTATGTATATCAGGTCATTTCTCTCCACACTGTTTCAACGTCTTGCCTGAATCATTTCAGTAGTTTCCTAACAGGGCACACGGCTTCTTCATTGTCTTTCTTATATAGGCTATTCTCCAACCAGCCACCAGGTCAAAGTAATCATTTTTAAGTGAAGTCATATTATGTCACTCTCAGCTATGAACCAACTGGTGACTTTCTAGTTTATTTTATAGTATTTTCAGTTTATATAGGGGGAGCAGGAAGCTTGACATGGTGGCTATAAAACCCTCACCCTAGCTGCCTAGCAGCCAGCATTCTGAAGATGTAGAACTCTCTGCTCCTCCTGCACCATGCCTGCCTGAATGCTGCCTGGATCCTGCCTTGATGATAATGGACCGAACCTCTGAACCTGTAAGTCAGCCCCAATTAAATGTTGTCCTTATAAGAGTTGCCTTGGTCATGGTGTCTGTTCACAGAAGTAAAACCCTGACTAAGACAGGCCTACCACATCGTGGGTGGTGCCATCCTGAGCAGGCGGTCCCTAATTGTATAAGAAAGCAGGCTATTAGGATCAAGTCATAAACAGTCCCTCCACGGCCTCTACACTTGTTCCTGCCTCCAGGTTGCTGCCCTGCTTGAGTTTCTGCCTTGGCTCTCCTCAGCGATGAACTGTGATGGGGACATGTAAGCCAAAATAAACCCCCTTCTCCCCAAATTGCCTATGGTCAGACAGTTTTATCACAGCAATAGAAACTTAACTAAGACACTGAGCACAGTGACATAAATATTTTTAAAAGCCAGAGAGACAAATAACAACAAAATACCCACTGATTTTATAATAGTTCCTAAAGTTTATTATTGCTATTTTGCTTATAATTATTGCATAGTCTTGCAGAATTTAAGATTTATTTTAATGTTCCACCATGATTATAGTAGGGTTCTGTGTTTTGAAGCAGAGTCACTGAAGTGGTATCTCATGTTTCAGAGCAGAAAGGTTATACTGGTTATTATACATTGGATTGCTATATCTTTTTATGACAAGTCTATTTTCATCCCTTTAATTCACAAATTATTTGTTCCATTATCTAGATCTCCCTTCTGGTTTTGGTATTTACGGATGGTTCCAGCCTGAATCAGTTATCACAATGGCGGCTAAGTCATGATGACTCCCACATATTTATCAGCAGGTATCCTTTGTGAGAACATGCTCTCTCTTCTCCTGGTGGAGAGCATTCTAGGGTTTAACGCTAATGTCAACTTCTCTGCCATCTGAAGTTACAGATTTTGGATAGAGATAAATATAATATGGGAGACACTAAGCTCAAAGCTGATGATGGAGGACCCAGTAAATCCAAAACCTTGAAGATGGGAGAAAGTTGGTGCATTCAAGGGCAAACAAGAAAGTCAGGGAAGCTGGAACACAGCAATGCATTCAAGGGGGACTGTGAGGGGTGAGGTCAGAGAAGCAGAGTGTCTAGGTCATTGGGAGCTTGCAGGTCAGGCTGAGGCCATTGGCTTCATCCTTAGAGCACCAGGAAAAGAATGAAGGGTGTGAGATGATCTAATTTGCTTCTTTGAAAGATTACACTTCTCTTCCTAGGAAGAGAAAATTTGGTTGAAGTAGTTTTCTAATGCCTTGGGTTAAAGAGGGCATGTACCCTTAATCATTGCATACAATGGCATGGCTTTATGGAAAGCAATTCTGTAGTGACTCAAAATTGCAAACAATTTGGTCCAGCAATTCTACCAGGGAGAATTTCTTATTTGCATATGCAAAATGACACGAGTATAATGTTACTCAATGAAACATAATTTATAATAGTAAAATACTGGCAACAATATGTGTTCGACAGCAGGGGACTAATTGAATATGTTATAATGCATCCATACAGTGGAGTATTATGCACTTGGCAAAAGAAATGAGTGCGTTCTTCACCCACTAACATGGAATCATTTCTGAGAAATAATAAATGGCAGAGATGACAGAAAGATTGGAGCATTAAGGGAGGGATGAATCATACAGTGGCTTCTTTGGTCATGAGATTCATCCTGGGAGGAGATAATATAAACTGGTAAGAGTGATTGTCTCTGAGGAGGGATAAGAAAGACTTTAATGGCTACTCTCTTACAGACTCTTCACATTTTGTTTTCTGTATGTTTATTCCTCTTTAAAAAGGAGGATGAACATTAGAAGGTCTTCTGTCATACAGGCAGAAAGCAGTGGAAACTAGAGATGGAGGCCCATGTCACCTGGCACAGCTGACGGAGGCAGAGGGATCAGTGTCCTGTCCTCTATGGACATCGGGGGCCCCAAAGAAGCCGTCTCCAATTGCCTTGCTATCCCTAAGACAGAGGGTGGGTAGCCCATAGGTGGGTAGGCAGTGATGAATGGGTGGGCAGGAAGCCTGTAGCCTGGTGCTGAGCCAGTCCTCGTTGTTACCATAGAATCAAGTCCACCTGTCCCAGCTTCCCAGACCCTTTTCTGTCCTCCTGGGTCTGCAGCCTGGAATCTTCTCCCTCCAGCCCTCTTTCTTGCCTGCTGCCTAGCTTTGCCTTAGAAACAAGTTAACCTACCCATCCATTCTCTGAGCTTAACACACACACACACACACACACACACACACACACACACACACACACAGAGAGAGAGAGAGAGAGAGAGAGAGAGAGAGAGAGAGAGAGAGAGAGAGCTCAGTTTCCTCAAGGAGTACCACTATAGTGTCTCTATCATCCCAAATGACCTTCCAGGGTGACCCTAGCACATCCCCGTAAACCAGATCTCTCATTCACCAGCCTCAAAATGTATCTATTCCATGTCCCCCATTCCTAACTCCATTTGGTAACCATTCTAATTAGTAAGAATAACTCCCGTCTGTGGAAGAACGTTCCTTTCATCCTTGCCCTGGGTAGGTGTGTAGAAGACCAGGCATCACAAGCCACCTCCTTTCAGTGCTGAGCGCCAAGCGTGTATTCATGGCCATACTCTACCACTGTCCCTCCGGATGCTCAGATCGGGGTTCACCTCCTCCACACCCCATGCCGGTTATGTTTCCTTCTTCTCATGCTTCCTCTCACACTCAAGTTAGGCCCTCAGAGACTTTGGGAAGCGCCAATAAGGATGATCACTATGGGAATGGCTCTTTCCAAGCAGCCACACAGGGATGTTTCTGGGACAGGCTGTCACTTAGTTTCAGTTCTGGATTCAAAACTGTCTCCACACTTCCTGGATTTCTGCAGGCCTTTGGGGATCAAATGCAAGTTTACACTTTGGGGAACTTTCTGTGTAGAAATGGACGACATGTTCCCACACTCACGCTTTGACCCTGGTGCTATCCTCACAGTTATGAAGTGAAACGGAGTGGACAGGCTCAGTGTGAGCAAGCTAGAAACCACAGACCTCGAGGCAAAAGTTACTTCCCACATGACCACAGAGGCATGGGCTCTCTCAGACGCTGCCCTCCCTTGTCTAGTATTCTACAGAGGGGCCCACAAAGTCACACATGGAGAGCATATCATAGATGCCTTACTGATAACTGAATGCATATGTTCAGTGCCATTTTACAGTATGTTTACTGTGTTATTCTCCACCAAACTGCAGCTCACTACTCTGTGAAAAGCTGCATACCACATATTACTCTAGCACAGTATTTCTACCTGATCCTGTGTGGTGCCTTACCTCGGATAACATACATCTTTGACTTATACTAAATAAGCCTTCTCGACAGCAAATCCCAGAAGACTTACTCACAGAGCTCAGTCTGGAAAAAACGACAGGATTATCCACACTTAACTTTTTTCTGTTTTTAAAAGACAGAATCTCTTTAAGTAGCCCTGGCTGAACTAGATCATGCTATGTAGACAATGCTGGCCTCTAAGTCCCGTAGATCCTTTTACCTCTGCTCCCGTCCTGAAGAGCTGGGGTTAAAGGTGTTTGCCACCACACCCAGCTCATTATCCACAACTTAAAATTTTACTCCACTCACCAGCTTATGAAGCCCCTTGGAATAATTACGTGTTGCTCCTGGTGCTTCTTTCTGACTGCCTGGAGCCCAGGAAGAAGACAAAATTACTTCAGACAGTCTCCCAGAGACATTAAGCAATCTTAAAAGGATAGAAGTCCTACTGACGTTGCCTCTTGTTCCTTTGCACAGAATTATGGCCAGTCTCCACCATCTTTCACGTGATTTCTTAGATCAGAGGAGCCGCCTAATTTATGAAGGCCACAGGAACTTAGCTTGAATGACTCCATGTTGATTTGGTTTAGTGAGGTCTGAGGTCCACTTCAGTGCAAAGCAGTGGATTTTATCTGCCAGCTCCTAACAAGGTATCTGGAACATGAGCCCCGCCCATATCCTGCCCAAACGTCTAGACTTCTCTGTACAAACTGATATGAGGGTTTACTGATGAGCCGCAAAAGAGACGCCATCTCATTACTTTATTTCCACTTTTATTGCCAACACCACATGACACCCTATATGGCCACCAACTGAGACATTTGTGGCTGTTGCAGCAGTCTGCCTGTTGGCCTGGTAAAGAACCCAAGTTGCTGGCCGACCTCAACACTCAGCAACACACTTACCACCATGGAGCTGCACCAGCATGACGCCCTGCACCTGCACCATCTTGGTGAGGATGCTGGCCTGCTGTGTTACCATGGAAACAGGCAGTCTCTGAACCTTCCGTCAGGCATGGGAGTTGGTTGGCTTTCTCTTTTCCTTCTGTGTAGAAGCTGAGCAAGGTGGAAGGGAGTTAAGGAAACCTGCAGAGGGCTGCAGAGCTGCAGAGTAGAATAGCCAGAGTCCATGTGCTATAAGAACTCAGAAAGAGGGTCTCCCTGCCTGCACCCCACCCTCTCCCAGTGCCCAAGGAGTTCCCCAAACCAGAAAGACCATTAAGCACCCACCCCTCCTGTGCCAGGTCCCTCAGGTTCTTTCCCTCCAGGTCAGAAGCTGAGTCGGGGCAGTGGCTCATCTTTTAAGAGCTTAATTGATTGGGAGCCAACCTTCACATGTGTTCAATCCTCTCTAAATCGCCCCACTTTCCCCATTGCAGAGTGCCATCCCCTCTCCTTGCCTATTAAATAAGTTTGTAAGGACCCACCATGATATCCCATCATGTACCTGTCCCTAAAGTGGACAGTTCTTTTATAATCCCCAAGCCAAAAGGACCAAGCTATTGCTTCCTTTTGATTCACCGTCAGGCAGACTTGGAGACGGAGTACAGAGCCTCTCAGAGACACCCAGTTGATCCCAAAGGTGATGTTCTCACAAAGTCTAGTGATTATACAATCAAAACACATTTCGTTGCAGACATGAAGTCAGAGGGATGGCCGTACCATCTCAGCTGAGTGCTGTCATAGAAAACCGTAGCCCAGATAAATAGGCTTCCCTTTCTGGAAATTACCATACTAGAAATGTCAAAAACAAAACAACAATAACAAAAAACAACAACAGAAACAAAACAAAACAAAACAAAAAAAAAACAATGAGATTTCAAATTGTATGCACATGAGAATAAACTCCTCCAACCAAGCCATTTCCTTGTTCTGAGGTTTCCACTTGATCTAACCATTACGATTTGTTTGTTTGTTTATTTATTTATTTATTTATTTATTTATTTTTATATGAGTACACTGCAGCTGTCTTCAGACACACCACAAGAGGGCATCTAATCCCATTACAGATGTTTGTGAGCCACCAAGTGGTTGCTGGGAATTGAACTCAGGACCTCTGGCAGAGCAGTCAGTGCTCTTAACCACTGAGCCATATCTCCAGCCCCTAACCCTCACTTTTTTACCCCATTCTTATTGTCCCAGCCCACCAGAGCCTGTGTTTCTGTGTAAGTGGGACTTTCAGTGAACCTCCCCACTATGGAAATTCTGACTCCTGTGATCTCTCTGCTTGCAGGTCCCCCACTCTGTCTTATAATTTGTTCTGGTGGCACCTATGACAGCAACCAAGGTTCTCCCAATAGGGAGAGTATTTCTCCCACCGGGGTCTGAGACTAACCAATCCTGAAAATGGTTAGCTGATCAACTAAAACATTTGATTTAAACTGAAATTAAAATATATTCATGTGTCAGCAAAAGCCATGACTGAGTCCTCATACCTTATTATATTTGAAAATGTTTGTGTGCACATGAAGTATGGGGGTGGGGTGCTGTGTGCCTCCGTGCAGGTGGGGGAGGGGGCAGAGGAAAACTTGCAGGAGCAAGTTCTCGCCCTGAGATTGAATTCCAGGGTCAGGCCTCGCAAGCAGGTACCCTGCTTTACCCTCTGAGCCACCACACCACACCCACTTGCCACCCTGACCCGCAGATTCTCGCACCATTTTCTAAACTCGGCATCATCTTCCTATAGCATGTTTCTCAGGCCAAAACAAAGGCTACCCCAGGCCGGATTTTCTTTCTTTCTTTCTTTCTTTCTTTCTTTCTTTCTTTCTTTCTTTCTTTCTTTCTTTCTTCCTTCCTTCCTTCCTTCCTTCCTTCCTTCCTCTCTCTCTCTCTCTCTCTCTCTCTCTCTCTCTCTCTCTCTTTCTTTCTTTCTTTCTTTCAGTTTGTCCAGGTCCTTTATTTCGTTTTTGTACATTAGGCCACACATTCCTATGGACAGGGCTCCAGCAGCTCCGGCTCTTTTTCGTGAGTCCTCACAATGTGTGCTTCTCTGGGTGGCATAAGCTGGCACCTCAGCTGAACCCAGGTGCCCTTCTCTTTGGCTTCCTTTTTCTTCTGGTCGTTCTTCTTTCCCTGCTGCAGGAAGCTGTCTCTGCTCTTCGAGTGCTTGATGTGCTCAGTCCACACATTGATCCTCTCAGCCAGAATCTTGTTCTTAACTTGCTTGTTTACAATGATGCCCACGGTGTGCTGGGTGACACTGTAGACTCTTCCCAGTTTGTGGTGGTAACACTTATGGGGCATTCCTTTTTTGAACAGTGCCCATTCCCTGATGTCTACAATATCACCCTTCTTGTAGATTCGAGTGTATGTGGCCAAAGGAACAATGCCATGTTTCCTAAAAGACCTAGAGATCATAAACCAGGTGCCTCTTTTTTCCCTTCCTGCATGTCATTTTGACGAGCTACTGGAAGATGGCTGCCACATCAGAAAACCCAGTCTTGATTTTCTAAGGATAGTGATTACTAACGTCTACATTTCCGTTGTAGTGCACACTTCCATACCCCAAATTGTAGAGAAACATAAGGTGCCATTAGGACTACGGTACAGGCTGGGATGTAGCTCAGTGGAAGAGTGATTGTTTAGCATGCACAGGTCTTCATTTTGATCCCTAGCACTGGGAAACAAATAAACAAACAAACAATAACACCCCCCCCCCAAAAAGAAAAAGAAAAACAAAACCAAGCACACACGTAGGCAGAAAGAGGACCAAACCTCCTCCGGAACCTCCTCTATTTAGGAACCTGCTTTGTAACACATGACAACATTCACTCTACTGTTTCCTTTAATACATCCATCACTGCCCCTCCCCCAGGGCCCACTTGGTATTTTTGTGTGTGTGCACAAATCCTGAGAACACCCAAGCGCTATTGTCAGCTATTGCTATAGGAGGGGGCATCATTTTCAACAGAAGTGGTTATGGAAGACTTCACGGAGGAAATGAATTTAAATTGAGTCTTAAAGATGTGAGTGAATTTGAAATGCAAAGTAAGGCCAGAAAGCATCCCAAAACAGAAAGCCACTTTCAAGTTAGCAAGGGGGAAAGAGGAGTGCAGTTATTGTCAGTGTGTGGTCACTGGCACGAACAAAAGTCCAAAGCAGGGTTGAGAAGGGGATGATAGGAAAGGGTCAGAGGTAGCATCAGAACCTTTTTGGTTTTTGAGACAGGGCTCCTCTAAGTAGCCTTGACTGTCCTGGAACTCACTCTGTAGACCAGGCTGGCCTCGAACTCAGAAATTCGGCAGTCCCTGCCTCTCAAGTGCTGGGATTAAGAGTATGCCACCACTGCCCAGCTATCTGAACCATCTTTGAAGAGAACAGTGTCATCTTTGTGTATCAGGAAAAAGACATTCGAAGTCCTTAAGATCCAAATAGGCAAAACCACTCTAACCAGAAGCCACTATAACCTAGAGCAGTGTTTGCTTGGCCAGCACTAACAACCTTCAGCATCTTCTTTGCTTTTCTCTACTCCTCACCGTACAGTCAGTAAAGGTAAGCCACAAAATTCAGACCAGGGAAGGAGATGGTGGACACTGGAGTGCTTATCACACCACAACACAGCTGTGTCATTGACAGAGCATTTGTCCTATTACTCTGCTCTCATGCCCACCCTCTCTTGTATGGTACAGGCTGGGATACAGTCCACTGCTCTCATGCCCACCCCCTCCTCTCCTTTCCCACTCAGGCAGCCTCTCCCCAACCAGGTCACATTTACACTTTTATTTATAACTTGCTGATTTTAACCAGGACTCTCTGTAAACACAGCTTAGGAACTAAGCCATTGGAATCTGGTAGGCTCACTGTTGACCATGCAATGGAACACAACTACAGACTCTTCTCTTTGGAGACAGTAGCCAATAGTTAGCAGGGAGGGGTCAGTCCAAATGAACCCTGTTTCCAATCCATGACTAGCTGTTGACAGGCCCAGGCTGGTAGAGACCAGATGCAGGCACTACAGCTGGGGTACAGTTTGCGTTGGCTGGGTCATACCTCAAGGATACCATTTTGCAGCTCTTCTTCCAGCTCTTACTTTAGTGGCTCCCCTCTTCATCATGTTCCCAGAGTCTTAGGGTGGTGTAAATGTTCTACTGAGGTCTAAGTACACAACCCTTCCCATCACCTTGGGCAGCAGTGCGTCTCTTCACTCAGTGCTTCTTGGTGCCTGCATCTACACAGTGTTCAAAGGCTTCGTTAAGAAAAGGGAGCGCTAAACTTTTAAGAATTGCATCCATATAGCAAGAACAACCTTGGTGGACTAAGCATGAGAAGGAACTTGGGTAAGATAAAAGGAGGCTTCTTGTTGGAGGAAATGAAATCACTCTCAGCTAGAGAAAGGCTCAGAAGGAGAAAGCAGGATTAAATAAGACCACCACGACTGTGTGTCCCTTCCCTCTCATGGTCAAGCACCCAAGGGTAATTGGAAAATGAAGAGGTGACAGCAGTCAGGATGGGTGTCTCAGAACACAGACACAATTGGCATGAACTGGTCTCCCCAGCCTTGGCTGTGAAGGGCAGAGACGGGGCAAAGCTGTCTGAACTTTTCACATATACAGTTATAGAGCCTACATGAAACATAGGAAATGGAGATGGAGAACTGGAAAGGCGAAGTGACAGATGGAATCCTACAGAAACCGTGCAGAGCCGAGGACTCAGAGCAGATCTTAGCAAGCATGTGACTTGGCCTCAGCCACTGAGCTACAGAAGAGTGTCAGGAACTTGAGGATGGGGCTTTAGTCACAGTGGGGACAGCAGGAGTCACCTTTGAAACAGTGAAGGCACACCTCACCCATGATCTCACGGGCCTGATGAGAATGTTAGCACCCACTGAGGAAACAGGAAGGACAGTGAAATGCTAAGATGGAAGGGATCTCAAATCTTAACTGTACTTAATACTCTCAAGTTAGGAAATTTAACAAATGTAATTAGCCTTAATTTTTTTTTTATTTTATGTGCCTGCATGAATATATTGTCTGTGCTTTGGTTACTGCTTTATTGGGGGCTTCCTTACAGTTTTGGAGAGGTCAGTCTATGATCATCATGGTGGGAAGCACATGGTAATAGAGCAGTAGCTGAGAGCTTTATATCCTGATCCATAGGCAACAGGCATAGAGAGACACTAGGACTAGCATGGGCTTATGAAACCTCAAAGTTCAACCCCAGTGAGACATCTCCTCCAAGGCCACACCCCCTAATCCCTTGCAAACAGTTCTGCTAACTAAGGACCAAGCATTCAAACATATGAGCCTATGGAAGCCATTCTCATTCAAGCCACCATAGTCTGTGTTATCACATGCATACAGAGCCTGTGGAGGTCAGAAAAAGGCATCAGGTGCCCTGGGACTGGAGTTACAGGAAGTTGTGAACTGCCATGTATTTTTCATGCTGGGAATTGAACTCAGGGCCCCTGAAGATCAGCTGGTGCTCTAAGCCATCCTTTCAGACCCTGTGTACCTTTAGAAAATATCCATAAATTAATACCCTAAAAGTACTTTGGGGTAATACAATTGCAAACTTTAAAAAGTGACAGATTCTGACCCAGTATCTGAATTTATCAAAACCACAACTAGCAAGTACCCACAAACCTTCTAATGTTATATGAGATTAGTTGAACATTATGCATGTGCATGATGGACTATGCTCAGTGGATCTGAATGCCCACCATTTCCTGTTGTGCACACACAAACCATTAAGGCCTAAGAAAAACATACTAAACAATAGTTCTCTCTGGCTGTTGGACTTTAGCGATTTTTGTTTGTAGTGGTACTTTTGCATTTTATAAAAATAAGAGTATACTTAAAAGTGTAGAATCAGAAGAGTTAAAAACAAAATATCTCAGCCACTAGATGCCAGTTAAAGACCACAAAATATTTTGTTTTCACAGAAATGTGATTGCCAAAATAAGTTATGGGGTTGGCAAGCAAAATGTGGGGCAGGGGAGCCCATTTAATCCTACACAAGGCAATGTCCTCAGTCCTCTGAAAGCCATAGTAGGCAGTGCTGGGCACAAGATAGGTGATCACCTTGGGAGCTTCTTTGGCCACAGAAGCTAGAGAGGCTCTAGTAATATAGAACAGGATACAGGTAGCTGGCCTTAAAAGAGGGGAAAGGGAAAGGAAAGAAGAAAGGTTAAAAAAAAAAAAAAAAAGGAAATTCAGCACCAGGGTCAAACCATGCCTTACGCAGCTACATTATTGATAAAACAGTATCAAGTTTCCTTAAGCATTTGCAGCTTCTTCAAATGGGCAGCATCTTTGCGTGAGGGAAATTCTAAGCAGGGTCTGGAAGTGGCAACAGTTGTTCAGGGCACCGAAGTGGTTTCTCTCCATCAATGATCCCTTCTGCCACTGGTGTGAGGTGAGAGTGCTTCTTGTTCTCAAGAGACCAGCATGCGAACTTTCAGTCACACAACAATAGCCAGGTACACTAGTAATCATTAAACTCTGAGACAAAAACCACATGGCTTTGGTTTTAACTTTTGTGTTGATTCTATGCTCTATGAAGTCAAACACCTGGAACTAAATGAACATTGTTAAGACTC
Organism: Mus minutoides; assembly: GCA_902729485.2. Taxonomy (NCBI): domain Eukaryota; kingdom Metazoa; phylum Chordata; class Mammalia; order Rodentia; family Muridae; genus Mus; species Mus minutoides. The sequence continues at coordinate 2,322,395 of LR749553.1, forward strand.
TGCTTGGTCTCTTCTGTCTCTCCATCATCCTCTTGGCTTTATGACCACCTCATAATAACAAGGCAAGAGCCTGGCAGAGGGATTCCCAAGGCCTCCACTTCCCACATTCCTTGGGAGTGTCTCCATGCTTTCTTCAGCTCAGAAATGTAGCATTTCCCACCCTGGACCTGACCTCATGGTTACTTCTGGCAGTCACTGTTGCTCAGGCGCGTCCACAAACGCACCAATGTGAAAGAGGATGACGTTCACAAGGGAAAATGCCTTCCTGTTGAGGGCACAGAATGGCCAGGCAGGCAGGCAGGCAGGCAGGCAGGCAGGCAGGCAGGCAGGCAGGCAGGCAGGCAGGCAGGCAGGCAGGCTTGTTCTAGACACCCAGGTGATCCCAGGCCTGGCCCTGAAGCAGGCTGCTGCGCACTTGGCCTTTCCTTAAGGAACTTCCTGCAGTTGCCATGCACTAACTAGTTCTGCAGCCATGGCTAATTGCTGCTCCAGGAGAACTTAATTCCCTCCCTCCAAGCTTGACAGTCATTTTACAGACAGTGCTGACCCAGGTCATCTCTGTGCTCTACGTTCACAGCCCAAATGCTCACTTCCCATCCCTTAACCATCCTCAAAAAACAATACCCCAGGAAACAGGGACATTAACACAGACTGATGAAATGATTTAATCACAGAAATAAGCACAATCGGATCTCTGATCCTAAGTCTATAATTTATTTCCCGTTACTCGGAAAATGGTAAGCAAGGCTTACTACAACTATCCGAATATTCTAATTCTCAGACAGCTGAAGCAGGCAGCTGAGGTTTGTCTCATCACTGAAGAGTGATCATTACAGCGCAATGTTCAAGTTCTCCATCCTGTACTTTCGGTTAAACTACATTTTAGATGTGCTTCTTCTGTCAGAGCACTTGCAAATTATATAGAGCCTCCCACCATGACCCATAATCTTAAAGGGCTTGCATGTTTAAAGCTTTCCAACCAGCTACTGATGGTGTTAGTTATACATAAGGAACCACTCTCCTCGGTGACTATGTTGGTCACAGACTGTCAGGAGTCAGACATAAACTGAAAAGTGTGGACACAAAATACTTACTGTGAATGGTAACATCACTCTCGACTCTGGACATTGCTGTACTTAACAAATACTACAATTACATATTCTGGTAATGATTTTTTTCTTAGGGTTTCTTTAATTACAGGGGTAAGGAACAGACTGTAAAAAAGTGGAATCAGGGTAGAAAATGTTGACATTCTGGCAAATAAAATTGCGCCCTGCAAACTGTTAGCAATTCCAAGCACCAAAATTTAGTTCTCCAAAGTTCAACTTTATTCACCTATATTCGGTAACAGGGTATGTCATGTGTAGAATGCTTTACTTAAAAATTAAAACTTAACACTCTTTCAGTGATTTTCATTTTGAGAAAAGTATTTGTGCCTCTTGCTTCCCTTACACAGGTAGCCTATGGTGGTGGTGGTGGTGGTGGCACACACCTTTAATCCCAGCACTTGGGGAAGCAGAAGCAGGCAGATCTCTGTAAATTCAAGGCAAGTTCTAAGTCAGCCAAGGCTACACAGAAAAACCCTGTCTCAAAAAACAACCAACCAACCAACCAACCAACCAACCAACCAACCAACCAACCAACCAACCAAATCAAACCCTCAGGTAGACTGTAATAAGAAAGTTCCTCCTGTAACTACTGCAGAGCATTTTGAGAAACTAGTGCCCTGCAGGTCGGTAATTCTGTTGCAGGTGAAAGCACACACTCTTATCTATAAAATTCAATTTCTGGGGCTGGCGAGATGGCTCAGTGGTTAAGAGTGCCAACTGCTCTTCTGAAGGTCCCGAGTTCAAATCCCAGCAACCACATGGTGGCTCACAACCATCCGTAATGAAATCTGATGCCCTCTTCTGGAGTGTCTGAAGACAGCTACAGTGTACTTACATATAATTAATAAATAAAATATTAAAAAATTCAATTGCTGGCAAAATGTGTTCATGATTGACCAAGAGTGTTCTAAACTGCCACACACAAGAGCTTGGCTAAAAAGTGAGAATGAGGTTGGGCACAGTGACACTTGTCTTTAATCCCAGCACTCAGCAAAGAGAGGCAGACAGATCTCTAGTGAGCTCTAAGCCAGCCTGATCTACAAAGAAAGTTCCAGGACAGCCAAAGTTGTTACACAGAGAAATCCTCTCAAAAAACAAAAACAAAAGTTGGAATGAAGAAAGTTGGGTTCTTAGGCAAAACACTTTTTTTTAACCCCTTTTAACAGAAAGGGACAAGCTAAACATTCCTATTAAAATGCTTTATTCTAGGGGCAAAATGGGCTCTTCACAGTCTTCACCTTCTCACTGTAGCCCAAACACTTTTATACAAATAACTACTTAAAAAGTGAGTCATGTGCATAAACATGGTATTTACATGATGCAGTATGATTAAATGCTGCTAATAACAAGCCAACAGAGACAAGATCTCCAGTGGAAACATGCCATTTAACAGCAGAGGACATAATCCTCCAGTTGCTGTTCAACAAGTGTGGCTTCATAGCAAACTGCTGTTAGGCAACTGGCTGAAAACTGTCAATTTGTTACCATCAAACACTTAGGTACCACTAGAGTCTCGGGGAGTTCTCTAGCAAACCAGCCATGTAAATGAATGAAAACCACCATCTTCACAAGCGGAGGCTGCTGGTGCAAATGGAGCATGCACCCCACACTCCTGAATGCTCCCAGCACACAGACACCTGTGGCACTTGCCGCCAGCTACCCAGACTTTATGGTAGCTCGTAGCTGTCAATCTTCTGCTCGGCACTGACAGTTGGCTGCTTAGTAATGTCTGGGTTTCTTCCATGTTCACATGCATAAAGTGCACTCCAAGACCTCAAGATCACTCTAAATCACTCCCTAACAGAATGAACCTTTGAACAATGACCTCACAATGTCCTTCCTGGATTAGGTGTTCAGAGCACCTGTGTTTTCCTCTAGATCACATCTTTTTCCAATTTTAGAACCTTTGGATGTAATTAACAGTATTATGAGGCAGAGAGGGGCAAAATGAAACAAAATAAAATAACCTTAAATTCTATTTACATTGTTAATTCTTATGGTAACTTTCAACTCCCAAACTTCCTGGGGAAGTAAGCTTGATCTATTACTGACTTATCCCTGAACATCTGTGTGAATTTGGACTCAATGATCTTCCCTTCTGTTAGTATGTTTAAGAATGCAAATCCTATAGTCCTAACATGTACAAAGTAGCATAAACTGTTTTCACCAAGTTGATCAGTTAAAAGTATTTTTACAAATATTCACATGCCTATTCACTGAAGACTTTCAGATTCCTGTTTGTGAACTTCTAAATTTTAGACTGTCTTGACTTTGATGGAAACAAAGTCTGTCTGAGATGAACCAACGGGAAGGAGGAAGATAGATGACTTCTTACTCTTCTGTGTATGCTGTGTAAGTAGGCAAATGTGGAGGTCAGAGGACACATTTCTTCCTACCTTCATGTGGGTTTGGGGGATCAAGCTCAAGTATAGAAGTCTGCACAAGAAGGGCTCTTACCTACTGAACCCTCTTGCCCTACTCCCACAAATATATATTGACTAACTAATGCAGTCTTCACCCTCCCTCTTGGACATGTGTGTCACTAAAGAACGATTACAGGGGATGACAGCAGCCTGCCATCCACACTTCTGCCTCCTATACTAAAGGGACACAATTCAATCTGAGGAGGAAGAGTGCTGTCCAAGCGTGAAGAGCTTAATGGTTCGCTGTATTCTGCCAATTCACACACACAGCAGCCACAGTCTCCACTGCAGAGAACCAGCAGACAGCAGGCTGCTCAACAGGCGTTCCTAAGGTTGGGAGACACTCCAGTCAGGTTACCTCAAGGGCTGTTGCAGCAACAAGGTTAACAAGTGTTTTTTAGACGGTTTTTATTATAGTTAGATGCTATGTCAGTTTTAATAATAAACCTGTTTTACTTGGGATAAGAATGTTTAACTCATTGTTTGGGCTGTTCCATGCCAAAGAGGGTTGTGCACATCAGCTTCTGAGGTTCTTTTTCTTAGACAGAAAGTTATGGCTCAACCAGGAAGCTTCTCAATTACTTCATGTTCATCATGTAACTCTGAAATTAGGTCTCTAGTTCTTTTCAAGGCCTTAAAAAACAAAACAATAAACAGTTATGTGGTGTTGTTAAGTATATTTACAGGATAAACTTGAATTTCATTATGTTTGTTTAAAACATAAATGTTGCCTATTATCACTAATCTGCCATAGGCAAACTGGAATTAAAACATGTAACTAGTATTGTGCAGTGCTTTTGGGTAAGCAGGGCCTATGTCTGAGAAAGGGATAGGCAAAGTCCGTGTATGTCACAGCAAATTAAAAAAAAAAAAAAAGACACTTAAGAATATACCTGCACATATACAAAATCCCTTTGTCTTTTTGCATTCACATAATTTAGACAGTAGATACCAAAATGTAATCATCTCAGAAAGACCTCCTTATACCAAAATCAAAATAAATTGGATCCCATAATGACATGATAATAACTCAAATGTTTCTTTTTAATGCTAGGAATAGTGTCCACCTTCCGAGGACAACACGACAGTTAACACAGAGAGCAGAGGCAGAAAGTGAATGCACAGACACACACACAGATCTGTATAAAAATGCACCAGAAATCACAGAACATTTAAGCAACATTTTCTTAAGCAGAACTATTTCTTTAATACATTAAATAGACTGAAATATTTGGTGTGGACAAGAAATACGTATTTCACAATTTTAACTGGAAACCAGCTATAATAAAGTCTCAGCTTACTGTTACACACACACACACACACACACACACAACTGTTGTCTGACAATCACTGAGAAAAGACTTAGAAATAACACACTTGTTTTAGTATCTCCATCACAGTGCACTGCATCAGCCACTGAGGACCACCAGAGAGCAGGAACAGGGTTTATGTCTGCCAAATAGCATTATTAAGTCCACGGTGTCTTAGAAAATCCCTTGGCTCCTGAGCTCAGCCTAGCTGGTAAGCACCGTGAGAGTAGGACAGAAGACTTGAGAGCAAATGGTTCCAACTCCATGACTCTTTTACCTGCTTCCAGATGACACATTTAAGTAATTTTAAGACAGCATCCACCAAATGGAAACACAGGACCACACTCTGGCTTCTTGAGCAAGACAAGACTGGGAAATAGAGACCAAAGCATCAAACACCATGTTTTCCCTTATAGGAGAACACATCTATAGTTTCACACTGTTTCTGTTACAAGAACTCCTAAGGACACAAAGTGTACTCACACCTACACAGATCATGCCTATCTGGTTGCCTCTTTTCATTCCATACTCAATTCCATTGCCCTTTATGTTATTTATTGTAAATCTTAGGTTGCAGCCACATTGATGAATGATTACAGAACACATAGGTTGAGTCCAAAAAATGTTGACAGCCATGGGATAACCCAACACAGTTATCAGCTAGGATGACATCAGTATGAGAATAAGTCCTGAGGACACTAAGGGGACAACTCTTCCCAGGACCTCTAGGACTCACTTTGGTTGGCACTTAGCATTGCATATCTGGGACCCTCGTCCCAGGCATGACTGGGACTGGTCACCTTCCCTTAACATGTGCAGAGAAAAGAACTTCTGTGTACATAAGGCTCCTTAAGGACAATGCACTTATAGCTCTCTTGCTAAAGGCTACTTCCTCCAAACTGGTTAACCAGCTAGAAGCTGGGAAATACCTTAAGGTTAGCTCAGACCAAGTACATTTAGTGGTAGTGTTTTAGACTTCACTCTTGAAACCCGTTTTCAGACAAGGCATCCCGAGTCTCCTGTTCCCATCAGTTACATAGCATCTTACATGGGTTGAGATTTTCTGAGCTAAATGAGTATTCTAGTTTCATGTATCGTTTTATAACCCTTTAAACGTGAAAATCTTCAACACCAACTACTCTCACATTCTTATTTCGTATATAAGGACAGCCAAGCTTGAAGGCCCTTGCAAAGGCCCAGAGCCACACTACTGTGTACTGAGCTCCGGGAAGGCCAGCCTGGAGGCAGGAGGAGCCACACTACTGTGTACTGAGCTCTGGGAAGGCCAGCCTGGAGGCAGGAGGCACTCCCTCTCTGATGCTTTTTCACTTGGCTTCCAATGAAGCTGCAGCCTTAGCCAGTCACTGTGGATTTTCTTGGTTTAGCTCACCTACAAAATGCTGAGTGTTACCTACCACCAACAAACAAAGTCAGATACTTACATCTTATGTTAGGGTCAATAGAAGGTAAAGCTGGTCTAATGTGTGCCCAATCTGAGTTCTGCATTTTACCAAGAAATAGGCTGGATGGTATGGTTAAGTTCAGAGGCCAGAGGTTGGTAAATTATTCTCGTGATTTAAACCAATCTCTGTAAACTACCTCTACAAGCCAATAATCCACCACACTACAGAGGCAGGGCAGGTGTGCACCAGCTAGGCACTGGCCCTTCAAGGCAGGTTTCTTCTCAGCTCTCCAAAGCCAACCCCCTGTGACACAACACTGTGAAGGGCACAACTTCATACAGCTTTAGAAACATAAAGTTACTTAGTGTTTAACACTGCAACCAGCCAGGAACCCTAAAGCCAGAGAGAGGAAGGGTAACAGCTGGTTTGGAAGTAGTACACTAATCAGAGTGTTTTCCAATAAGCTAAAGCTTTGTATCTGTTCTTATATTGCATATTTGGTTGTTTAAAAATTACTTGAAGCCGGGTGTGGTGGCGCACGCCTTTAATCCCAGCACTCGGGAGGCAGAGGCAGGCGGATTTCTGAGTTCGAGGCCAGCCTGGTCTACAAAGTGAGTTCCAGGACAGCCAGAGCTACACAGAGAAACCCTGTCTCGAAAAAAACCAAAAAAAAAAAAAAAAAAAAAAAAAAAATTACTTGAAGACAGAAAAAAGGAGCAAATTCTTACCTTCCATCCCCAAATAGCAAACCAGAAACCATCCCTTTTCCTAAGGGATCCTACATCTCTAGCATTTGTGAAATCTAGGGTCCGCTCTAAGACACAGAAGCTAGCCAATGAACACTTAGGTTAGGGTCCGCTCTGAGACACAGAAGCCAGCCAATGAACACTTAGGTTAGGGTCCACTCTAAGACACAGAAGCCAGCCAATGAACACTTAGGTGGTTAGTAGACAGAGATCCCAAGAAGTCTTGGAAAATCATTTCTTGGTAGTTCACTGCCAAGACAGGCCTGAACTACCTTCCTTTAGAGTAGCATTAGGTGTGGAACTCTGACCTCATGGAGGTACTTCCCGGGTCTCTGGAATCTCACTCATGGGGAGACACAAATGAAGAACAGACAGATTTTCAAGTTAACCCTCAGCACTGGGTGTAGTTTAGAGATGAGGTATATGGAAAGCTTTATTGGCAGTAATTGATTTCTTATGATTTTCACTACAGTGCCTGAACATCAGCATACCAGCTGAACTGCCAAGTTAGGACTGGTAATTTCATTTTAAATGCAGTGATTGTGTCATGAGAGGAAGATGTCCACAAGTGAATGGGACCTCATTACTGAGATCTGAGATTTCAACAATGCATCTTTCATCACTGCTAAGATAACCCCACTGTTTGTTTTCTGAGGGTACATGTGTGTACACTTAAACACACACAGATACACTAAAACAAAAGTGTTTGAGGCAACTCTCATGTATATAAGCTAGCTATAATGGCCAAGGTAAAAGTCTCTATGCAAGATATAACACATGAGGCCAGTTCTTATCGCAAAAGCACTCGTGAGATTAACTCAGCATTTTCTGGCTCCAAGTGTTTAAACACATAAACTATATTCCAAGAAATAACTTGTCCCTCAATCTCCCTGGACAAAAGGTAGTCTGAACAAGTAAAATAATCAAGCAAGCTAGAAAACAGAAGAGGAGCCGATGGCAGAGGTCTGCCTCTACAGACCACAGACCACCATCACTCTGACTGGAGTAAATCTGACACTTTACAACAGTGGTTTCTCAACCTGTGGGTTGCAACCCCTTGGGGGAGGGGTGGTCAAACAACCTTTTCACAGGGGTCACCTAAGACCATCAAAAACAAAGATATTTACATTACGATTCATAACAGTAGCAAAATTACAGTAATGAAGTAGCAATAAAGTAATTTTATGGCTAGGGGGTCACCACAACATGAGGAACTGTACTAAAGGGTCACACCCCTGATATAGACTGTCCCCCCCAAACTGTGATGGAGATGCTGGTACCATCTAAATTAAGATAAATAATGTTGAGTTTGTTACTTGTCAGTCACAAGGACATTTTAACTGGGCAAAAATTCCAGAGTCATTTGAAAGACTCCAACAGCAGACCAGGAATGGACAATACTAGCTTGCCTGCAGGGAAATGCACGACACTAAGGGAAGAATACAGAATGCATTCAGAAAAAAATAGAGCTGACTGACTGGAGAGGGTAAGGTGCAAGGAAGCCTGGGGTTTAGCAAAGTGCTCAGGCAAAAGCATGACAAGAAATAAGTCTGAACTATCAGGACACCAAAGCCTTAAGCCACAATATGAGGAAAGGCCCTTGGCTGCCCTGTGAAGACACAATTGAAATAGTTGCACAGAGAGGTGGAACACACAGGTAAACTGGAAGGGTCAACTTAGATTGTCTTCTGTTACTTTATACCTCACCGCCAGACCAGCTACTCTCCAGCAAAGAGGACACCTAAGAGAACAACTGTTCCAAGTAGTTAATCTTAAAAAAGAGGGAGAGCTTAAAAATACATATGGGCAGCTCTTGGCAGCGGTAGGGAAGGCAAATGGGCATCTGCTTGCTTTGACTTCAACCAGCAAAAGCCTACTAACCTGACTGCTTCCACTTGGACTCTCAGCTGGGATGGACTGACAACCAAGGTGCGATGAAGGTGAAATTAAAGAAATAAAGGAGGAATTCTGACAGCTTAATAGACATATGAGCTACATTAAACTGCATGTTAAAGAAACTAGATATTAAATAATCTGCATATACATACATACATACATACATACATACATACATACATACATACATGAAACACAATTAGAAGATTCAGCTCTCAAGAAAACATATGCAAATTCCTTCTGGCAAAGTCACAGGCCCTGAAAACAACAGGAACTCTCACAGGACTAAGGCCAACTCCAGGGCCAGGACATGGTCCCAGAATCACAGTGGCTGGGTAAACAACAGGCAGAAACTATGCTGACTAAATGTATATAATGATGGATAGTAAGTGTAACTGGTGTGGCTCAGACCCTAGCAGGAAAGGGTCCTTAAGTCAGAGCCCAGTTTAGTGGCATTCCAAAAGACTGGCCTAATCCAACCAAATGTTTGAATCTGGTAGAAAGTCTTTCAAATTACTGCTGAGACATGATGCTAAATAATGTGGAGAAATTAAATCAATACAAATCAACCAAGAGAAGCTGTAGGAATCATTTGGAACAAAAATCAGTCTTGCAAAAGAGGTAAAATCAACAAAATCTAGGCTACGGTAGTGCATGCCCACAGCATTTCGGTGAAAAGGAAAGGTAACCACTGAATTCATTTCACATGAGTTTACACTGGGACAGTCTACGCTCGTTGGTACAGAAAACCTACTCCTGAACCGCAACCATGGAGCTGTGTCTCATTGTCGGCAACACTTCAACATGTCTGATAACCTCCTACCACTTTTAAAGCTGTCCTCTGCCCCAGAACTGTCCCAACAGTTCAAGTTTTCCAGTCTGCGGAAACTTCCAGAGAAGGGGCAATTTATATACAAGGATCTCCAGCAGGCTCAACAGCAATGATGCACAGGACACTTGCTCTATCACAAGATGGGCAGCAGAAGGGAAGCGGTGATAGCTGGTATGCAGCAACAAGTCCAGAAGCAAGCAGGGAGGCTCCAGACTGGTGAGCATTTACATAAAGGGAGTTGTTAAATTAAGTGGCATTGACCTGGTATAAGAAAGCTGTACAAGGTCTGAGGAATAGATTACAGTGAGATGACAGAAGCAGCCTGTCACAAAGCAGTCCCACCTTCAACAAATTCTAAACTGAACAAGCACTGTCATCGCTGCGTGCAGGTGTGTGCGGGTGTGTGTGGGTATGTGCAGGCATGTGCACAATCCCGAGTCTCTATGAGCCTGGGCCTTTGGGTGTTGATGCTGTCCCAGCAGGGGTAAATTGCCCTTGTCTCTTCACATGGCTTTCTCTTCCTAGGTCAGGGGTTAGCTTACACATCACTCTCCAGATGCCTTCCCAATATCCTACCAAAAGCATCGTCTCTGCCATTCTCAAGATATACCCTGTTTACCTCCTATGCGGACACTTGAGTATGCGTAAACCAACTGCTATCTTAGCAAAGGCAGGAACTATAGCTATCTTGTTCACCTTCACCCAAAAGTTAAGGAAGTTCATGGCACATTAACAGGTGAACAATAAATATTTGAATAAAAATTACTATACCAAATTTACATGAACACCTAACATACAAACACAAGTATAGGAAAATGAGAAATATCAAATAGAAAGCAACCAATGTTGAAAAGCATCAAAAATGATTACTGTACATCCATGTGAGTATGGTCTCAAAGAGTAAGTACCAAAGGTATTTGTCTGCAAAAATATGAACGTTTACAAAAAGGAGACCAGGCATTTGTATGGAGCTGCAAACAAGAAAGGAGTCGACACTGGGCATGACTGTCGTGTGCTGCAGAAGGGAGGACCAGCAGGACAGCTGGGATCTCCTTCCTGCAGAGCTGAAAGGTCAGCAAACCACACACCAGGGTAAGTCAGGAAGAGCTAAGTCCACAGCTAACTGCGGGCTAGAAATCTTGCTAAATGGCTTAGCTCATAATATTTAAACTTTTGAAGCTAGGTAAAATAACATTCTATTTATAAATTACATAAAATACACTTTAAAAACAAATGGCCCTATCTGCTGACAGTACCTCAGCGTTACTCTAACACGTTTACAAAAGGTCTGTTCTGTAATACAACCTGGTAGTACAAGTGAAATGAGGCAAAAGGTCAGCTGCCTTTACAGAAAGGTACTTTATTATTAGACTGGCTTTGGAAGAAGGAAACAGACTGAGATGATTCTAGAATAGCCCTGAAAATAATTAGACTGCCACCTGTGCATGTTTGAGACAAAAGTTAATCAACAGAACAACTGGTTATACACATCAGTTATCATCTGCTGAAGTCTGGTTATTAGACAAGAGGACTTACTGCCCACACAAACCTTTACTGGACTCAGAAACAACTAACCCAGAAGCCACCAGCGCAACTATTTACCATGATGTCATTATGCTGTACTGCTCTGAACCAGAACAGAAACGGGGATGAAGAACCTGGAAGTTTCCAGTAAGGTTTCCTTCTAATGCAACTCAGGAGAAAATGATCACAAAAGAACGACTGCTAAGATCCACTGGACACATTAAGGTCAAGGACTTCCAAGTTAATCCACTTGTCTTCCCCCAAGAGTTTATTTTTGGTAAAAGGCAGAAAAATTAGTTTCTACAAGGAAAATCTGCTTCTAAATGATAATTTGAAAATCTTGATATATATATATATATATATATATATTATATATTAAAAAAGACACAAAAATAACGGAGAAGTGGGAATAACAGATTAGATACTGTAATTTTATAAAGGCTTGCCTAGACCAAGAAGCAGCACACACACCTCATTTATGCAAACTAAGAATGTATACAAACAGCATAGTACTGCAATACTGGGTCTGGACACATTACCTGTACACAACTACTACTGTGATTAATAACCTTTGGGATACTGTCTTATGCCCAACAAGACTGCATTAAGTCTTTAAGTCTTCTTTTTCCCCGCTGGGGAGGGCATTTCTAGACACTAGTTTTCCCATCTAATATTCAAATATAGGAAACAGATTCCACAAGGTGCTTTAACTGCTGAGACCTCAAGTGCTGTTTTCGCTCTGGAATTTTTGTACAGCAAACAGTCCACGGGGTCATACATGAATACTACGACGGAGGGAGGAGCTGCTGTTACAGGAGTCTCTGATGGGTCTATGACATGCTCGAGCATCGCACTGAAGGGGATCCCATCTGAGTTAATACTTTGTCCAACCACTGCAGAGGGCCGTTCAGATGAAGTTCAATCCAGCAAGGAGTACTTGTTACTGTCTGCCTCCTGTTTGAAAGAACACAAAAACAATTAGGAAACTAGAAGATTGTGTAAACTAAAATCTACTCTTTTAGAATAATTATTAGTTTTGTGTATATAGTTATTAATTTTAAAATGGTTGACATTTACTGCTAAAAATGAACTAGTGAGTTTTGACCTTTTTCAAGAATTTTATTTATGTGTGGGACATATGTATGTTTACAGGTGCACGCAGAGGCCAGAAGGGAGTTGGGTGTCTTCCTCAACTTAACCTCGTTTCCTTGAGTCAGGGTCACTCCCTGAACCTGAAGCTTCCTCGCTATTCTAGTTGGCCTGACTGGCTGGGTGGCTGGCCAGCAAGCTCCTAGAATCCATCTGTCCCTGGGCCTCAGTTCCTCAGCCTCAGCACCCCCATCTCCACCCATGCTGGGGTTATAGACACTCACAGCCATGGCTGGTTCTTGTGGGTGCTAGAGCGTCACACTCAAGTCCTTGTACTTGCCAATTTTTGAGCTCTACCAACTGAGCCATCTCCCCAAAATTCCATCTTTTTGAAAGATTTACAAAAACATCCTTTTTTTTCCCCTGAAGTTAAATTAGTCTACTGATACTATTATTTAACTAACACCTCAAAGGAGACGCCTATAGGAGAAAATGTAGGTACTACTTAGTAATGAGGCTGGGAGGAAAGACAAAACCAGGACAGATTGCCCCAAGGAAACTGACACACATGGCGCCCGACTTTTACACATAGCAATGAAACCTAACTGGAACAAGGCTCAAATTTAAAGTCTGCTGACCCAAGCTAAATCCTTGCCACACAATGTTAAGACTTGAAGCTAAACTTCTCTAAGACACACAATAAGCAACATCCTTGTCAGTAACATCCCTCAGGCTTCTAGTTTAAAAAGCAAAATTAAAACCTTCTAGAACTTTAACAAAGGGGCCTCTGCCTACTCCCTGGATCACAGAACATTTGTTACTCTAGTCTTAGTCACTGGACTTAGCTCTATCTTATTTGTTACACAGTCAGTCAATACATTTACTTTTGCTTCTTCAACATGATATTCTTCAATCATGATAAAAGGCCATTATCAGCTCTCCATCTCTAAACAATTCATGCCCAATAGAATTTAGGACTAGATACCCAAGAGGCTGATGGCTCTGCAGGTAAGAGTATGCCATGCTCTTTTAGAGGACCAAGTTTAGTTACCAGGACCCACATCTGGCAACTCATAAACGCCTGTAACTCCAGCTCTAGGGGATCTACAACCCTCCTCTGGATTTCACAGGCACTGTTATTCACACAAGCACAGACCCATATATACACATGATATACATGTAATTAAAAGCACTGTAGGGGAAGCTCAGTGCCTAAGCATATATGCAGTGCTCTTTATCACATGCTATCAACCCAGTAGATGCCTGGATTTTCAGTATGCTCTAGCCAATTTCCAAGTACAGGCATCTGGTTTTCTACACACAAGAATTTCTGCCATGCTTGCATGTGTAGCAGGCTGGGAGATACAGTACACTAACACTAGCAGACTGGGGAATGCGGAGTGAGACCACAGGTGAGGGGGACTACACTCAGCTGTTCTCAACTGAACTGTCCAATCTTACTTTTATCCTCCTTCTAATCAAAAGGCTGCTCTGCTGCCCGACTGACAGTTTCCACACTGCCTTTCCTATCTCCTGAAACCCTCCATGCATCTTCTAGAACCCAGGTCACGTGCCATTCCAATCAGGAAACTTCCCTTGAGCACAAAGTAGACACCTCTGGTTTTATAAAGTGCCTGTTTACATCCAATTTAGTCTTCTCTTCTGTTTACATCCAATTTAGTCTTCTCTTCTATAATACAGTCATTTCAAGTTTCTTCTCTACAGGCCTCATGTAATTCATGCATGGCCATGAACTCCCAGACACATCTCAAAACCTAGCTTATGTGTTTCCAAAAATTAAATCCAGCACCTCACATACGACACACAAGCATTCCACCAACTGAGTTATAGACTTAGCCCTCTTCCTTTTATTATTTTATATAAAGATCTGTTGAAAACAGACATCCATGAACTACAGAAGATGCCAAGAGAGAATAAAAATAGTCACAGTATAGAGACTAGAAACTTGAGTGGGGGAGTCATACCGATATTCCGCTCCCCAGCCCTTCACGAAACTCATTCTTATGGTGCACATTCGGGTTAGCTGATAAACGGCTTCAAAACCCTGGTTAACAGACTGAGCCAGAAGAGCAGCAAATTCTTGGTTGTTGAAGATCTTCAGGTTACAGCCTAGAATAGAGACACAGTAAAATATACTACTATTAAAAAAAATTGTTAAAAGGATCCATGCTTTAGAATGAGCATGCAAATCAGCTCCTAATTCCTAAAGCCATGAGCAACTAGCAAAGTTAATGAAGCAAGTGAGATGAGAGGTTTATTTACAGGGTTGAATCCATACCTGGTGGGATCTTACACACTGTTGCAGGGTGCCAGCCGTATCTCTGGTTACAGTTGGGGCTCTGCACAAAGATTGCACTATCACTTAGGCACTCAGCAAACACTTCCCCACCTATGTAATACAAGCGCACTCCCCTTCCTAAAACAAAGCACAGGTGATCAGCTTCAGCATGCTTGCTCCTTCCGGGGTCCTGCACATCATCCAGAACCAGTTCCAAGGCATTTCCGTGACCTTTGCTCAGTCAGGCTTTCCTGAACTGTAATTCCAAAATATACCACAGCATCGCATCATTCTCTAGGATTTTTAACAATAATTTTGACTTTTCAAAGAAATGCTCATAAAAATATTTCAACAATATAGGAAAGTATATGGTAATGAGACAGTTTCATACAAATTACCTGTTGTTTTAAAATTCACTTAAAAACTGAGTTAATTTTGAGTAAATTAACTAATGACTGGGCAAAGGAGCCCACTAAGTTAAGAAAAGACTTAAAAAATTTTTTAAAAGATCATGTCCACCCTGCTATGTAACCGCCTACTTTGCAGTGCAAACACATACTAGGTTAAGAGAATTTCCTAAGTGGCAGCACGGCTGCTTTTGTTATGGGGCAGAGGGAATAACCAGTCAAACCAACAGCAAACCACAGGTAGAGGATAAACACAGATGCTGCCACTCTACTGTCTAAGACCATGTGAGGGACTGGAGAGATGGCTCAGCAGTTAAGAGCACTGACTGCTCTTCCAAAGGTCCTGAGTTTAAATCCCAGCAACCACGTGGTGGCTCACAACCACCCATAACGAGATCTGACGCCCTCTTCTGGAGTGTCTGAAGACAGCTACAGTGTCTTTAATAAATAAATTAATTGATTGATAATTAATAAACAAATCTTAAAAAAAAAAAAAAAAAGACTATGTGAAATATCAATCTTGCATTGAGCTTTGAGTGAAGGATGACGTTCAAGCCAGAGGATACATGTTCAAGGATACACCCAGAGGGCAGTGTGTCTGAGAAACAAGAGTCTTGGAAACTCCCACACATGGAGGTGAGTGTGGGAGGGATAACAGTTAAGTAGATTTTTCAGATAATTCCCTGACCAAATCACATAATAAGCTAGCAAAAGTTATTTTAAAAATATAAAAGATAAAATTATAGTAAAGTAAAATTCAGTTGGATGACATGAAAAAAGGCAGAGGAAACTAGTAATATTCTTTAAAATAAAATGGTCTCATTAAAACACAAAAACATGAACAATAAAAACCTATGTAAGTCAAGACAGGGAGGCTGTTCAAAGCCTGTATCTGCAGTGGTGTCTGAACTCCTTAGTAAGATTGTCCAAAGTAACAAAATCTGAGAAGCTCATACAAAGCCACCCATACATTTTCTAGCTGTTACCACTTACTGTGTCAGCATTAATTTCTGGTAATCAATGTCACCGGTGAGGAAATGGTTGATCCCGACGAGGCAGAAGTAAGCCGAGGTTGGAGAGGGATCAGTGATGCTCGCTATCTGTAGTTCTACACTCTTTGCTTTGCTGGTTAAAAAATACTAAGCTCCCCAGACACTTTATGCATATGCATACTATAATCATGGAAATTTACCACATTAGATGTGTAAACTTGAGATTAAAAACTTAAAACAACAAATCTATTAATGCAAACAAGGTTTATAAAAAAATAACCATTTCTAACTTAAATCAGGACCAAGTGGGAGTGTTTCAGTTTGACAAGTTTCTTAATATCTGGCACAATAGTAGACCTGAATTCCCACATCAGGACTACACTCATCTCTTCTAAATCCTATGCGTGAAGTCTCCAGAATGCTCCACTTTTTGCTGTGAAAAACCAGCAGGCCGTACCTCAATATGACTGGGAAGTAATGCTGACCTCACAGAAGTGCCAAGATGCATTGCAGGACTGTCAGAAATGCCTGCATTCTACATTGAAGCCTCTAGATTGCAGCCTCAATCATATATAACATCATTGGGAGACGAGAATGAAGATGGATGAACGAACATGGTCTTTTTTGTTTTTGTGACTAAGAGACTGAGCAAGTAGGTCATTTTTACACACATATTTACCAAAGAGTGCTCAACACAGATAAAGTTGAAGACAAAAGTTTACAGATTAATAATATACCAAAGGGTTTCATGGGTAGAGATGAAGCTGAGCTTTTCTATACAAGCTTTTGCTTGAACACTATATACTACTGTCTATATTATGAGTAAATTGAACCTTTTCACACAAAGAAAAATAAAACATACCTATATGCCTTCTTGTCATTTCTACAGTGGCATTTCGGTTAACGTTGGAGAGCAAGCCTAAGCAGAACCTCTCCGAGTTTGATGGGTCTGTGAAGCCGTCTACAGTGAGCGAGGGCTGTGATGCATGGAAGGTCTCTCCAACCCTCTGGTTTAGTTCATAGTATGCGATTGAACACCAGAATGCAGGTTCCGAGTAAGTAACTGGCTGCAAATCTGAAGTACAAGAAGAGATGCTGCATGAACAGCGCGAGACGCTGAGCACACGGACACTGCATACCGCAGGCGAGGCTAAGGAAGTCACTGGGACACATGTACTAGTCTTCAGTGTTTTTCATATAAAACTTATTCCCATAGATCATAACAGATACAGTTTTTAAAAACTTCCCCATCTCATAAAGTTAATTTATGCTGGATTATTTATCAGTTTTAAATAATAACAACAGGAAAAATTGGTCACACTACTGTACTTGGGTGAATATCTAAATTGCATTGTGAAGGTAATTTTGGACAGGACAAAATATAGAGTTGAATAAACAGCAAAGTCAAAAGCCCCAGAAAGAAGATACTACATTGGGAGAAGACTCAGCACGCTTCCCCGACCATCTGCATACATGTAAGAAACAGAGTGTGCACAAGTGAAATCTGATGAGTACTAACAGAAAACGAGGACTGTGACAGCTTGTTTACGCTCGGCCCAGGGAGTGGCACTATTAGAGGGTGTGGTCCTGTTGGAGTAGGTGTGTCAACTGTGGGTACGGGCTGCAAAACCCTCATCCTAGCTGCCTGGAAGTCAGTATTCTGCTAGCAACCTTCAAATGAAGATGTAGAACTCTCAGCTCCTCCTGCACCATGCCAGCCTGGATGCTGCCATGTTCCTGCCTTGATGATAATGGACTGAACCTCTAAATCTGTAAGCCTAGCCTGGCGTGGTGGCACACGCCTTTAATCCCAGCACTCGGGAGGCAGAGGCAGGCGAATTTCTGAGTTCGAAGCCAGCCTGGTCTACAAAGTGAGTTCCAGGATAGCCAGGGCTATACAGAGAAACCCTGCCTCGAAAAACCAAAACCAAACAAACAAAAAACAAAAACATCTGTAAGCCAGCCTCAATTTAAGGTTGTCCTTTTAAAAACTGCCTCAGTTGCCGGCGGTGGTGGCACACGACTTTAGTCCCAGCACTCGGGAGGCAGATGCAGGCAGATTTCTGAGTTCGAGGCCAGCCTGGTCTACAAAGTGAGTTCCAGGACAGCCAGGGCTATACAAAAAAAAAAAAAAAAAAAAAAGAATTGCCTCGGTCATGGTGTCTGTTCACAGCAGTAAAACCCTAACTAAGACAAGGACCACGTGCAATTAACGTTGTCAATTTTTACCGAGATGTATCGAAAGGAAGATCACAAGAGAAAAATGAAAATTTTGTAAAATAAATTTCAATATGTAGAAGCTGAAAAATATGCTACAGCAGGGGAAATGTGGGCCCAAAACAAGCAACAGAAATGTGTGCATGCGCACATGTGTGACTTGTGAGGATATACACACATCTTTCCTACTGACTGCTACTGTGAAATACATCCTAAACGCCCATCAAACCTTAAATTATACAACTTCATAAAGAAGAGTTCTAGTGACTCAGGCTGGTTCATAAGCTCCTTACCACCAAGAAAAAGCCTTTAGTATCAACTATAGTACCACCTGTTCTTAAAGACACTAGTGTACACTAGAGTCATCTTCCTCGGACATACAAAAAGCAATTTCCAGAGAGAACTTTCCTTAATATAGTGAGAACAGAGGAGTCCCAGCTACTTACCCAAGCTGTGATTAACAGGAGAGAGAGTAGTAGGAGACAGTTCAGCCGGAGAGCCTGAAGTAGAGGAAGAAAGTGGACATTGATATTTCTCCAGAACTTACAATCAAGCAACAAGAAAACGGTGCTGACTGTTAGAATAAACACAGACATTATTTTAGTTGAACTCAGGGAGCTGCACACATAAGGTACAAAGGGTTAGCACTGAGGAACTTGTTTCTTTCTCAGGGCACAGACTGACTTGTCTTCTTACCATCCAGGTCCCCACTCTGAGCTCACTACTGACCTTTCCTCAAGTATTCTATAAAGTACATCAGCCAATATATTTCTATTTAGTGTCACCCCCTTGTCATGACCAACAGGAGCACTTATAAGCATCTGTATGAGTTATCTCATTAGACACCTTCTGTGTAGATGTTTCTCTATTACTCATCTACATACCTGTATCAACTAATGACAGGTGATTGTTGACTTTAAGAACCAAGCTGCACCTGATCAGTGCCAGTTTTTACAAGGAAGTACCAGGTCTAGGGGCTGGTGCCTTCCCAGTTTTGATAGATACTGGCTAAGTTATCATCCAAAAGGCTGTACCAGTACACATTCCCATTAACACTATCAAGGTGTTAACTTGGATGGCCAAGGTATAACTGACAACAGATGCAAACATGGTCTGCACAAGTGTTTTTGAGCTGGGATGGTGGTGCATAGCTGTAAGCCCACATCCTAGGAGGCCGAAACACAAGATCAGGAGTTTATATCCAGCCTCAGCTACAGAACAAGTTAGAGACCATTGTGGGTAGGCTTTTTTGAGGCAGGGTCTCAATATGTAGCTCTGGCTGTCCTATGAGTTACTATCTGGGCCAGGCTGGCCTTGCTATCAGAGATTGCCTGCCCCTGTCTGCTGAGTGCTGGCTGGGATTCAAGGTGTATACTACTATGGCAGGCTTAAATGGATATTTCCATTTCTCTTAGTTTATAATTATTTATGTTTTACTTCAGTTTTGTGACATCTGCTCTTCTGCTGACTCTCTTGCCCTGGTCATTTGCCCATCTTTAGGTGGCTCAGGATATATTAAAAGTTAAAGTAATTATGTCTCTTCATAGGCAGGGTTGCAGAGCATGTGGTGACTCAGTTCTAATTCTGATAATGTAGCATTTACTGGGGCTCGTGTCAGTTAAGTAGAGCAGCTTTGACAACAGACATCCTTGTCTGTATTGTGCCTAGGGTTTTCCCACTAAGCAGGACACCTGGCTTTGAGCTGAGTCACATGTTCAGAACTTCCCCAGCTATCTCAAGAAGACTAATAAAGAGCTAGTGAACACAGGAGACAGAGCTCTAGCCATTAGGACAGGAAGTGCCTGTCTTCACCTAAAGCGTCCAGAGAAATACTTTTGTGTATCTTCTGCTTACAGGTTCATGTATGTTGTAGGGTAAAGGTCTCAGAAAGGGAGCTTGGTGCGATTTTTACACATCAAAGTTCACTCCCAAAATGTTTAGTTCTACCAAGAACTGACAAGCTCATTTTTTTTTTCAATATCACTGTGTGGTGACATTTGCCAAATTAATAGCCTTAGAAGAACAACTCTTTTATAATTGTTTTTGTTTATAAGCAGTACATTTTTAATATTTTTAAAGATTTATTTATTTTATATGTGAGTCCACACCAGAAGAGGGCATCGGATTCCATTAGAGATGGTTGTGAGCCACAATGTGGGTGCCGGGAATTGAACTCAAGACCTCTGGAAGAACAGTCAGTGCACTTAACTGCTAAGCCATCTCTCTAGTCCAATTTTTACCCACTTTTTAATATTAATTATTGTCTTTCACTTTTGACTTACACATTTTAAAATCTAAACAAGTTTCTAGAAATCAATTGTAAACACTTTCCCCAATTTTGGGATCTTCTTAAGTGTAATCTTAAAGCTTCACTAAACTTAATTGCAAAATACAAAACAAAAAAAGTTCTATTTTTTTAGAATATTTTTAGGGGCACAGCACAATTGAGTATCAAGTACAAAGAAGGCTCATATCCCTGACTCTGTCCATGTTTCCCTACCCCAAGGGTAGATAAGTTACATTTGCTAAACATACTCTCACGTATTGTTATCAAGAGGCCAAAGTTTCTAACAAGGCTGACTCTTGTGTTTATTTTCTGTACGTTTTGACAAACATATAATACATTTTCTCACACAGATCCGCCCCACTGCACTATAAACGTATGGGCTTTACCTACTCAAGTCCTCTTTCACTATAACCGTCAAGTCTTTACTGTCCTCAGAAGGTTTGCCTTTTCACAATGTGAGAACATTGGGCTTGCACAGCGCACCCATGGCCTTTACAGATCACAGCTATTCATTTAGTCTATACCCAAAGTGCCACCACATCTTGTCATTTCTGACATTGTCTGGATGGACCGTGTTCAAATGTTTTAAAATTATGAAATCAAGCTGCTATAGGTACCCAAGCTAACATTTTTGTGTGGAGGATGGAAGTTCACCTGAGTAAATACCAAGGAATCAGTCTCTGTTTGCATGGTGAGTGTAGAGGCTGTACTATAGAGCCACAGCTATCAAACAGCAAAACAGACACACAAACTGAAAGCAGCAAATTAGCAGACCCAGAACCAAACCTACCTAGCTGCAGCTACAGTGACCCACACAGGCCCTACACCCCTGTCCACACACTGTGCACACACACACACTTTCCTACACACACATGCACTCACCTCACCGCAAGCCTCACATTCACACACATTCTTCTCACAATTAACAATATCATCAGAACCTCACACAATACAGGAGTTGTGCTGAGGGTCCAGAAGATTGGCAATGGGCTTGCCTAGCATGCATGAGACAGTGGAATTTTCTATCATCATAATTACACAAGATATTCAGTTAACATTCTCCTTGATAGGGAATTATGCATGTATTTACTTTGTAGTTATAAACAAACAATTGTTATTTTACTAACTAAAAAACAAAACTCGTGTGCATGAAACGTGTCCCAGTGCACACGGGGAGGTCAGAGGACAACTCCCAGTTGCTTATTTCCTGCCCCTTCATGTGGGCTCCAGGTACAGGAGTTATAGGTTATTTTCTAGTTCTTCAACTTTATTCTTTGATCTCAGTTTTCTATGTATGCTTTAAAAGGACAACATGGCCTGGCATCACAGTGCATGCCTATAATCCAGCAGCTTGGCAGGCTCATGCAGAAGGGTACCCGTGAGTCTAGGACTAGTCTGCTGGGTCTCAGGCCATTCTGTGTGTGATAATGGCCCTTCATGACTGTGGTCCAGTCTCTTTAAAAAAAAAAAAATTAAAAAGTAGAATACATTAAGTACGTATATAATTCATACAGTATAAATGTTAACAATATTAGTAACACATCCTCAAAACCTTATTGATTTTTATATTAGTCAATGAATACTTATAACAACAGTAGCACGAACTGAATGGCTTTAAACTATTTTTTTTCACAGGTGTCAGGGCCATGTGCTCTCCCAGGTTTCAGGTCATACTTTAGGAACACACCGCATGTTCTTCAGCCATTCAAAATGTGGTAGACATCTGGGTTGTTTCCATTTGGAAATGATACATATAATATTTACAATACAAACATTCTTACACAAGTTTTACACGGACCTGTTTAAATTCTCTTGGGTACAGATCTAGAAGTCAAACAATGGGACTATGCAACAGTCTTATACCTACTATCTGAACAACAAACTTACTTAAAATGATTATAATTTACATTCTTATCAGCAATATATGAGCACTCCAGTTTTTCCACAACTTCGCTGACAGTTGTTATAGTAATACTCCTAATACAGAAGTATGAATATTTCACGTGTGATGCCCAACAACTTTATATGCTACCCACTTTCAAGACCGTTGTAATGGCTTCGACAGTGCAAAACAAAAAAATAGTGTTCATTAACAAATATTCAGTGTCAAGGAGGCTTAACTGAAAAGCCAAGTATAATGTGTATTAACATGTGTAACATGCTATTTCCAGTGATCATTAGATCATCTATCTTATCTGTAACTCTTACAGCCAGACATAAATATTGGCTACAGCAAAGGCATCTTACCTGAACATCTAACATATCGAAGGAGTCAAACAATGAAATTAATATGGAGCCCTCCCTTCTCCCTTCAATGCCAATCCATTTAACTATAACTTAGGCTAGAGGCGGTGGCTCATACTCATGGCAAGTGAATCTGAGTTAGAGGGCAGTCTGGGCCTCATACTGAGTTTCAGGCCAGTTTGGAATACTGTGGTGGTTTGAATAAGATGGGTCCCCCACAGGCTCAAATATTTGAATGCGTCGTCATCAGTGAGTGGCACTATTTAAAGGGATTAGAAGAACTGGTAGGTGTAGCCTTGTAGAAGGAAGTATGTCATCTTAGGTTTCTCTTCTCTCTGCCTATGCAGTCTATTGCTTCAGCACCTGCCTGCATGCTGCCATGCTCTCCACCATAAAGACAAAAGACTAAACCTTGCTTACTACGCAAGACCTCAACTTAAATGCTTTCTTGGTCATGATTTCTCTTCAGAGCAATAAAACTGTGACTAAGACACTAATACTTAAGGTTGGACAGATTGAATAAATCACACTAGACAATGACATCAAAGCACTTACATGGGTACCCTACTTAGTTCCTTGGGTTATAGGATTTATCACTTAATAAATTGCATAAAGCTCTGAGGTATATAATACTCATTATTATATGCTGAAACTTTCCCAACACTGGATATAATAGCTAACTATCAGAAATTAATCAAAATTAGATCAGGAAAGGAACAAAGTATTTTATGTAAATAGCTTACTATAATTCAGACTTCACTATTAAGTTAAAGACACACAGAAATGCAGGTTCCCCTTTTCTGTTCTAAAATCTTCCTTACAAATCTGCTACTAGGGTGACCATGGTCTTTTATGAAAGGTATTTCACTCATGGGGTGATTAAAACTTTAAAGAGCAGCTCAGAATACTCAAAACAAAAAGGCACTGAGAACTTTCAGGTTTTCACTCAACTCTAGTAAGAGAAACATCTACCAACTGCACAAAGTAATACACATTCATTTTTATGACAACAGAGCCTCATTTGATAGTTCAGATACTGTCAAGATGGGAGGTTTGCTTTTTGGGTACATTTCTCAAATTCTTCTAAGTTTCAATGCCAACAAACATCACTCTTGACCCAACTGTGTTATTCCTCCCACTGTGATGGGCAGCTGTTACATGAGCATGTGCCTTCCACAGTGTATGCGTGGTGGTCAAGAGATTCTCTCCTTCTGCTTTGTGGGATCTGAGGACCAAACTCAGGTTGTTATAGCTGCAAACATCTTTAGCCACTGAGCCATCTTACTAGGCCCCACACTCAAGTTTTATCCTCACATAGTCTTGATGTGTGGTTGGTTGAATCTGGTAGTGTGCTCTGACATCACAGAAGGTTAAACCAATGGCTAATTACTGAGAAGTCCGTACTTACCTGTGTCCATACTTTGGTTCAACTGTTGGTCACTTGTTTCTCCATCTTCACTGATATATCCAGGTGGTGGTGTTTCTAAAAAAGTTTAGATCAAGTCAAGTATAGTTGATTTGAATACTGCTTTTTCTCTCAGCTACCAAATACAAGCAATTAAATCACTTGGAAAACCAAGAAAGTATGTATTATAATAAAAACCAAGATTGAATTTGCAATTGAAGCTCTAATCCATATCTTGTAGGTGAATCCATAACACGGCTCGTAACATCATCCAGCTTTCTTGGCATATTTTTTTAGATACTATTTATCACCTGGTTCATTATATATATTCTGGGACAACAGCCAAAAACCTAACTTTATAGATGCCTCTCATACGATTCAAAGACATTGGTATTCTCATTAAAAATAAAGTAACAAAACAAAAATCCTCGTGGGCACCAGCCTGGATGGACATACAGCTTTGATTTTAGACCACACCAACTGTATCAAGAGAGAAAACAGTAACATGACTCAATGATTCAGGACTGACCTAGCCTGCATTCTTTTTTTAAATCTCTCTTAAAAAAAACAAAGAAACAAACAAACAAACAAAAAACAACAACTTTTTTTTTGTTTGTTTAAACTTCTATTTATTTTATTTTTATAAGTACACTGTAGCTGTCTTCAGACACACCAGAAGAGGGCATCTGACCCCACCATGTGGTTGCTGGGAATTGAACTCAGGACCTCTGTAAGATCAGTCAGTGCTCTTAACCGCTAAGCCATCTCTCCAGCCCCCTAACCTGGATTCTAACTGAAAAAGCTCCCACTTCCCCTGCTCAGCTTCCTAACTGCTTAACAATTCTAAATGCTTAAAGCAGAAAACAGACATAAATTACTAGAAAATTAGGATTCTAACATCATTTCTAATACATTTTCTGAATAAAATATTTATATTCAAGAGGCATCTGTATAACTGAATAAATTTCAAAGACAATAATAATAGCATGCATACAATTTCATCATTTGTGATTTTAAAGGGAAAAAAGTACAAAAGATTTTCAGCAGAGTACCATTTTCAAGTCTTAACAGTAACTCAAAATAATGCAGGCACATGACATAAAAAAGATTCTCACATCAGGCAACAGGGAGAAGGGTACCCCAGCTTTTGGAAAACAAAGACAGGAAGGTCTCTGTAAGTGTGAGGCTAGCCTGGTCTAACAATGAAAAAGCAAAAGCAAGCAGACTGCCCCTAAATTCTCATTAGGAGTCAGTGTACCAAAATGGATAATGCTAAAAATTTTCAAGTTATTTTAATATAATCAAACAATAAAAAATAAAATAATTGATATCATCATATACTATTTTAAAGATTAAAACTAAGAAAATTTAAAAAGCTGAGCTCTGCCAGTCTGAACATCAGTGTTTCTAAGTTCTAAGATGGAGAAAACTCAACTTTAAGACACTTTATCTCATTTTATTTCTTTACCATCCTCTATTATTATTTATCTATAAATGGATAATAAAGTACTAGCACTTTAAAAAACTGTCAACAGTTCTCTCAGGGGCTGGAGAGGTCAGCAGTTAAGAGCAGGGATTATTCTTACCAAGAACCAGAATTCAGATCCCAGCACCCAAGTTAAGGGGCTCAGCTCCAGGGAAGCCAACGTCCTCTCCTGAACTCTGGGCACCTACTCTTACATGCACGTGCGTATACAAACATAGATATTTCAAATAATAACAATAAAAATTTTGAAATGGACCAAAAGTAAATTCTCTGGGTTTGCTGTCACTGGCAGCTGACAGTGTCTAGAAAAGCAATTGTTATATTTCCAATTCTTTATTTCCAATTTGCTACTTTATAAAACACTAATATCTAAATAATTAAAAGAATAAAGAAAAAACCCTAAGTCCAAACCTCTTAATATCTGAAGACTAAGCATCGTGAGTAATGCTAGTGTTATTCTCTAGTGTGGATCTCAGTGTACTCACATTTTAATTTGTTAGCATTATGGAGTAATGCCACATCAAAGACTTAAATCCTGCCCCCACCCCACATTCATTCTCATATTCATATTCATATTCATTCATTCATTCTCTCTCTCTCTCTCTCTCTCTCTCTCTCTCCCCCCCCCTTTCTTTCTCTCTCTCTCCCCACTCCTAGCCAGTTTATAAAAGACCCAATTCTCCCACAAAAGATACTATTTCATTTTATGATTCTTCTCTTCCTTCATCTCACCTCACTATACTCATATCTACTGTGCTCATATCTACTCTTCCTTGATAATGTCACAAAAATGTTCTATACACCATTACCTGGGGCAAGAGAGGGGTGGCATAGGACAGGGATACTCTTGGCCTGTTGGTGCATGTCTTTAATCCCAGGACTTGGGAGGTAGAGGCAGGTGAATCTTTGAGTTTGAGGCCAGACTGGTCTATAGATATATAGATGGAGTTCCAGGACAGGCAGAACTATACAGAGAAATCCTGTCTCAAAACAAACAAAGCAAAATAACAAAACCCTACTTTTTAAAATAAAGGGAGACAAGTCAGGCAGAGACTGAGAGAGTAAAAAATCCAGAATATGATTAATTCCTAATTAGTTTCTGTTACTGGAACACACAGAATGGTAGGTAAGAAAAGTAACAGAACAGTGACTGTCTTTCCTAGAAAGTAGAAAGAACTACAGGGCTGGTACTGAATTGTGAACTATTACAAGGCCACAGAGAACTCCAACAGAAGGAGAGAGCCATGAGCTGGGTCAGTGGGCAGTGTCCCATACCGCATGGCCACCTGAGCTGACAAGAGGGGCTAACTGAATCCACAAAGCTTCCACATGTGCACACATACCCCAAACAGACTGCAAACAAAATTTTTACAGCAGAATTTGAGAACTTAATGTAGTTGAGTTCAGTCATTTTTCAGTAGAAGACCCAGGAGAAACATAATTAAGCATCTTCTATTTTTCAATGTGTTGTTTATCTATAAAACTAAAATGTGAAATGTACTAAGTATTCATTTACCTTAAGCATTACCAAATGACCCATGAAGAAATAATTCTTAGATGTTTATGTTTGTTCTACAGATGTTTTTCTTTTTTTCTTCTTTTTTTTCTCTTTTTGTTTTTTCAAGACAGCATTTCTCTGTGGAGCCCTGGATGTCCTGGAACTTATTCTTTAGGCTACACTGGCCTTGAACCCAGAGATCCACCTGCCTCTGCACCTGCACCCTCTACCCCCCAACACAGGACTAAAGGCTTGTGCCTCTGCTGCCTGGCCAGGGATGCTTCTCTTACACCATACACTATGCCTGCGCTCTGCAGTTGTCTCTACTTCAGCAGCTTTAACAACCTTACAAGGGCCTTTTTTCTACTTCTCATAGTATTTTGTTTAAAGCCACTGCAAAATAAAAGGTAAACCTTTATAATAAAAAATTATATAGTTTAATTTTATAATGCATTTTAATTTAACATACTAAAAATATTTTATGTAATTAAAAATAAAAACAAGCCATTTAATGTATTGAAAGCAAAATAACCACCCCACAAATCAGACTTTTCCATCCAAAGTCAAGAGCACCCTGAAAATGAAACCCCATTACTAACACCTGGGCATTCGTTACAAGATTGCTATTTACCTAAGTTTTAAGAGACTCTCAAGGCAAAAAAATACCTGGGATGTAATTACTCTGTGGCTCAATTCCTGCTGGGAAATTTGTGTTTTCTGGAATGGAGTGGGTGTAGTCGTCCAGAGGCGGCAGCTCTGTTAGAATCTCTGTGTGCCGAGGCACTAAAACTGGAGGCAAGACTGTAAGAGTTAAAGAGATCCAAGTTAGCGGCAAGGGGGAAGTGGAAGGGCCTTTACTCAGCGCTCACAGGGAGAAGACAGGAACTCACCTTTCAGTCTGGCCACACCTACCTGCTATTATAACACTAAAGAACTGACAAATCTCATCATGGAGTTGATTTACATAATTTATCATTTAAGTCTCCAAATTAAGGTTTATTTATTTGGGGGAAAATGTGACCCTATCAAATACTATATTACCATGAGAATTTATAAAATTCCATTAGAAATGGTGAGGGAGCCCAAGCATATGCCTTTAATCCCAGCACTGGGAAGGTATGTGAATCTCTGAGTTCAAGCCCAACTTGGTCTACAGAGAGCGTTCCAGACAGCCAAAGCCACACAGAGGAATCCAGTTGAAAAAAAAAAACTTGTGAGGGAAAATGAGAAAACGTCTTCACTAAAGTGGGAGTTAGTTTTTTGTTTTTTGTTTTTCTAATGTGAATTTTTTTAAGGTTTTAAGCTAAACCATTAAACCAATAGTTCTACTACAAAGTTCACTAAATTACTGTATAAAAATGTTGTCATTCAAGTTCTTCTGAAAGCACTTAAACAGAATATACTGTTGGAATCAGGTGGTGTTAGAGAGACACAGCTAGCTCTCAGAAGAGCAAATCTAGGAACTGCCTAGATACATACTTTGCTGTCCAACTAAGTGTGCTCCCAAGAAATGGATGTGTCCCTTTTCTAAGATACCTTTTCCATGAAAGTTTAAAAAAATAAAACATTTAAAACTCCTACCAAATAATATACCAATCTAACACAGTTTATTAGAATTTTTTATTAAAACTTCCCTGAGACACAAGAAATACTAGCCTTTAGTCATCCTTTTAGTTTAAAACCAGGAAAACAAAGCCAAAAACCACCTGCAGTTTTCCTACCTGGTGTCTCAACTCTCTGGTAGTGGTAAGGATTTACACATACTTCATCTTTTTTCAGATTGAAAGCATATTCGCAGTTTTCGATTGCCTTGAGCTCATGATGACTGTGAAGGTCCGGCCAGCGCCAGAGCCGGCAGTATATAACATGTGGCAACCCTTTCCGGTGTGAAACCTGAAGACGGCCATCAAGAGACCTATTTGGAAGCAGGGAGAAAAGGAGGGCACTTTTAAAAGGAGAGTCTAGGTGTCACCAACAGGGCTAAGTGAGCACACTAAGAGGCCATGAAGGAGAGCCCAGCCATGGGGCCAGCTTTAGTGACACCCAGCAAGGGCACAAGCTGGTTTGGGTACAGCAAGCAGTGGCACTTGTGCCTGTCCTCTATCGGTGTGCATGTGACAACTCACATGCCAAAGTGTTATGTGGTTATACTTGAAAACTTCATCAAAATCCATTTTTAAAAAGCTAAACTCTTTCAAAGGCATTAATTCTGAAGGCAACTGATTGTCAAAAAAAGGAAGTAGTATGAAAATGGCAAATATCAAAAATGAGTGACAGTAACTTACTCAGACTACTGTAACTTGTTATTCAAGTGTGACTCTTGATATCTGGGGCTTACTCATGAGGCTCACACAGAAATGCAGATGGTGATGAAATGGAATGGACAAATACCAATATGCTTAAGAGAATGAAGTGATTTTAAAAAAAAGTGACAGAAAAACAAGTTAGCCTACTGTTAACTGTGATGTAAGAGGTTCATCAAATACATGCTAGTGTAAAGATGAGCTTTAGATGGTAACAAGCAATTTAGAAAAAACTAGTTATGTATCTACTTAAAAATTAGGCCAGTAACAAATTTATCTAATATTGGACTACATTATATAGTTATAAATAGGTCTTATTCTTATGGGACACAATAATTTAATGATTCAAAACTAAAATTGCATTGACCAAAACATTAGCTGAAGCATTAATACATCTTTAATACTGGCACGCAGATACTTTACACGCCATGCCTTACTCACAGTACATTAACATCCTAGGCACAAGGTACACTAGACAACGCAGTTGAGCTCATCCACAGCGCCCTCCCCCGCGGTGTCCAGGGTCCCCTGGAGGGCGGATATTCACCTGGTTTGTTCAGAGAAGCTGTAAAGGCCTGCTGTGTCCCACTGATCTACCGTATGTGCTGTACTCAGTCCCCAAATCTCAGAGCAAGTGCTGTGCATAAATTGAAAAACAAAAAGTTGATGTGAACATGGAAGCATGGTTATTCAAAATACCATGATGCAAAGCATGGAGAATGTACAGAACACTTCCTTCACCCAGAAAATATACACAGCCTCACCCAACGGGTCAGCATGAGCCACTATATTTTCTATATGAAGGAAGCCAATAAATGGAACATGTGATTCCAGATAAGTCATGGTTATGTTTTATATGTGAACACCAATGCTTGCTCGCCTAATGACAACATACCTACAAAAGTCCTCAACAATTTCTATTCAGAGTTCATCCTATGCCATCGAAGGGCCTTCACTTCGTTATTTAGTTTAAAAACAGCAACAAAAAAACCACTTCATTTAACCGCTGTCAACTGGTACCTTTAATACAGAAAGGTGCAGCTAAAACAACACTTATCATTTGGGTGTGGCAACACACACTTGTAATCCAGCACATGTGGGGTGGAAACAGGAGGATCAGTTCATTGCTTGCCCAGGCTAACCCAGTAAATTTAAGGCCAGCCTGGTCTATGAGATTGTCTCAAAATAAGTAATTAAACTAAATAGACACATCCACAGTTAATATTTCCGGGTTTTCTGTTTGTAATACTCAAAGAAATTCCATTTACTGAAAGCTGTTAATTGCTTTTGTGCCACTACTTATAAAGAGCAAAATAACATAAACTAAAGTTATTTTACTATAACGCATCTTAGTTGTTGTTGTTGTTTTTCCCCCACATCTCTTTCCAGAACCTAGGCTGGTCAAAGGTAATTCACCCTACTTCCCCTGAACTACTGCTTCATTTCAGAGTAACTACTGGCCTGGGGTGAAGGAAGACTTTAAAAGGAGCCTTCAGAATGGACCTTTTGGTTGCCTTGCCTCTTGGCTATAAAGTTGTACTTTTTAAATCAGTCAAATATAATTTTTGAGACTCAATTTTACTTCTCACATATTACCAAAGTCAATAAAATTTGAGGAAAACCAGGAACATTTCTAACAACTTTTACAAATAAGCAGCTGATGAAGTTTCACGTTTGCTCACATTTGTATTGTAAGCCAGGTGGGTAAATAAAGGGCAAGAGGAAAGCAAGGGCAGGCTTCCCTGAAGTTACAGAAGGTAACCGCAGCAGCTCTCAGCCTTCCCAGGGCCGCAGCACTTTGATACAGTTTCTCCTCATGTTGGCATGATCCCCAACCGTAACATTATTTTCATTCCTACTTCATAACTGTAATGTTGCTACTGTTGTAAATCGTAATGTAAATATCAGTGTTTTCTGGTGGTCGTAGGTGACCCCTATGAAAGGGTAGTCTGAAGGCCTACTTCTCAAAGGGGTTGTAACCCACAGGTTGAGAGCAGCTGTCTAGACTGACCAAAGACCCTTAAAACAGCTAGCAGCTTCTTATAGTACACAGTAACTGGAATTGAGCAGTTCCTGGAAAAGAAGAGAGATAAAGAAAGAAGAGTGAGGCAGAGGGAGAAGGAAAGAGCACACTTGGACATGTTCCTGAGCTGCCCCAATGTGTTTTAGACAGTCTTCACTTTTTAATAGTACATCTCCATACTATGAAAAGCAGAAAAAGCCAAGAAATGCAGGTAATCTAGACCTTCCTCTTGTGACTCTGAACTAAATACTATACAGCTGATTCTTTCTTTGAAAACAACATGAGGAAAATAACAGCATAATTGGAGGCTACTCTGTTATGGTATTAAGAAGAACATTTCACTTAGGTTCCTCTGAGAACATGAGAACCATAATCTAGTGCACAAAGCATGTAAGCTGTACTCCCCTGGCCCTGAAATAAACCCAGGAACAAAGGACAATGGATGGGAAAGTGAATGGTCCAGACAAGATGATGCAGACTTCAGCCTGACCCAGACTGACCGCCATCATGCCACCATGCAGCTCACAGCTTTCACTTGCTATATTCCCTCAAACTGGAAAGACTGTTTAAAAATAGTAATTCTAGCTAGTAAAACATTTGCTTGTTTTATAGGTAGCTCAGGCTTGCTTGAAACACAAAATCTTGCTTCAGCCTCCCAAGTGCTGGATTATGTCACCATACCCAGCCAGAACACTTCAAAAACAGAACCACTTTGTAACAACACCTACAAAGCAACTAGTAAGTGTGTGTGATTAATAAAGAAAACAACCTTAACAAAACTAAACACATAATGCATGGAGAGAAAATGCCTCTAATTCATGGCTTTTATGATCCAGACAAGATTCTCTAAGTATATGAGAGCCACAAGGAGGCCCAGGAGAGACTGGTCCTACCAGATTAAGAATCACATCACAAATTTGCCTGAGTTCAAAAGCACACAGACATAAGAACATACTAACTCAAAGCAAACTGCTTCCAGTAAAGTCCAGGAGCTTCAATCAGGTCAGTTTTCCTTAAATCACAGCTCCGACCAACCAACCATTAAAGTATCTAAAGATAAATAGGAAGAAGTATACAATGTGAGAGGTGTCGACTTGCAGATGAGTAATGCCACACTGGATGAGAGCTGTATTCTAACACTTTTTACTTGAGGGCAGTCCCCAGCCTAAGGGATTCAGGACAACTGGAACACATGCATAAAACTGTAGTTTAACTGTAAATAAAGGAGCCACAGGGGAGAAATCTTCAAACAACAATGACCTCTGCCCAAATCCTTCACTGATACATGTGGCTAGCCTGTGGGGGGGCTAACTGATGAAACCAGCATTGGAACAGCACAAAGATCTGAGAATTCAGCCTCTGCCACAGCAGAAGTCTAG
Source organism: Mus minutoides (assembly GCA_902729485.2). Classification (NCBI taxonomy): domain Eukaryota; kingdom Metazoa; phylum Chordata; class Mammalia; order Rodentia; family Muridae; genus Mus; species Mus minutoides. The sequence continues at coordinate 2,355,267 of LR749553.1, forward strand.
AATGGGAAGACACTAGACACCTACTGAAACCAAACTCAGCCTTCAGAGGGTAGAAAGCACTGTCTCACATCGCTAGTATACAACTAAAAGCCACACAATTAAAAAGTAACAGAAACAACTGGATGACAGCTTTAAAGTGATTTTTATGGATATGTTTCTGAAATTAATGAACAGATCAGGAATCTCAACAAATGTAAACTACAGAAATGCTAAAACTGAAAATTACAAACTGTGAAATAAAAAGCCCAATGACCAAAGGTTGTATCAGTAAATTTATACATTAGCAGAAATGACCTAACCAAGAATAATAGTAAAAGACTCGCAAATAAAATGAAGCAGGAGTTATGTGTAACCAGTTGTATAATAAAGAAGAAAAATAGAAAAAAAAAAAAAAAAACCTGAAATAAATTAATGGCTGGGGAAAATGGCCAGGACATTTTTCAAGTCTTAAAATATTACAACTTAATAAAAAAACTAAACTGAAACACCCAAGAGGCCTGGTGAACACCAAAGAATTTAAACTACCTAACAAGTTACAACAGGCATTGTCTTCTCTTAGAATCTGTACAAATCTTTCCCAACTCTCTTGAGCTCCTCTAATAAAGACCCTCAGGCAGACAATTCCTCTGAAGGCCCCGCCCCTACTCCAGAAAAAGCCAGGCCCTACCCTGAGTAGGTACATGGAGCCTGCTTGTACTGACACCAATGGCCCTTCTATTTCTATTGCCCACCTGTCCCTGCCTGGATCCCTATTGTTCTTCCTTTAATGCTCTGTTTCTCAAGACAAAACTGAAACCACACCTTCCCTGTGGAAACTACAAAATAACACCCATTCTTACTGCCTATACAATCTTGTCTGCTTTATTTTGGCAGCAGCCTAGGAAGAACAATCCATTACATAGAGACAGAAGCACAGTATCTCTTAAGAAACAATGAAAGCTGGAAGACAAGGGAACATCTTTATGCAAGGGAAAGAAAAGAACTTTTAACTCATAAATAAGCAAAGTAGCCTTTGCAAAGTCAAGGCACAAATATGCTCTGAGGACCAAACACTCAACCAACTTGTTTCTGGCAGACTTTCAAAGGAAAATAAATACTTCAGGATAAAGAAAAATTGTAATAGAGAAAATTCAGTATCATGAAAAATTAAAAGCTAAAATGTTACTAGGTAAATATAAACAGTGGTAGTATTTTCTTATCATTTCTAAGAAAGAGGGGGTGGAGAAAAATTTGCAACCTAAAAAACACATGAATTTAAGTTTTAGACGACAGTAGATAAACAGAATTGTAAAAGCATCTGCATGATTACAAAGCTAAGGATGCTATTATAATCCAAAGAGTAGCCAGAATTAAGACAACTAACACCAAAAAGAAAGCCAAAAATAAAATAAACCTCCAAAGAGACACAAGAAACACAAAGAACCACATATAGTAATAGACAACAAAGCCCAAATGATATTTAAATCCAGTCATAGCAACAGTAATTAACATCACTATACCACTTCCAAGGAAACAAAGAATCCATACAGAAATGCTATATTTTAAATACAGAATAGTTTTAGTGAACTGTGCCTACACAGGCAGTGTTTAATAAAGGGAATGGTAGAAACCATCAGAAACAATGGCTGGCAGAACACAGAAACGATGCAGGCACTTTAGGACTGAGGACTAGACTCTTGACCTTGGCCAGGAAGCTAGAAATAGCCTTGGTCTTGTCCTGGCTGGAAGCCAGAACTGGTACAACTATTTGGGGATTTATGCCAATCCCTGGACTGGTTTTTAAATAATTTAGAGTCTCAATTCTTGAGGGGGGAACATTATAAGGATTTAGGAGACATTGAGGGTGGGACATCCTTCCTCAACCTCCCATTTTCCTATGACACTACAAAAGCAATGTCTTAACTGCCTCTCCTTAACCCCCACCCGTCAAATGAATAGAATATATTTATCCCTGTGTAATAACATGACATTCCAACCTGCTTCAAAGATTAGATGAGCACATACTATTGTCTTTTCTCTTAAGAGGTTGGGTTTTCTCTTAAATCCAGTTGGGTTTGTCAATAACCTGGCTGGAAGTCCACTTGAGAAAAGCTGATTTATCTGAGAACATGATGAAGAGATGTAAAAAGGGCTGGAGAGATAGCTCAATGATTAGTACTTGTTGCTATTACAGAATGCTTCGGTTCAGTTTCTAGCACCCATACAGTGGCTTAAAATGACCTCTAACTCAAGCTCTAGGGGACCAGGCACCATATTTCAAACTCTGTGGGCATACACATGGTACATACACATACATGCAAACAAAATACTCATATTCATACAGCACACATATACATAAAATAGACGAATCTTTGGGGGTAGAATTACTCCTTTAATGAGTAAGGTGCTTGTCATCCCTGGAGATCCTTCCTCCACGAAGTCACTTACAGTGCTTCCACCATGCAGTGCCCTGGGACTTGTGCTCTTTCCTGTTACCCAGGGAAGTGTAACTGTTCCTTTTCCTTCTTTTCTATGTCCATGTCCTTTCAGATACTGGCCAAAGCCTAAGCACACTTTCCTGAGATCCTTAGGACTTCTTCACTTTCTCTGAAGCCTTTCCCCTCTTCTGCCTCCATGTGGTCTGTCTCTGTCTCTAGCCTCTCCCTCTCTTGTAATTACCAGGACAGCTCTGAACTCATAATAAAAGTGTCCTTCAGCTTTCTTCCAAGTATTTCTGTAAGTTCCTTACTGACAAGACTTAGAATTCAAGAGATAGCCCCAAATTCTGTAACACTAATATTTAAGACTAAAGATAAAATATTTAAGACAAAGATAAAAAAGACATAAGACACTAACAGTCCTGAAAGTATCTCAAGTCAGACCCAAGATACATGTTGGCTGCTCATGTAGCTGAGGGCAGGGTGCTCTCTATCCTGCAGGAGGCCACTGCTCTACTCCTACCAGGTACAACAGAAAGAAACGAGGTAACAAAACAGGAAGCAAATCTGACAGATCAGTAAGAAATCAATACAGGGACAATCTCAGTAATTGTTTAAATAGATAGGATACACACACCATACTCACCTGCAAGTCACAGAAGACCTACACAATGTTAACAAATTCAAATATACACAAAGTATTTAAACAAACACACACACACACACACACACACACACACCCCACACACACCCCACACACATGCTGGGGCCATAAAAGGTCAATGAACTTTAGAATAACCAAGTGAATCTAAGTGAAAAAAGAAATCACAAAATACATTTTAAAATATTTTAAATGAGAATGATACCACAATATAAACATGTTGGAGAGGTGGGTGAGCAGTCCAGCTTAGAATACTTTAAAACAATTTTGAACCAGGCTTGCTGGTGCAGGCCTGTAATACCAGTTACTGAGGAGGCTGAGGCAGGAGGATTCCAAGTTGAATACCTACCATGGCAATGTTGTGAGAATAAAAATGAAGGTTGGGACACAGCTTAGTGGTAGAGGTGCCTGCTTGAATGAGGGGAGGGAGCTGGCCATGGGCTCAATCCCCAGTACTCAAAAAGGAAGGCCCTGGCTTCAATTCTCACTCATTTTTTTAAAAATCAAATTGTTGTTTTAAAATTTTACAGAAAATGATATAAGACCAGCATTGGATAGTAGGTCCTATTTGGTACAACAAAGAAAGGAAAATTAAAAGCAAAACCTGTAGAAAAGGAAGAAATATTAACTGATTTCTTGGGATTAATAACTAAACTTTATACAGAAATCCTAGGCTATCTATGAAGAGCTTGTACAATGGACTGGTGAACTGAGCAATGTTGTAGGATATAAAAGCAAATGTAAAATCTACTGTATTCCCAGTACCCCAGTCATAAATTAAGTATAAAACAGTAAAACACGTAGAAAAAGATTCAACAAGACACATATGACTTCTTTAGCAGCAGCCAAAAAGATAGAGACATTTTAAAAGCTGTGAGTATCCACTGCATCCACAGATAAAATGACTCCTATCATGATGCCTAGTTTTCTTTAACATGGTCCATGGCTTTCATGGCTTTCCAATTTATTACAGTCATTATCTTTGCAAAATGTTTTTGTGACACTGTAGTTGATGAAACTAATCCAAAGTGTATGCGAGTGCAAAGAATTCAAATGTGAGGATTGGTGGTAAGACCGAATCCAGGGTTTCCGCCCTGTACTAGTGCACTAGGGAAGCACTCTGCCACTCAGCCACCCCACTTCAGCTCTCCAGGGATTCTGAATAGCAAAAATAGTGATATACTGATGAATCTCAGAAGTAAATATTCTGTTGACCAAAAGAAGCTCAACAGTTAAGACTAGATATTGAACAGATTCATTTACATGAAATTCAACACGGGGCAACACACTGAAGTCAATTCAAACTTTGCTTAGCAGCAAGACTACTGGGAAAGAACTGTCCAGGTAACTGACAGGTTCGTGGGGGGGTGGGGGNAAGGGAAAAGGAAGGGGGAAGGGGAAAGGAAGGGGGGAAGGGGAAAGGAAGGGGGAAGGGGAAAGGAAGGGGGAAGGGGTCAGGCCAAGACAGGCCAGGAGAGAAGCAGTCCTTTTATCCAGCACTCAAAAAGCAGATGCAGGTGGATCTGAGTTCAAATTTGGGGAGGAGGAGTCAGGGAGATGGAGTCAGGGAGCTGGGGACAAAAAGAAAAGAAAAGTGAACACTAACTCTGGGCAAAAGAAGACACAATCCTTAGAACCCAATAAATCTTTAAGCTACTTTTACTATTCATGTTATCTGCATGGTAAACAACTGTTGTTTGACTTATTTATAACCTTTGTCAAAAGTCTTTTCTGCATATCCAAGTGGGTAAGAATATAGAGAACCCCATGGAAAAAATAAAGTGGGTTGAAAAGTGAGCAATTGGGAGGGGTGGGGGGCTCAATCTTGTGGAAGTGTGCACATGGAGGCCACAAGTCAGCCTTGGGAGTTCCTTTCTCTGAGCTATGCTATGACACCTGCTGACACCAAAAGACAACCAGGCATTAGTTCTCTCCACTTTTACATCTCAGACACTAACTCATCTAGCCATTAGCTTCTGGAGATCCTCCTGCCTCCCTCCCCTCCCAGTGAGGCTACGCTGAGGCCATGGCTTCCAGGGATCTGAACTCAGGTCACAGGCTGACAAAGTCAGGGTCTCTCACTGGCTTCAACTCACCTAGTCGTCTAGGCTGGCTGTTAGCTGAGTCCCAGGGTCTTAGCATTCTCTGCCCCTTTCCCGCCAAGTGCTGGGGTGGATCTCAAGTCCTCTTGCTTGCTTATGCCTTCTTCCCAGTCCCCTCCATAAACTCATGGTCCTTTTATGGTACCAAGAAAAGTTTTGAAATCCTTATCTTAACAAATTAGCAAAAGATAAAGGTAAACAATGAGTAAAAACACTGACAAAAGCAGTCCATTGTATTAAAATGTTATTATATACCCTTTTATAGCTCAAGAAGCTACAAGTAGACCAGACACAGCAGGGCAGACCTCTAGCCCCAGCGTGGGGAGGCAGAGGCAGCTGAATCTTTCATTATGTGTTTGAGTCTTGAGGACTCAGCTCAGGTTGTTGAACCTTAGGCCTGGTGGCAAGCACTTTTACCCACTAAACCACTTCCTCAGCCCTCAAACATGTTTCAATCTATTTTGCACCACCTATTTCTTTTTATGTCAATACCACACTGAGTATTAAAGCCCACTAACTAATACAACTGAATGTTTCAACTAAGAAACATTGATTTATCTGTCAATTTATCATCTGGCAGTTTCAACATCTAAGGTGTTCTCTTGGTTGGCCACTCCACAAGGAACAGAGACAAGTTTTCTTTCCCTGCATTTCAGTAATTCAGGGTTGTGGGCTGGAGCTGGTAGAGTCTGTGATGACTCTAGGGTTAGTCACATTCTTCCACCATCAATCCCTGTTTTGGTTAGCTGAACTTGAATGGACAGAGACCCAGTGGGCTCTGCATTGGGGCTTTAGCTGCCCTGTGACTATTCACTGTCCTCTCCTACCTGGCCATCTAATGCTGTCTAATGCGTCTGCTCTCGAGTCTCCCCCACCTCAAGCTGCTTCAGCTCCATGCAACTCATTGAGAGTCACATGATCAGTCTGAAAGAAGACGTACGGTGGCTATGCTACATGAAAACCCATTCTTCCTTGCATTTTCCTTTGATTTCTCTTAGCAAAGCCTTAGAATGTCATATAGAGATCTATCTTTAAAGAAAACTGTATTCCTAGGTATTTTAGTTTGTCTGAGCTGGTATTTATAAAACTATTACTGGCTCAGACAGACAACAAGTCTGCAAGGGACAGCCTTGCTGAATTTACTCAACTTGCTTTTCCCTTGTCAATCATGTCACGGAAAAAATAGTGACACCCCCCCCAATCTTTCTTTCCATTAACTCACTGAACTGATCAGTTCCTCCACAGAAATAATGAGCTGAGACACAAGAATATATATTTTTGTCTAGTAACTGATCTTAGAGAAATTAAGGCCTTCTGTAACTAAATGTATGAATGCCATCTCTTTTCTTCAATGTCCTTGATCTAAACAGACTATGGATTTTGTTAAGACACTTTTGACCTTAACCTTCATGTTTCTCTGTCGTTAAACCAGTGAGTTGCAATGATTAAATTTTGAAAGCTACACACTAATTTTGCACTGTGAGTATTGTGCAGATTATACTCAAACACCTGTTCCCTTCTTTGGTTTGGCACAGACCTTCCTTCCCCACGCTGGGGCTAGAGGTCTGCCCTGCTGTGTCTGGTCTACTTGTAGCTTCTTGAGCTATAAAAGGGTATATAATAACATTTTAATACAATGGACTGCTTTTGTCAGTGTTTTTACTCATTGTTTACCTTTATCTTTTGCTAATTTGTTAAGATAAGGATTTCAAAACTTTTCTTGGTGCCATAAAAGGACCATGAGTTTATGGAGGGGACTGGGAAGAAGGCATAAGCAAGCAAGAGGACTTGAGATCCCAAGGGCACCCGTCCCCAGTATTCTTCATGTCTAACGTTAAGTGTTGTCACAATGCTGAGATCGTCATGGATGTGCCCTGACTTTGAAAACTAACAACAGGTCTCCTACAAACATACAACATCCTTGGCCATGGAAATGATCTACCAGCAAGTCTAAAAATGGTTTGTGGGATTATTTCAAGCCCTTTGAAAATTCACTTTTTACTTAAAAAAAACATACCTAATGTTGAAAAAAGTACAAAGACTTTAACTTTAATATTACAGCAAGTGGTTTTCTAATTTAATTTTCACATATAGTTTAAACAATTCAAAAAACAGTACCCCAAATTGAAAAAAAATCCTAATAAAAAATGTATCATTTAACTTTCAAATTAGATGCAGAAAAATCTGAAATACACGCCAGACATAAAACAGGGACCACATTAAAGAATGGACTCTTGTAAAAGTCAAAACACACATTTTTGCAATGCTTTATGGACCCAAGAAATGGTTCACTGGGGGAAGCAGCATCAGGTCAAGCCAGATGACCTAATTTCAAATCCTGGGAACCACACAGTAGCAACAGCAAACTTCTGTAAATTGTCCTCTGACTTCTTCTACATACCTACTCTCCTACAAATACATGTTTTATAATAACCAGTGTTCTAAAATGAGCACACCACCAAATAGAAATAAGCTCTCATTTATATTGCAAGGGTTTTCAGACAGAGATCAAAATATTTACGAAGAGTACCTCTTATTTACACCTGTTAATACAAATGCCATAAACTACCATAAACAGGCAATAAGAAAAAAAGCTTTCTATTTATTTATTTGAGACAATGTCTCACTACATAGCTCTGGCTGGCCTGTATTCTCTATGACCATGTTAGTTTCCAACTCAGAGATTCACCTGCCTTAGCCTCTGGAATGTCAGGATTAAAGACATGAACCAGCATGCCTGGCTTGGGAAAACTCTTTTATGTTACTTTTTCAATATATGATTAATATACTGAAAGATAGTTTTAAAAGAAAAAAAGCCAAGATGAATGATTCAACCAGTGTCTGCTAACATGTTTCAAGTCTCATTTCAGGATTTATTGATCAATTTCTCAAGAGCATCAAAACAACACCTCCTCTAGTATGTCCTGCAACAACCCCAAAGCAGAGTTTTGAATAAAGATTAAGCCAGGGCTGAGAGGTGCCTCAGTTGGTGAAGTGCTTCCCAAACATGACAGACTTGTGTTTAGACCTCAGCACCCACACAAACAAGTCAGGCACAACAGCAGACAGACAGGTCATCCTGCAACTTATTGACTGGCCAAGTCTTGCTAAAATAGCTCCAATTCAGTGAAATCTGTCTCAAAAATAAGGTAAACAGCGATTCAGGAAAACATCACTGTCCTTCTGTCTTCCCTATGCCTGAAAACACAAGTGTTTACACACACACATGCAGACACACTATAGCAGAATGATGGTAATAGAGGGAAATCCCAATTAAAGATGGTTTATGATAAAATCATCTCTGAGAATAAAAGTATTATTGGATAACTTACCAGACCTCTATGGTCAAATAGTTGAAGTTGCTAAAATGACACGGTTGCCTACAGATGCTTGTGATGCCTCTCCAACCTGCATTTCCCTTTGTCTCCAGCTACCAACCTGGAACGCTCAGTTCCAAAGGAAGACAACACATGGAACAAACTGGCCCTGGCTGAAAGCCCTTCTACTGCCCAGTACCACTCCCCAACAAGCTATGGTCAGACTGTATTTCCTAAAGCTACCGTGAGGTTTCTAGTCATGGCCAGACACTTAAACGGGACAAGTATCTTTTGTTCCACATTTAACTGTACTCAGCCATCCTCAGGACAGTTCAGGTGTCACTTTTATAGCTTGCAAATTCAGGACTAACAAACAGGAAGGGCTCTGATTGATAAGTTGAGGTGAGACCTTACAGAAAGCAAGCACTCTAATGCTGACTTAGTAGCTCAGGGACTAACCTCTCAGGCTTCTCTGCCTAGACTTTGCAGACCTGAAGTTGGGGTCCTTTTGATGTAACTGTCACTATCTTGCTACCTATCCAGTTCCTGGGATGACTCTTGCACCTTTGACCCATCATACCCAAAAAGGTAGGCCACTCTCATCATGACCTTTCTTTACTACAATACTACAAAGGACAGCTCTGGCCAATCTCTCACCTTTTAGGCATCTCCAAGAAGTCAGGTACTAGTTTACACAATTCTCAAACCTCAGCAGAGACACCTAATAAATTGGGAAGCCATTCTGAAGACCTTCAATCTGAAGGGAAGGAGACATTAAGATCACATATCCTGCTCTCTCCAAGCAAGTTCTCATGCTGGGATTCTTCTCCTGAACCCATTTCACACTGTCTACACGTGACCAATTAGTTTAAATATAGTAATTATAGTAATCCTTAAGCCATCAAAATGGCTCAGTGGGGAGGGTAAAAGGGGGCTTGCTATCAAGCCTGATGACCTAAGCTCAACACCTAGGTCCTCTCATACTTATAGGAAAAGACAAACTCCTTCAAGTTGTCCTGACAGTGGACACAGAAGCCTCTAAGCACTCTTCTACAGACAGGAAGCGAGAGAGTGAAACACTACTCTCAGAAGGTATACCCTGAATGATAATGATCTTCCCAAAATGCAATTAGCTGCACAGAGATGATGTGGGCAAACTGAAGTGGCTCCAGTTAAAACTGGAAACAGATTGAGGATATTAAGAAAACAAAAGGGGAGGGCTGTCACTACTACTTTAGCTAGAATAAGTTTAATCACTGAAGCCAACACAGTAAGTTATGGCACAAGAAGAATCATGCTTTTTGCCCCAGATGTTAAAAAGTAGTATTATAGTGGCTATTTAATCAGGGAATAATTCACTAATTTTTATAAATGAACAAAGATCCTAAAGAAGGTGTGTTTTCTCTAATAAAGTAATGATTAAAAAAAAAGTCCTGTGTGGGGTGGGGCAATGGCTCAGTGGGCAATAGCACTTGTTGCAAAAAAAAAATGGGCAAAACCAGGAAAATCCTGAACACTTGTGGGCCCAGCAAGCCTGGCATACACAATGGAAAACATAAGAAGTCTTGTCTCATACATGGTGAAGGCAGGGTGCCACATGAAGTTGGCTGTGGCATGTGGCTGGTGCACACATGCACGCACAGAGTTCTATGCCTGAATGTGTTGTATTTACAAAAGGACTTTGAATGTGTTATAACAAGAGAACCCCTTCCCAATCCTAAAAATCATAAATGCAGGCAGCATCTGGAAACCATCAAGAGTCTCAAAAGTGCCCTTCAAAGTCCTTTACAGGATCCTTAACCACAACCCGGGCACTTTCACAATTTATAAACAGAACATATAAACACTATAATTGCATGCTAAGGTTGACAAAAGGTATCATTACTTACAACCTCAAAGTTCTACTTTTGAATTTATAGTTTCATTGATCTTATTGATTTTACAAATAAACTACATGTCTGAATTAAGTTAAACTATATGTACACAATGTTGCCTACTCAAACGATGGGTAATACAATTTAATAATATTCTCTTGAAAAACAAAAAAGAAAAAGTGAAGGCATGAAATATGTGTGAATATCACAACTCTCACAATACCTCCAATGGGCCAGAAACTGGACTGCATAAGTACTCACACAGCAACACCATCTTTCCCAAGCAAGGAAGCAATAAAATAGCAGCCACACTCACTGCACTGGGATCCACTTTTCAGGACTGAGTGAGCTGATTAAGTGCCAGGCAATGGAAAGCAAACACCAAACTCCCCAATCAATGTTTCACACAGAACCACACTTACCCAACACCATACATAGAGGGGAACATCTCTTCTGAAGTATTTAAGAAAAATAAAATACCATACATGGTTTGTGTTCCAAATGACTTCTCTGTGACTATTCCAGTTTACGAATAGGAAGCCAGAAAAGAAAGTTGACAATCTAAACAAAGTTCTTTTGATTTTCTCTGAAGTTTAAAGTTTAAAAGATGCAAAAATAAAACCAAACAAACAAAAACAAAACAAAACAAAACAAAATCACCAAATATCAATCAAGAACCACACTAAAAAGTTACTATCCTCAAAGGACAGAAGCCTCAGAAGCAATTAAGACTTCACTGGAGAGAAAAACTAGGTGACAAAGAAGAGGGTGTGAGGCTTTTTCCACAACAGTATATTCCAGGCTGACTTTCAACCATGTACACATACTTTCCATGGGTCTAAGAAACACTCTCCCACATTCTTGTGGAGGCACAATGTTTTGTGTGTGTGTGTGTGTGTGTGTGTGTGTGTGTGTGTGTGTGTAGGTAGTGGGGGACATGTATAAAAGAATCCTAAGAAAACAGACTTGTCTTTTGATTTTAATTAGATTTTGTTTTCTTTTTCTTGCTGTGTAGATAACCCAGATTTTTGTGGCATTCATGAGTCTCTAAGAACCGAGACTACCAGGTACAGTTCAAATTGCCCTTTAACAGAAAAACTGACTTCAAAGAACACCAGAAGCAGTGCTAACTTCAGCAGCACCTGAACTACAACTGTGATAATACAGAGCAAAGTGTAAAACACTAACAAGAGGTATACATACATACATACAGACAGACAGACAGACACACACACACACACACACACACACACACACACACACACACACACGTGTGTGTGTGTATATATAGTCCAAAGACACACCAGAAGATGGCATGGGATCCTGTTACAGATGGTTGTGAGGCATCATGTGGTTGCTGGGAATTGAACTCAGGATTCCTGGAGGAACAGTCAGTGCTCTTAACCACTGAGCCATCTCTCCAGCACAAACAAGAGGTATTAAGAAGGCAAGAATTAAATTGCCCTAAATCCTATTTAAACATTTAATTGTATTAACTCTAAGAGTAAAGCACAATTTTACATATGACATTAGAAAAGATTGTAGAGCATTTTTCTTCCCATCCATAAATAACCACCATTAAAAATTTGGTATGCCTTTTTTTTTTTAAGTTTCATTATCATTTAAACCTAACATTTTAAATACACTCTTCATCAAACTATGAATATAGTTATTTTTAGTTTCCCCAGTATAAAGAGTGAGTCCAATAAAAAGTTTTCTTGATTCATCAAGATGATGCCTAAGTAGAAGTGTTGGGTAAGGAGACTTACTGCCCTTTAGGGCACCCTTTAGTGTGTGATAAACTTCACCTTGTCCTGCAGTAATTATCTGGGGTTTGTTTGAATAAACCAATATAGTTAGCATCTGTAACTCTGCATTGTATACAAGTAAGATCAGTAGAGCTGTCTGTTTTGCTATCCTTGTTCAATTGTGGCATAAAACAAGTTGGGTAGTTTTCTTTATTATCAGAATTCAAGAAACTGAGTATTTCAAACTTTCCTATAGTAAAAAAACACTGTAAGAACATGAAAAATCTTTCACTGTTCCCTTAGGATGAAAGACCAAAAAAACAATGACATGATCTCCAACGTAAGCTTAGAAAAGTGAGTTCTGCATTCCTACACACATGTACAATGGCTCTGGCCACTCTGACGCTGCACTGCTAGGTCTCACAGTAACTTGCTTTGAATTATTTTATAGCTCCAGCCCCATCAGAGAGTTTAATTTTGCTTTACTTTATTGTAGCTAAAATATACTAAGAGGTTTTATGTTTGTTTGTTTGTTCTCAATTCCCATTCTGATTTTATGACGTTTTCTCCCTTCCCCAGATCTTAAAAATGCAGATACAAGTATTTCCTACAACTGTATTGTTTGGCCTCGGCTCCAGGTCCAGTTCTACATGAGTTGCTCTGAGCCATTTGTGCTACTGCATACCATGGTGAAGATAGGCAACCAGTGCTGTTAAGGGTGCAGTTTCCACACCTCTGAGGCAGCTGGGGGTGGAGGAGCAGAAGGACAGAAAGCCAGGTCTGTCCTGGGCAATCTTAATCCTATTCTAATATTAGTGGAGCAAAAGGCACAAAGGGGAAAGTGCTTCAACAAAACAGGTATTTTAGCTGTAAACACTATATTTTAAGCCAGCATGTTTTCCACAATTGACCTTGTAGTATTAGGCCTGAAAAGTTTTAAGGAATTTACTTTATTAACTAACACCTTACTTGCAATTTTAAGTGAATGTGGTTAAATACATTTTATATCACATTTTAGATAACTGTTTAAATTGGGCTTAGATTACCTATAAAATTATTTTTCAACTCTGACCTCTCATCTTCATATTTACACTAAATGAAGTGACTGAATTTCAATTTATTGTTTAAAAATATTTAATAGTTGGGCTGGAGAGATGGCTCAGCGGTTAAGAGTACTGACTGTTCTTCCAGAGGTCCTGAGTTTAATTCCCAGCAGCCATGTGGTGGCTCACAACCATCTGTAATAGGATCTGATACACTTGTATAGTGTGTGTCTGAAGACAGCTACAGTGTACTCATATAAATAAAAAATAAATCTTAAAAAATATTTAATAGTTAAGAAATGATTAATAATTGACTTAATTTTTCTACATCTACTGAAAAGTTTTAAAATATGCAACATCAAACTACAATGTACGAAACTCTCTTTTCTTTTCTTTTCTTTTTTTTCCTTTCTTTCTTTCTCAACAACAATCCATACACACAAATCTACATTTCACACAGCACACTAGATCACAGGCATGGTGATTTAGGCTGGAATGACCAGGAGGCTTCTCTCCTGCTGGTTAGCTTTCATAGTACTGGAAGACATTTCTGTGGATTGCTAGGGGAACCACAATAATGACAGATGGAGCAAGACATGCCCATGGGTGGGTGGGTGGGTGGGTGCAATAGTGGCATGACTGTGAGTAGACAACCAAGTTTCCTGGCCGGTTCCACAGAAGAAACACATACCTGCTGTGACTCTCGCTAGGAAGCTCCCAGGCTGCAGGGTGACCTTATTACTACTGTTCTACTAAATGGACATAATACCAAACTGCCCTCTACATCTCTACATCAACCCTCATGGTTGGTTATCTTACAACTAACTGATCAATGTGTAAAGAATGAGTGCTCAGCCGTGAGAGGAAGATCAGTAACACACCCACCCCAGAGCTCAGGGACTGCTGTGAAGACAGAGTATAAATATATTTTAAGAACCAGGAATTGGAAAGGACTGAATTAAAAGTGTCTTCTAAACATGACAGGACCTCGCACAACCTAATACCCACACAGGATTTATACAAGATCAAGGCAGCTAACAATCTAGCAAAGTGGGGAGGGACTTACAAGTCCCCACCCCTACTGAGCAGCTATTGACAGATAATGGCTCTGGAAGAGGCTGAGTCCATTTTTTTAAGGTATAGTCCCTCTCGAGTAAAGTATGCTTAAGCAGATGGCCCACACCCATGTGTGTATCAACAGCACAAACTGGAATCAGTGGTTTCTTTTTACGAGCACAAAGTGGAAAGCCAGTGAGAAGGATGTGGGGTAGGTCTGGAAGGATCTGGGGAGAAGATCCAAAAAAATTGCATAAAATTCTCAAAGGAAAAAAAAAGTATATTTTTTTAAAAAGCATGGTAAATCAAATAAGCTTCTAAACTTAAAATAAATTTTAATAGTAAAACCAAGGTAATAGTTAATCAGGTAAGGGTACATTTCAAGCAGAATACAAAAGAAAGGAAGACATTCCTTTCTTTTTGTATTATTCTCTTTCTATTATTGTGGTGTGACCGGCCATATTACACACCACATGGATTACCTGTAACCAATAAGCACTGTTACCTGCTATCACCAGTCCCACTTTGGCCAACCTCACTTCAACAGCAGTGGAGACTTGGATCCTACTCCCATTCCAAACAACCTCACAACCCACCTCCTCACAGTAAGAGACTCTCTCAAAAACTACTATGGGAAAGTCATCAGAAGACATTTCAATGTCAGCCTCAGGCCCCATGTGTCCACATGGGTAATAAGCTCACATGCAGCTTGAACTGCCAAGCTGGGTATGCAGCATACCTTCTACAATCCTAACATCCTAGAGAGGCTGAAGCAGGAAGGTCTCAAGTTCAAGGCCATCCAGGGAGGGACAGAGAGAAAGAGTTAGGGATATAATTCAGTGGTAGAATACTTGGCTAACATGTACAGGCCCTGTATTTGTTTAATCCCTAGCACCATAAAAACAAAAGCAAAAACAAAAAACCTGTAGAGATAAACAAAATTAGGCTGCCTTCTGGGTCTTCATATTTTAAGACTTTTCAACAATCCCATCTTTCCAAGTCATGCTCAAGAACAGTGTCAAGCCTGCACAGCAAGCATGCTGTGTGTTCTACTGCAGAGTCACTCTCACCATCACTAGTCCCACAGTTTATACCTAAGGGACATCTGCTTACAAGGAATGAACAATTCTTTACCATCCTCCTCATTCCCTACTTCTACTCTTTCCATCCCACAGTTATTTCTCCTGACTAATTTTTACTCTCCAAACTTCTAGTCTCTACCGATTTCTAGTCTTCACCAAAGAGACTCCCAAGAGGTTTCCCATGACTTCCTCTGGATAGAGCCCCTGAGCATGGTTCTTTCCCAAAGTACTATACTTGGAAAATTATTTAAGTCCCCCAGCCCTTAGTAGCATGCAATTCCAGTGCTTATCAGCCAAGAAGTGGACATTTAAATATTTACAAACAAAAACACAACCAAACACACAATGTAAAACCAACAACTAAATCTTGGCTTAATCTTAACCAATCTACCAGAGTCCTATGATCTCCACTTCCAAACACTGGTCAAATTCAGTCACCCTGAGTACCAGTCCATCAGTCCAATCTTGCTGTCTTGCACTATACTGTGACAACATTGCAACTGATTTCCACATTTCTATTCACCTAAATACACTCACTCACACGCACACAACACCACTTCTTCTTCCTGTTCAGCAACTGTCCACTGCCCAAGATATCTTGTTAAGATAATCTTTTTAAAAATGCAGTTTAAAAAAAAAATCCTTATTTGATCCTTCATTATTTAGTCAAACATTCAAACTTCTCCAGCTCCCTCAAATGCTAAGTGAACTAACTGATGCTGGCTGGCCCTTTCCTCCAGCTGAGCCTCCATCTCGGTGAGGTGCTGCTCCCTAGAGATCAGCTCAAACCTTACCAAGCCAAAGCAGCTTCTTTAACCTTTAACCTCACATGCTCTTTATCCCATTACTGACTTGTCTTCTTTTGAGTTCATTACTATTTCAAACTTCTCTAATGGGTAAATCTCCCTCAGGAACTTCATATCTGCTCATCACCACACCCCCATTTGTCTAGGAAACAAAACGGCGCACAAACCAAGCACTTAACCAGCATATGTAAAAACAAACTAAGACTTAAGATATGCATAAAACAAAGTAAAAGAAATGGGTAATTAGTCTATCAAACAAGGCAGAAAACAAACTACTCCATCTGACAAGCAGAAAGTCTGGTGTTACTGGGACCCATTATCTACAGGCATCAGGTGTATACTTCTCAAAGCTCACGGGAAACAAGCAGAGCCAGCCCTCACCTAAGGCACTGACATCACTTAAGAAGTTCTGTCTTCTGGGCAGGCACATGCTATAATGTATAAAGAAAACACTGGAATATACTTTCAAAACAACCGGTCACAATCCTCCTAACCGTTGTACTCACATATAGAATGATTACAATTATACTCAAACTTTCAACCTCTTAAGAACAGGTCCTTCCAGTGTAAGACGCCAGCCTCTGAGACGACTTCCAACTGCAACGCAAGTTGAGACTGTGCCTCACCTACTGTCCTTTCTTAAGTGTGTCTCAGCAGCCTTTCTATTTACTGATGGACCGAGGCAGGAGGAAACTACTAGCCAGCACTTGTCAGCTATAGCTTTGAATATTTGTTTAACTTCCATTCAATGAATATTTATTCGGTTTTCAGTCACAGAGGTGAGAAGAGCATGTAACTTTAAGTAACAAAGATAAAATAATATATCTCAGTATTGCTTAAAAGTCACTACTCAAGAAAATAATCCCTAAAATACTCAAGGCTTAAGAGAACAAAATATTTTACTTTAATAACCACTCTACTCTGTGCAGATGAAGTGCTGCAGGCCCCCTCCCCCAGCACAGCGCCCGCCCACTTACCTTGGTATGGTGACACACTTAGTATTGCAATTCTGAGTGGTGATGGCTTTCTCAAGCTCATCTAACCGTCCTGTTTTCTTTAGCTTTTTCACCAGACTTTTCACTGCTTTTTCACACCACTTTTCTTCCTGTCCATTCTGCTCTCCACCACCTGCTCCTCCAGACCCACCGGCTGATTTTTTCCATCCCAGAAGTCTCTTCACCACTGGCGGAGTGAATGGCAAGATGGACGACATTTTCTTACCAAAGGTTAACAATCCACACTCAGAAACAGCCTGGTAAATCTACCCTAGAAAAGACATTGAAACATTAATTTTAAAGCTAACTTAAAATAGTGATTTCAATATGCTACCAAATGCAAACCACAGCACACAACCGAAATTCAAACTCTTCACTTATTTGAAGTTTTTTCTATACTGATGACAATGCTGTCTTTACTACTTTAAATGAATTGTGGCAAAGAATTCTTCTGAAAATCAAGAAGACTCAAATCTTGGGCAAATATAGTTTTGAAAATAAAATCTTTGTCAGCGCTCTGGACAATTCACTTTTCTAAAGCCATCTCTCTTTATTAACCTCTTCAAATTAGCACTTGATGAAGATTAAGGCATTTTCACAAACACCAAGTGTTTCACATTTTTAGGACTTCAGTCTATTCACAAAAGATTTAGCAAAAATCTTTTGAGACTATATAGTTAAGTGGAAGTATGTTTGCCTAACATAAATAGGCTCTGGGTTTAAACACCCCACCCCTCAACAGTAAGGAGTGGAGGACACTTAAAAATAAAATATATACACACCCAATGTTCACAGAGTTTTACACTTCCATTAAGAATAAAGAAAAGTGATCAAACTTGTAGAAAAAAGGTTTATTCCACCTCATCTGCTTGAAGAAAGAAATCCCTTTAATGCCATCATCTTAATACCCTTTTCATCTTTATCTAATGATGCATACAGTAAAACTAAGCATACTTTTCTTCCTATATCAAAGTGTCAGTCTGTAATATCTTTTATTTTATGTACAGTAACAGGCTTATAAGAGAACTCTTGCAAGCATCAACCTCAGGTGTCAGCTCTTATTCCCTGAGGAAATGATGGGCTGACTCCTATACAGTGCCACTTACTTTCCTCACACTTATGTGTATGGTATCTGACGAGGTCAGCAATAAGTTACTATGTAAGCACATTTTTGTATACCTTCTTGTACTTATCAGAATTGATGTCTCTTCATTTGCTTATTTTTATGCACTTAGCACCAAATTTTTCTATTCTATGCCAATCTTTCAAGTAAACAATCAGCTGACTGTTGTTAATTCTGCACGCAGCCTCGCATCCTAGAGTGTAGTAGTATCCCCCCATTCATGTCCCCATCATCCTGATCTACTGCATCTATTGTTTCATGGAGTATTTCCAAGAAAGAGATAAAGATGCCAGTAAGACTCGGCTGAAACACAATTTTATACACTATTATTTTACTTTTATAAGTAACAATACTGAGCCAGGCATGGTGGCGCACGCCTTTAATCCCAGCACTTGGGAGGCAGAGGCAGGCGGATTTCTGAGTTCGAGGCCAGCCTGGGCTACACAGAGAAACCTTGTCTCAAAAAAAAAAAAAAAAAAAAAACGGAAAAAAAAAAAGTAGCAATACTGCCACTTTTTGCAATGATTAAGATATGGTACTACCTTAATTTTCCTTAAACAACAACAGCAAAACAAACCTCAGATAGTTATTTTAACCTTTTCCTTAGTACCCATAAAAGAAGGATACCAGAGCCACCATTTGCCTGGTTGGTTCAAAAGAAACTTTCATATTATGGTTGTTTTAAGTCCAGGTACAAAACAGACAATAGAACTGATTTGAACAGCTTGCCTCCTGAGTTGTCTTAAATCTAGAACAATTCTTACCCTCTGCTTTCTTTTTCTTCATAAAACTGATTTAGGAAGTAACATCTAGTCTCTATGTAAGTCTACATTCTTTAAGTGTTTTCTTCGTGGCGTCACTACTCTTCTATTTGTACAACAGGAGGTTAGCTATACACACTTTAGATTTCAACCTACATCAGGACACTGTATGTTGTACCTGTTGCGACGGCTAGTGAGAAACTATCAGTTTGTAGGCTAAGAACACCTTCCATCGTCCTTCATGCAATAGCATCTCCCTTTAACAACACATCTATTTATTAGGATTGCTTTTTTTTTTTTTTTTTTTTTTTTTTGGTTTTTTGAGAAAGGGTTTCTCTGTATAGCTCTGGCTGTCCTGGAACTCACTTTGTAGACCAGGCTGGCCTTGAACTCAGAAATCCGCCTGCCTCTGCCTCCCAAGTGCTGGGATTAAAGGCATGCACCACCACGCCCGGCTTTTTTACTTTTTTACTAGGCAAAGTTTAAGATTTCTTTGCAACTCTATCTACTGATGATAATAAAAAGACTGCCTTGAAAGTCACCTAAAATAACCACTTTCTCCAGAGGTATTAGCAGTCTGGGAGAGTTACGAATCATTTTTGTTTCTTAAATTTTACACTCACCATGTCCCTGTTTACACATAACCAGTGTCTGCCCACCCTCCCCAGAGATCGTTCCCCTAGCTTTCTGCAGTCTGTGTTGTTTGCAGCAGACCCCTGCCCCGACGCTCACACCACGCTTACATGCCGCACAGCACTACTCTGTAACAGGGATCTGCACCAACTTTACTTCCTGAAGTCATTCTATATTCATTCATACAGTGAACTTCAAGTCAGGCCAAATTAAAGTATCAAACTGAACCACAAAGGTGTGTGCAGGGTGGAGATCCCAGAACATCCAAGAAGAAATGTCAATTATGCTTATTTAATGTCTAGTCTCCCCAGTCTGCAATGTCTCAGTCCGTGTGGCTGCAGCCAAGTGCAGCTCAGTGGGCAGAGCCTGCAGAACCTGAGTGAAGCTTGGGCTTCATTACCAGCAGTGCAAGAAGGGAAACACAGAGACTCACATGGAAACAAAGATGGAGAAACCAACTTTGAGAATAAAAAGGGAAATCAAATGACCTATATTGCCTTATTTCAAGACTTGAAAAAAAAATACTAAATAAAAAACCTGAAAAGCCTTAGTAATTATAGAGTAGGCACAAAGGGAAAGCTTACAATCTAGACTTAACAGTAAGTCCAGGAAGAGCCTACTGTTTACAGCCTACTTTCCACTAAAGGTACCAAGTCAATTTCCTTTTTTTTTTTTTTTTTTTTTTTTTGGTTTTTCGAGACAGGGTTTCTCTGTGTAGCTCTGGCTGTCCTGGAACTCACTCTGTAGACCAGGCTGGCTGGCCTCGATCTCAGAGATCCACCTGCCTCTGCTGGGATTAAAGGCCACCACAACAGTCCCCTTTCTAACACCTTTTAGTATGTAAATGATAAGCATCTGCCACTTCCTCATAGGCAGAATCAAGGCTAGGCAGAATCTTAAGCTCTAGGAGGACTGTATTTCCATAACCTTAAAAACTTAAAAAGCACCAACTATAAATTCCTATAAAGTAAACCATTAAAACTACATAAAACTCATATAAAAGTTACACTAAAAGTAGACAAGCCACAGACTGGGGGAAATTTTACAACACATATCTGACAAATGGCTATAGTTTAGAATATATAAAACTGAAAAAAAATTGGAAGAAATATAGTTTGTTAAATAAGAGAAAAATTACAAAACATTTAATTAAAGAGAGTAATAGAACATACTAGGGGGTGTTAAGTACTACCAACTATCAGAAAATGCAAATTAAAACCCAAATAAAATACTGTTTCACATCACTTAGGACGGCACTAAATGTTTCGGACAGCACCAAATGTTGTTAAGGACACAAACCACCTTAGTAGCCTACCACTGCTGTACCAAATTCCCCACTCATTGCCTCAAAACGGCACAAATGGACTAAATGTAGGTATCAGTCAGGCTGGGTCCATCTGCGTGCCTTTCCTTTCTTACTTGTAAGGACAACCCTCTGAGCTCACACCTGCCACCTTCTTTTTGTCATTAAACCTCTCACTCACATCTAATGACATTGTGACTACATTTAGGGTTTATCCAGATCATCCAAACTAATGACCCCATCTCAAGACTTTAACTTTTTTATATGTATAGAGTCCCTTTTGCCATTCACAGGTTCTGGTCAATGTAGCCTATACATCTGTGGGGAGCATTTGACCTACCCTGGAACAATGCATACCCCTGTACTGTGAAATACTGCTGATACAAGCATAAAATGGCACAATGCCTTCCTAAAGAGTCATGCATCTCCCCACAATACCATTATACTCCCAGAGACATATTCAAGAAAAAGGAAAAGGGGGGCCGAGGAGCTGAGTTCTACCTCCAGCACCCACACGATGGAAGGCGAGAACCACTCCTTCAAGCTGTCCTCCTATAAGCACTCCATTGCATATGCTCCCTGCCCCCCAAATAACAAAGGTAGAACAGATTCTTCAAAGAAAAATAAAACCATGCCCCCCCCAAAAGAACTTGTACAAACTGAGAATATAGTGATACAGGCCTGTAATCTCAGCCCTCAGGTAGCTGAGATTCAAGGCTAACTTCAGCAAAACTCACTGGTGGACAGGGACTGGAAGTATAATGGTATTGTGGGGAGCACTGACAGCTTTCACAATTTATAGACACACACACAAAGCAAATGTTGCAAATAAGATCCTGTACCTTTCCTTAGCAATTCAGTAGACCCAGTGGGCAGGTAGGTTTTGTTCAGCTAGGGAGTTGTAAGGCAAAAAAGAAAACAATCAGAACGCAACAAGAGCTGTTAAACTGTCAACAGGGGCTGACTAATAAAACATAAGCAAGTACCATAATGCATCAAGCTTCATTTGACAAAAAGGCAGACATATAAAACCCCATCAGACACATGATAACCTTCACACCCCTAGCAGGAGGCAAAGGGTATGTTTGGCCCTTGTACTGGCTAGGTTTGTGTCAACTTGACACAGCTGGAATTATCACAGAAAAAGGAGTTTCAGTTGGGGAAATGCCTCCATGAGATCTAGCTGTGAGGCATTTTCTCAATTAGTGATCAAGGGCCCCTTGTGGGTGGGACCATCTCTGGGCTGGCAGTCTTGGGTTCTATAAGAGAGCAGGCTGAGCAAGCCAGGAGNCCAGGAGAAGCAAGCCAGTAAGGAACATCCCTCCATGGCTTCTGCATCAGCTCCTGCCTTCTGACCTGCTTGAGTTCCAGTCCTGACTTCCTTGGTGATGAACAGCAGTATGGAAGTGTAAGCCGAATAAACCCTTTCCTCCCCAACTTGCTTCTTGGTCATGATGTTTGTGCAGGAATAGAAACCCTGACTAAGACAGCCCTGTTGTGTTCCTACTGTCCCATAAAGTATGCTCTTGGGAAGCCAACTGTATAATGCCATGTGACACAGTCTCTTCCTAGCACAAAGAACATGATCAATTCAACCTTTGGAAGGGAGGGGTACCACAGAAGTGACACCAGAGCAGAAGTATCAAACAAACAGCCCACAGGCTAAGAGTCCACCATGTCTTCTTACGTTACCAGTTTTGGAGCTGATCACTAGTGTGGGTACTGGAAGCATGGTCAGAACACGAGAGCAATTAAAGCCAAGTTGGCTTTGTGCTTATCAAAAAACTGTTAAAGTAGTAATTTCAGAAACATTTTACATGACTTAATAATTAATGTCCAACTGGATGTGGGTATTTATGATTCAAAAGCTTTGCTTCCTAGTCTGGCAGGCAGTTTGCACAGGTACATTCAAGACCATTGGGAACACCAGGGGGCAGCTTTCCAGAACCAGGCCCCAAGATCAGTTTATACATGCTATCAGACTAGATGTGCCAGTCACACAGCTAGGGCCACATAAAATACAGTAGAACCGGAGAGGCCAGAAAGGGCACACTGACAGGCAGACCAAGCTTGGCAGACAAAACTGCAGGCAAGTCAAACCCAAGACTTGCCTCAAGGCCAGCCTGTTATGCTACTGAGAATTTAATCTTTCAGGATAAATTATCTTTCTGGGTTAGTGACTGATCTCTGTGCCTGTGAAAAACTGTTAGAAAAAGAAAAGTTCTAAGACTTTACCTTAAAAGTTTCTATACTTTGTGAAGTGGAAACTTCTAGTTTCTTTGGAAAGTTATGTCAAATGATGTTTTGCTGGGGCACACAGGTGAAAGAATGTTTTGATATAAAAAACACATGAAAAGACCCAGGATGCAGGAGTATAGCTATGAGCCCACAGACAGTGGGAGAAGAGCTTTGAGCCTTGGTCTGGTTTGCTCCTGGCTAGTCTTTGCTAACACCACACTTATATGTATTGGTTCGTCTTACACAGCACTGTTGAGCTCAACTTGTGATAGATAACACAGCCACTGAGAGAAACTTGCCTAAGAACTGCTCACAAGGTTCCTGCAGCAGCTTGCTGCTTCTGCCACCTCTCCTCAGGCTGGTTGGTGAGCCTAGTGGCTTCCAGGATTGAACTACTGCTGCCAGTTCGTGCCCAATGCCTGTCTGCCCGTCTGCCCATCTGCCTGCTTAGAGGACTGGTCTACAGCTGTTGAGTCGCATTTGGTGTTTGTTACGGGACTGAACTGCTGCCAAAGAAGATTAAGCTCGCCCCCAAAGAACTAACTACTTCCCCACATCCTAATAACTTTTCTCTTCCACTACCTCTGCTGTAGTGGAATAGAGGACAGGTTGACCCTTATTAAAAGTAGGTTGCAAAAAATCTGTGCCTATAACTTTGAATTCAAATATTGCAGTCACAAAAATTTAGCCAAAAAAACAAATGAAAATTAAACTTCTTGACCATAAGCAAAAACTCAAGAGATTCTCCTTAATATCAGAAAAATCCCAGCAGATTCTTACTATTAGGAGTGAAGATATGAAATGAAGACAACTTAAATTTAAACCTGTTTTTGGTTATCTGAATCACATGACCTATGTGGTCATGTATCAGTGTCCCTTATTTTACCAGATCAATTATGACAATCTGGAACTAAGCAAACACTTAGTTACCAGCAGTAACTTTCCCTATCACAGTAACCAGGCTGGCTAACCCTCTCTGGATGATTTTTACATTATAGCCTAACATTTTCAGCAATACTAATTAAAATATTGGATGGCCATTATTGTACTTTAAATAAAAAGTATTTAGCTATTGCTTGAAATGCAAATGCATTGGAAATTAAATGAGAAGACATGGCAATTTGTTCCAAGTTAAATACAAATGTAACAAAAATAAAACTCATTCTAATCATACCACAAAAACATGATGTGTCATTTATAGAACAGAAAGGTTTTCTTCAATAGTATGGCAGCAAGCTCACTGCATGGAGGGGTTTTTATTTTGGTTGTTAGCATCTGCAAACACTAAGTTCAAATGCTACCTGTTTCTAATTCCTGCAATAAATGATACTTATATAATGCAGGTTTTTAAAGAACAGAAGGACAGCCTTGATACCAAAGACAGTTGAAAACTATCTTAGTACAACTAAGAGTCCCAGAGTACTCACTGGAAAGTTTCGATCAGGTAAGGTCTAACTATCCTGAGTTTCTAGCAAAGTCTTCTAATTATTAATTGTTCCCTCCTAACTCTAGCAAACAGCACTATCTACATACTTTATCAAGCCATGATTCCTCTTTTATGCAGTATTCAACCATTCTTTTTTTAAACTGCTTTTGATGTAGATGATACCTGAGAATATGCATCTTTTAAACAACAACAACAACAACAACCACCTCCCCAAATGACTAGGGTGGTTTTTCATGCTCTGATCTTATCTTCTGGGCAAATTCCATATAAAAACCCTAAGAAAGATCAATTAGAATACAGTACCTTTGTGAAGAATGCATCTGTGTATCAAAGTGTGGTATTTGCAGTTATTTTGGACTGGATATGCATCAACATGTCATTGATTTTTTTTTCCACAAAGGTCTCATACATTTTGCTAAATTTACTTATTCCTCCAAGCATCATTATTATTGAGATGGATGGTTTAAAAAAAAAAAAACAAAACCGTTAAGGTTCTGAGAATCTGTCACTGTAAGCAGAGCAGGTTTAGGACGTGTAAGAACTAAGTTCCAATCCCAGAACACAGACTTTATATTTAATACTCTCCTTGACCCATTATGAAATGTTAGGATTGTGCAATAATCAAACAGAAGGCAAGCCAAGTATAGTTAGCACACTCTAAACGTCTCTCTAAGCCATTCCCTCCAGGGACTTCTCAGGAAGAACTATCCTGTCTGCTATGGGTTCTGTCACAAAGTTTTGTTCACTTTATAAGCTTATGTTGATACTCAAACTGGTCAACTGGCTTTCTTCACCCAATGATACAACTATCTGTGCTAGCTTATACATAAATAAGATCTCTATCCTTGCTTGCAGCTGCTTGAGTTCCCGTTTCCAACACTTAGGGAGTCCTACAGATAGTCTGGTACATAAGCTTTTCTACACTCTGTGAATGCTGTCCTGCAGCAACCACTTTGAAACTTTAACTGAGAGTCCCATGGCAAACACACTTCACATTGCAACCTAATGTGCATCCATGCCCACAACTCTTCAGAGATATTCCCTATATGTTGTACTCTCAAGACCCATGACTGCGTAGGAAAAGCAAGGTAGCAGATCCTAAGACCTATCTAGAAAATCAAAAGGAAAAAGACAGGAAACACATTTTGATTCTATGTTTCTAATATTTTAAAAACATAATAAAGCCATTACCTTGAAATATACTATCTGCAAGGAGAGATGGTACAGAGAACACAAATGTCCAATTTTACCAAGTTCTACCAAAGTACTTAACCAACTGCCAATCCTCCAGAATTGCCTTTTCAATTATTACTAATACATGACTTACTGGACCTTCTAATTTTAGTTGTTGGACAGGTTTCATATACAGGGGTCACATGTGAGAAGGAGTTTGGGGACCTCTGCCACTGCTAACTATCCAGGATTCTATTCCTAGCAACCCTTAGTTCATATTCACTATCTTTTGTCTTAATTCATAACATCACGAATATATTCAATTACATAAGCTTTGTATGTCTCCGGTCAGCAAGTGATTTTTGAAGGTCTTTTGTGTACTTTAATATTTCACACCAATGTGTTCAGATGTATCAGCCAGCTACTCTAGTGTTGTTTAGTGGTATACATCACTTCTACCTTTAAGATCATCCCATGTGATTTGCCTTGTACTTGTCTAACACATCTAACATTTCACCTCTAGTAGCCAAATAGGAATGGATTTATATAGTGTCCTCCTCGACACACTGTGTTTCTGGGCTCTTTGGTTTTCCTATGGTAGCATACACCTGAGGCAAATACCACTATACCTTAACCACTAAAGCAACATGCTACATCCAGGTATGTGCTTCCTACTTGCCTCTCTAGATGCTCTCAGCTGCTGCTTCAGCCATCATATCTGCCTGTGGCTATAGACCCACGCCATCCCATGATGGAGGCTTGCTTTTTCTGGATCCATAAACCATTCTGACTCATCAGAAGCCCTCCCTTCTGTAAGCTGCCTTTATCACAGTGTTTTTATCACAGCAATAGAAAAGTAACTAATACAACACAAGCTTATAGATACATTTAATTTCCAACATTTTATTTTATATTTTCTAATTTCTATATATGTATTCACGTTTTTCTCATCCTTCCCTACAAGCAATTTTTTTCTTCATTTCTATCTACTTACCCCAACTGATTTATCAAACTACACATTCTATTTTAATTCTTCAAAGGGTGACTCTTAAATTTGTTTAAATGGGAAACTTGACCTCATCAGTGGATTACAGCTAAAGACAATAGCCTATTAAAGGGCATAATAAAAGTAACTTTGAATTATAATAAAGGATCCAGATATATTGTCTTACATAGCAGATCTCAGCTACAAGGATGCTACAAAGGATGATGTCTTAAGCCCACAGGTTCAAGATGAGCACAACCCATCCTTCCCTTTAAAAATACATGAATTTAAAAAAAAAAAAAATCTTGCAAGACTAGGTAAAGAAAATGGCATATAATTAATAGGTAAGAATTTTTATTTATTTATTTATTTTTGGTTTTTGGAGACAGGTTTTCTCTGTGTGCCCTGGCTGTCCTGGAACTCACTTTGTAGACCAGGTTGGCCTCGAACTCAGAAATCCACCTGCCTCTGCCTCCCAAGTGCTGGGATTAATGGCGTGCGCCACCACGCCCAGCTAATAGATAAGAAATTAATATAACTGTAAATAACTTAGAAACTATTACCTCTAGGTTGGCTGTAGGGGAAGCTAACTCACAAGATTTTACTACAGCTGCAACTGTGGGTCAGGAGGGAGAAAAGAAAACTGAAGGCTATGAGAACTGATCCTTAGGGAAATTGATCCTTAAAAGCAACTCCCGAGCTCTCTCTAGGTAACTCACTGCCTCTCTGTCTCACTGTGTGGCCAGGTACCACTAAGAACAGAGTAAATGAGCACAAGCACACACTAAAGGCTCTCCAAAGTCCTGCCCCCTGTTGGCACGTGCCTCTTAAACATGAGTAGCCAGACTTCTACCTTGATGGTCAGATTCTTAAGACTCTTCAAGAAAGTATCAACCAAGCTCAGAGAAGACATACACATACTACTCCTGAGAGCGTACAAACAGCCCACTAAGCTCCCTCGTCTATAAAACTTAAAGGGACAAGCTTCCCCCACAGCTCCTGTTTCCGTCCAGCTTTTTGTCCCATCTTAGTGAATGTACTGGCTAGGTTTGTGTCAACTTGACACAGCTGGAGTTATCACAGAGAAAGGAGCTTCAGTTGGGGAAATGCCTCCATGAGATCTAGCTGTGAGGCATTTTCTCAATTAGTGATCAAGGGCCCCTTGTGGGTGGGACCATCTCTGGGCTGGCAGTCTTGGGTTCTATAAGAAAGCAGGCTGAGCAAGCCAGGGGAAACAAGCCAGTAAAGAACATCCCTCCATGGCCTCTGCATCAGCTCCTGCTTCCTGACCTGCTTGAGTTCCAGTCCTGACTTCCTTGGTGATGAACAGCTGTATGGAAGTGTAAGCCAAATAAACCCTTTCCTCCCCAACTGCTTCTTGGTCATGATGTTTGTGCAGGAATAGAAACCCTAACTAAGACAGTGAAGCAATCACAGACTATCTAAAGAAAAATGGCAAATGAAAACAGAAAAGGGGAGCCTCAAAAAAACTGAGACTGCATAGAGGGGAGAAAAGTCAATCATCAAGACAGAGCAGTTGAGACAGCAACACCGAAGGAAGAGCAAGCAGCATGTGCTCAGAGGGTGAGGAGAGTAAGAAACCAATATATGAAGGCAGAGAATGGGAAACAGAAAAATCACACACACACACACACACAAAGCAATAGATTGAGAAGAAGAAAAATATATAAAAACTCCCCAATCGTATTAGCAGAAAGGTGAGAAAAACAGGAGAGGGTGAGGTCCAAAGTCCAAATAGGAGTTCCAGAAAGACAACAGAGGTGACAGAGAGGAAGGGCCAAAGATGCCAAGAAAACTGCCTGAAACTAGACAGGTGCTTCCACATAGATGGCCCACCAACCACAGCACAGCAAACGGTCACAACTCCCCTGGCCCCACAGCTGGTGACAACAAAAAGTTATAATGCCAAGGACAAAGTATGACGTTAAGAGGAAAAAAGCCGTACGGATAAAAAAGGATTAGAATGGCTCTGGTTTTCCCAAGGCAGTATAAGTTAGCTGAACAACTCCTGCCACCCTGAGTTTCTCTTCTAGCCGTCAACTGGCTTTCACTATGGTTTGCCTTCGTGGTGGTCAGTGCTGTTGAGTGTACTTTCAAACACCTCTGCCCATTTGTACATCTTCAGAGGATTGTCCATTTGAGTCCTTAACCCATCTTTTTTTTTGGGGGGGAGGGGGTAGTCTAAAATTCTTTAAATACTCTGAGTAGAAAACCTTTATAAGACATGCTATTTCCGGGGCTGGTGAGATGGCTCAGCGGGTTAGAGCACCCGACTGCTCTTCCGAAGGTGATGAGTTCAAATCCCAGCAACCACATGGTGGCTTACAACCACCTGTAACAAGATCTGACGCCCTCCTCTGGTGTGTCTGAAGTCAGCTACAGCGTACTTATGAAGAATAATAAAAAATGAATCCTTGGACTGGAGAGACCAACTGGAGCAAGCAAGGCTGTCCAGAGCGAGCAGAGCCGAACGGGAGACGGCTGGAGCAAGCGGGAACGGCTGGAGCGAGTGGGTATGAACGGGGACAACTGGAACAAGCGGGGCCAACCTGAGCAAGTGGGGCCGATTGGAGCGAGAGGGGACGGCTGGAACAAGTGGGGGCCATACGGGGGCAGCCGGGAGCGAGTGGGGCTGGTGGGAGCGAGCAGAGCTGATCGGAGCGAGCGGGGTCGATCAGGGTTGATCGGAGCGAGCGGGGTCGAGAGGAGCGAGCGGGTTGACCGAGTGGGTTGACCGGAACAAGGGGGAAAGAAAAAAAAAAAAAAGACATGCTATTTCCAACTACAATCTCATTTTGAGAATTATCTTACACTTTCTTTTCTTTGATGCACAAACCCTTTTAACTTTCATAAAGTCCAGTTTACCTTTTCCACTGTGCTCATGCCTGTTGTGTCATTCAGAGCCACGGTCACACCTCTGGTACGAAGTGGGCTTAGCTCTGCTTTGGCCACTCTTTCTCCTTCAGCCACTTGCGCTTCTGGAAGTACTTCTTTGTAATTACTGCTCTGGTTTGGAGTATTAAAAATACTGAGATAGTCTACATCTATGTTTTATACCTATGTCCTCAGAGTCCTTATAGTCCACTGAAATTCACACTGACCAGTTATTTTAAGAGCTGCCAAGCCTGTGTCGGCTAAAGACTATCATACCAGACTGAATACCAAAATATGGAAGAAACTAGTAATAAGAGTGACATTTCTGCAAAGTAAAACTGCAGGTAGGAGATAAGAGGGAAATTACTTTATACTTCAATTTCCTATTTTGTTGCTTTTGAATTTTGTACTATATACATAACTATTACCTATGCAAAAAGATAATTAAATTACCTTTCCTTAAGACAGATCCTCTTGACCTACTAGTCTAACTCTAAGTGGTAAAGCTGTACAGGTACTCAGTGAGGCACAAAGGACCACCCACTGCAACACTATTTCTAGTATAAGTCACTTCAATGTCCACCAACAAGAGTTCTGGTGAAACAGAAGAATATCATCCACTCTCAGGGTAAAGGCACTTGCCACCAAACCTGATGAGCTGAGTTACTCCCTAAAACTCATATGAAGAAGGAAAACCAACTTCTCTAAGCTGTCCTGTGACATTCAGAAGCATGTAACATACATGTGCATGCACAAGTGTATATATGAACACAACACACACACACACAATCCCAAATGTTGACATGACCAAAACAAAAGGCATTCACTATGAACTGACATAAAGCAACCTACAAGATGAACTTCCAAGTATAATAGCTGGCCATATCCTCTAAAAGGTAGTACTTGTCCAAGTGTGCTTAGAGGTGAACACAAGCTCGGTAGCACTGTTTGCCTCTGCAAAGGCAGATGAGTGACAAGAACTTATTATGTATCATCTGATTTTCAAGGTAGACCAACACACCTTCTTACATGTACATCATGCCACATTTAACTATGGTTGTACTTTCTTTTTACATTTATTCTGCTTCACCTTCTTGTGATACTAAAATCCAGCTGAAAACTAGTGTTTCCTAGTTCCTCTACAGGCGGGATATCTCCCAGAAGCAGATTGTTTCAGACACTAGAAGAAGCTTTATTTTTGACCTACTTTTTCTACTATTTCTCAACTAACATGAGAAACTATGTAGTCTATTTTATCTGACATGTCTGTGTTTGCAGTGGGAGAAATGGGCCTAACCTGTGTCTGTTCTGGCAATTTATGTCACCACAAGAAATTGAGATTAGGTATGACTGCACATACCTCTAAGCATATAACACTGAGCACCAAAAGACTGAGTCAGGAAGATCCCAAGTTCCTATCCTGGACTACACAGGGAGACTCTGGACAAAGTAATAAGCAAACAGCATTTGGATAAAGTAGCTCATTCAGGCCAACAGCCATGAAAACAGCACAGCCAGAGGAGAAAATACCTCGAAACTTGCCATTTCATCTTAGAGAAGAAGAAAAATCTGGCAAGAAAAATTCTTGGCAAAAGCTGAAAGGGAAAAGAGAAGCAGGTGGTAAATACAGAAAGCAAGTGCAGGGCTGGAGAGATGTCTCAATGGTAGAGCACTTGTCTAGCATGTAAGAGCCTTTAGGTACAGTCCCAGGTACAGAGAGAGAGAGAATTTTTTTTCTTTTGGTTTTTCGAGACAGCATTTCTCTGTATAGCCCTGGCTGTCCTGGAACTCACTCTGTAAACCAGGCTGGCATTGAACTCAGAAATCCGCCTGCCTCTGCCTCCCAAGTGCTGGGATTAAAGGCGTACGCCACCACTGCCCAGCTATAAATTGTTCTTTTTAAGGCTATGAAAGGAAGAGAAATTTCAAATATTTTTAAATGGCAGAGGAATATGAAGTATTCCCTAACACATACATGAATTTTTACTTTAATAGACTCTGGAGCTGGGGAGATGGCTCAGTGGGTAGGAGCACAAGCATGAGGGCCAGAGTCTGATTCCCAGCAGCTATGTACAAAGGTATGAACCAGCTGTGGAGGGGGATAAAACAGGGAGTACCAGGTTCAACAGAGGAAATAAGGCAGAGATGGGTTGTTTTACACCTGATATCCTCGAGGCTCTGGCCTGTACACAGGTGCATGGGCACACGTACACACACACACACACACACACAGGAAAAGAACCAATTCCAGAGCCAATCATGTGTTCTGATGGTCACATGAGCACCTTACTGTCACTCCCACACCATACACACAACAATAAATAAAATAACAATGCTTAAAAAAAAAAAAGTTAATCCTGGAAAAAAAAAAACGATGCTTAAGAGAAATTCAAATATGTTAACCACAACCAAAAAAAAAAAAAAGACAATGATGAATGCCTTTATGAAAACCTAAATACCTAAAAGCTGAAATGGAAATACCATAAAAATCCGTATTTTAGTCTGTTGGTAATGTATGTTCAAACACAGCACACTAAGCAGAGAAAAACATCACCAATGATCTGAAATTTCCTGTGTTAGTCAAAGAAATCACTGGTAATGAAGGCAATAATAAGGATTTTAAATTTTAAAATGCAAAGCTCAATGGGAGTGCTTGCTTACAGTAGATTCAATCACTACCACCAGCGACCCCCCCCATTAAAATGTGTATTTTAAAAAAATTGAAAACCAGATTTCTCAACAAGGTTCTTTCCAAAGTTTTACATTAGTAAAGGACAACGCCAAGTGGAAAGCCAAGTCAGTCCCCCAGAGGACGGAGGGTCACATGCCTTCTAAGCAAGTAGAAAACATTCACAGGTACACACTGTCATGGACTGCTACAACCAAGTGTGGGTCTGGCCGTTAGTTCAGTGACTATCCACCTCACTTAAGGCTGTTCCATTTAATTCAGTGAACAGCCTCCTGAAACAGGGAGCACTGTGTAGACAACTTGTTTCATACTGGCCGAATTTACACCTTTAATAGGCGGCACGGAAGCTGCATGTCAGCTCGTAAGAATCAACTTCCCCAGATCATAAATGTGCACCTACACAAGACTGCACAGGCCCAAATGCAAGTCAGCAGAGTGCCATGCATTCTTAATGGCCTTCCCAGTTCCCAGGTTGCTCTTGTCTTACTCCTGAAGCATTACCTAGTACCACATCAAACATGTGGTACAAGCTTGTGGGCTACAAATTCACCTAAGCATATCTAAAGCAGTTGGTGCCACAGAACCTCCTTCAACAGTGACAACAGTCTCTACTTGTGATGCCTTATACAGCAGCCAATACTTGTAATATTGCCAACTAAAGTTAGATTAAAGTTAACTAAAATAAACAGAATTTAACTGCAGTTCCTCAGTCTTACCATCTGTATTTCAAGTGCTAAACAAGCACCATAGCTGGCTGCTACCTGACAGATACAGAAACACAAGCTTGATTTTATTTGAATCTTTTCACAGTGTATTCTTCCTTCCTGAGTACGTTACACCTATAACTACCCCACCCAAAAAAGGAAAAGAAGCTGGGCTTTGCTGATAACACAAAGACAGACTGGCCTTCCTTCCTTCAGAGGCAGGTCTCCTTACTATTGCTTTATAGACTCATAGCCAAGGAAATCCCAGAGCCTCAAAAAATGTCAATCTAGAAAAATCATAACAGTTTTACATTAAGTTTCAAATTTTAACAACAAATTGAGAATTTGTTCAGGATATTGTCATGGGTACAACCATCAAGACAGCATGTCTGTAGAGGCCAGGAAGCCAGAAAGGAAACGCAGGGGTGAGGAGGTGCTGGAGAGGATTCACAGAACTAATGATGTATAAACGAGTCATATGAAATCCTATTTTATAAGCCAATTTACCTTTCCATAAGTTGTTATCAGGGAGATTCCCAACCCTCTGCAAAACAACAAAACAAAACAAATAAAAACAAGCTATTGCCATTTGTCTAAGTTGACCACCAGAATTAACAATTAGATGATTATTGCCAGAGACATCACACAACTTATTTCAGCACATAAAGATATCAAGCTATATACTAAGCTAGAAGCTTCCCCCTGTCAGATAAGTTTTTATAGTACTGAAAGGCAGAAAAAAGTCACCCACTGTTTGACCCAGCTATAAGCCTTAAAACCTACCAACCTTCCAGGAAGATGTACCCACAGGTGCAACAGTGGCATGACAGTTCCGGGGATAACCAACTGATTCCGCGTGCTGTATGCCTCATCAAAAGCCATGACTAGAGAGGTCACAGGCCATACGGAAGAACCTACTACTTGTGTTTTGCTAAATGGGCAAAGGTATCAAATTGTCTTCAAATTCTTACAACTAGCTTCTATATTGAGTTGGGGTGATGGTTAATGTGGAGATCACAACCTGTCAATGTGCTCAGAACAAGAGATCTGCTGAGATCAGCCCTAAACAGGACATCTATTTCACTTTCCTCCAAGGCTCAGACATCATCAGGGGAAGAGGGAGAGAAAACAACAGAGTCAGAGGATAGGAAGGAGCACTGTAGAGGACGGATTTGGTGGGAGGGGAGGGGAGTAAGGGATGACAATGAGCAGTGTTTTTAAAGAACACTACATTTGTATAAAACTGTAAAAGAATATTTTCTTAAAACAAATATGAAAACACACAAAACCACCAGGCAACTGTCCTAAGAGAAGATTCAGTTACAACTTAACAATACCAAGTGAGCTACAGAAGAGCCACTCGCACTGTAGGGTGTGAGGCAAGTCTGTGGATCACAGGACCACTCCTGCATGTCTAGCCACCTGGCAAACTTGAGGCAATGTCTAAATCCAACTGAGTTAGTAAAATTATATTTTTTATATCAAATTACTGAAGTGATTAGAACCATGTTTAATAACATAAATCTAGAATCATAACTGAAGGCATCACCACACATGTAGAGAAATAACCAAAACTATCAGTGGCAGGAAGACTAGTTTCTTTAATACAGCTAAACCAGGCAAGGCTGGCTTCCTTACTAGAAGGTCACCAACAACGATCTGATAGAGAATTTGAAAATAACCCTGAGGTAGAAATGAGGACCCAAATAAATAAAGTCATCAGACATAGTGGCTTACACTTGCAATCTTAGCATTTGGTAGTCTGTACCACTGAGTTCAAGGCCATGCTGGTTTACATAGAAAGTTTGATCTACAGAGAGAGACCATGTCTCAGTAAGTAATTTCCCACCCCCCAAAATCAAAGCTAGTGATATGAAGAAACAAGAAACCCCTATCAGAGTTGGGTGAATTGTCACATTGCTCTATCCAGGAAATTTCAAACATACTGTCTCTTAAAGCCTGAGTGAAATTCTTTCACCTGATACCAGCAGGCTAACAAAACGGATGGCCTCCTGTCAAGTGTGATCCAGTACTATATCTCTAAGGTCACCTTTCTTGAATGCTGGCTAGCAGAAAGTCTTTTCTGCCTGACATCAGAGCTCTCTCAGACAATATACTGTGGCTCTTTCAGGAAATTCTTAGCTACAGCACAATGCTCCATCACCCACTTGTTAACCATCCTGAATAATCATCTAAGTATAGTAAGTAGATAATAAGGTCTTAAAAAGGTTTTCCCAAGCCAAATCTAAGCTAACTGATGACCATTTACTGCTGGGCTTTCAGGTCTGGTCCTGCTCTGAATGGCCACAGGCGTGCTAGTCAAGCTATGGGTACTTGCTTTGTGTCTACAAGATTATCTCTATTATCCACTCCAGGCTGTTATCTGCTTTCTCTTAACAAAGGACAGAAAGCTTAAAGTTCCCCCACTGTCCTACTCCTCACCACACCCTGTTAAGCCTCCCACACTACCGTTTCTACTAGTTTCAATCTACTGTGGACTTAGATGCCAGATAACTCTGCTAAGAACACTAAATAAATATCATCAGGTTTTAACTAAAACTGAAAGGATTCCCCTATACTTTAAGGTACAAACTTGGACAATTAGGCTCAAGGCCTGGTTGCCCAATGTCCATTTCCCCATTTATAAGAGGTCAGGGACAACGATGCTGGCAAACCATCTGCATTAAGAGCCCAGACGCCGGGTGTGGTGGCGAACACCTTTAATCCCAGCACTAGGGAGGCAGAGGCAGGCGGATTTCTGAGTTCGAGGCTAGCCTGGTCTACAAAGTGAGTTCCAGGACAGCCAGAGCTATAGAGAAACACTGTCTTGAAAAACAAAAAACAAAAACAAAAAACAAACAAAAAAAAGAGCCCAGAAAACTAACCAAAGGGCAAGAACTTTAACTTGAGAATCTGTCCCAAAGAATGTTCTCAATCTTCTAACTTATCTTTTAACAACCTTAAGAGGTAAAAGTTAGTTTTCCCACTTTTAGTAAAAACAAAAACAAAAAAACTAAGACTTGGAAGTTTAATTCACCCAATACCATAACCAAGAAACCAAATATCAGCCTAGGGCTTTGATTCCAAACTCCATTATGTGACTTGCTGCCCAG
Source organism: Mus minutoides (assembly GCA_902729485.2). NCBI lineage: Eukaryota > Metazoa > Chordata > Mammalia > Rodentia > Muridae > Mus > Mus minutoides. The sequence goes on from LR749553.1 coordinate 2,391,432, forward strand.
TCTGTATTCTTGGCTTAACTATTTGCATACAATACTCCTTTCACTGGAACCCAAATGACTCAAGTTCCTTTTCGTTCCTTAACCACTTTCCTTAACTACAGGGCAATGGCTAATCAGATTGAGACCAAATTAAGCTCAGCAACTGTACATCTGCTCAGCAAGCATGCCTCTCAAAGATTAGCTGTATCTTCAGTTTGAATCAAAGTGACAGACAGTACCCCTACCCCAACAAAGAGATCATTCTCAGTGACAGAGGAGCTAACACAGCCCATCTCCCTAGTGCCACCCTTTACACTTGATAGAAAGCAATCAAGTATACTGCAGGAAGGGACTCTGGATAAATTTATTGAATGCTCAAGCTCAACTTATGCTCTAATATAATTAACTTTCTTACTTTGGGGCCTTGGCCACAAGACATGGAGTTCTCATTTCCCTAATTCCACTGAGGAGTAGTGGGGTAACTAGCCACAGAACATTTGTTGTGTAAGTGTTACTTGTCCAATAAAGTGACTCTGAATTCTCTATAGTCAGTTTCTGATACACCTTTGCAATACTTAGTAGAAAACCTCTTTGCACTTACAGAAACCAAGGGCCTAAAACTGTCTCTTTTGCTTTTACTCAGACAAAGCATCTAAAAAGATATGCCTCTCTCCACCCTCTAAAAAGGATTCTTGTCCCAAGAATATGAATAAACCTCCATCTGCCAGACTACACTATATACAGCTCCTGCATGCATTACAAAAGCACCTGTATAAAAAGGCTGCTGCAAACATGGATTTCTGGGTCCAAAGAATTAAACCAACAGCATCCAAACCAAGCATGAAGGGAACCATTAGGCCCAAAAGTCAAATCTAAAAACTCAAAAGGTCCTCAACCACCAGTTCTGCAGCTAAACTAGGTAAGTTTACTTGTCTGTTCACTCAGCCTCCCTAATGCAAAATACTGACTACAGCAACTTTATCTATATGCATTGAAATGAGAGACCTCTTGCTCTACTGAATTAGTATTCTCTTTATCCACATAAAGGAAAGGGCTATATAGAAAACCATCCCCAATATTCCTAATGAGAGTTAAATCACACAACCAAACCTAACAGGAAATTACTCTGCAGCTTCTCCCAACACTCACTTTATGAGCAATACAGATTGCATAGCTATTTAGTGACAAGTACTTCAGAACCGTAAAGACCAAACTTTGCTGAACACCTACAACCCGAAATCACTTTATGTGTAGCTATAAAACAGGAAGCAACAGTATTTAAGAGCAGTGTTTTGCTAAGGAACACAAGAGATGTTTGTAATCCCAGTTCAGTCCTTAAGCCTGGCCAGTGAGGACCCTTAAACTTAATTAAATTAACTGGATTTTAACACTAAGCATGTACCTGGGCATTCAGCTTTTAAAAGTCCACAAATTTTCTCATCACCACAGGTAAATTTATGCAAAAACAAAAAAATTTTTAAAGTAACATCAATGTTACTTTATAGATTTAACGTAAACATTTACCAAATGATCTAATGGGAGGGGGAACCCTTCTTTATGGAGCTGTTTCATAGCTAAATGGGGGGGGAACCTTAAAACTATAATACATTTTGCTTCTCCCATGTCTGGATTCCATCTGCTTCACTAACTCATGGATTGAAACTATTCCAACTTCGTTTGAACTACTTAACACTTCTCTGTAAAGGGGAAAATTGCTTTTTACAGGAACCAAAGTAAACTAATAGGAAAGATATTCCCAGCATGGCAGCAAATGTATTCTAGTGTTAGGCTCAAGAGAAAAATCCTTTTCATCACTGTTATGGGGTTAAGTTGTGAAATCAGAAACAAGAAATTTTGGAAATTGACATACCAGGGTGCTATTTTTTAAAGATAATCTTCAGATAAATTTGCCTGATGATTCACTTATTTACATGTCGTTTCATTAGTTAAAAACATCGCCATTTAGAATGTCCTAACAAGGCATGACAATAAGGCAGGATGCTGTTGCTCAATTATTTTCACCTGGGCATTTTTTTTTTAATTGGAGTGACAACAAACAGGTAGTGTTTGCCTTTAAGTGTAAAAGGAATGAATAACAAAACCAACCTCGGTTTTTGTTTTTTCTTTTGTTTAGATTCACAAAGGAAACCATAACACGCAAGGGTAAGAGGACAAAAGTACCTGGCCCAAGGACAGTATCCCTAGAAGAAAATAAATCCAAGCATCGGTTATGAAAACCAATCTGAACTAAGTGCACTCAATTAGCATGCTTCCTAAAGGCGTGTGATTAGAAACTAATAGGCTGTACCCACAGAGCAACTTTCCCAAGTGCGTGAAGGATGAGCCCGGGCAGCCTCAGCCACGAGCGTGTTTCAGAGTACTCACAGTGATTCGGAACCCGCGACTGTTACGGTTAACAAAGGCCACAGGAAAAAAAAAAAAAAAAAAAAAGGAAAAGTATAAGCAAAGTACCACACGCCCCTAACTCGGCTCCGGGGCCATTCTGCAAGGCACAGAGAGAGAGAGCGGTCGTGCGCCGGGACTGGAGCGGGCCGCAGGCAGGCTGGGCGGGGCGGGGGCTGGCGGCCCTGCCCACGGCGCCGACCCCGGCCCGCGCGCCACGGCCCGCCGCCACACCCCACACAGGCCGCCACGTGACCCGGCCCCGCACACTCCTGCCCGGTCCCCCGGGCGCCCCGGCTTTACCTGCACCCAGCGCCTGGTCCCGGCCCGTCCGAGCCGGGCCCCGGACCTTTTGTTCCTTCTCCTTCCGACGGGCTCCGCGCTGCCGGAGGAGTGGGCGCGCGCAGGCGGAACTGCGCCGCGGGCCCCCGCCCCGCCCCCAGGCCCGCGCTCGCCGCGGCCGGCCGGGTAGGGCGCCGCCTGCTCCGCTCGGCGCGGCCCCGCGCCCGGGCACTGCCCGCACCCCGCGCCACCGCCCTCCGCCCCGGCCGCCGCGCACCTACCTCCGGGCGGCTCGCGAGCTGCAGGCTTGGCGAGCTGCTCCTCCACCGCCGCGCGCGGTAGCCCCGCCTACCTCCCCGAGCCGCGGGCCCCGCCGATTCGCCGGCGCAGCCCCGGGCTGGCACCCTGCCGCCCGCTGATTGGCGCCCGCGGCCGCCCGTTAGGCGTGAGGCACGCCGGCCGAGCGGGCGCGCACGGAAGACGGAGGGAGCACGGCAGGGACGGAAGGAGGCCGGGTGCCGCGGGCAGGGCCGGGGGCCGAGCGGGGCGCGGGCAGGCGCCGGGCACCGCCTCCCGCCTCCGGCCGGACCGGCGGCACGCGCAGCCAATCAGCGAACGGGGAGCCCGGGGTGTGAGCACCGCGTCGAGGGCCTGGAATCGGAAGGGAAACGTCGCTCGCTGATTGGTTCCGCCTTCCCCGTCGAGCGTGAGGCGAGGCGAGGCCGGGTGGGGTGCTACGCCCGCGGTCGCGCTTGAGTTCGTGTCCGGCGCGCTCCCTCCGGGCTGGTGGAGGATCGCGGAAGGCCGCGCGGCCTGCCACGCCCGCAGACCCCCGCCCCGGCGCCTCTGGGTGGAGCGCCGCGGCTAAGCCCTCGCCCACCTCCGTCGCGAGGCCGGAATGGACACGTGCTCGGGCCCGAGCCCGGGCCCGCCCCCAGCCGGGTCTGAGCCGCTTGGGCTGGCAGAGCTCTGAAGCAGCCTGGGTGCTGGCCGCTGAGGGGCGCGCCCTATGCAAATGAGTGGGCGGGGCTCGCGCGGGGGGGGGGGTGCCTCGAAAACCGCGGAGCTGGGGTTCTTGTCTGTGCGGTTGGTGTTAGGGCTGCTGGGCAGCTCCTGGGTGTGTTTCTCCAGCCGAGCTGTGGGTTCTTCTGAAGTAGAAGTATTAGTGATACACACTTCGAGTGCTCATTGTGAAGTGTGAGCACCTATGAGTGTGCTCCTTGATTTGCTGGCTTCTCCCCAGCACATTTTTTCCTTCGCTGTGCCCCTGTTCCTAGACCGATACTTCTCACCAAGTTCCCAAATTTGAGACTACTCGCAGTGGTGTGAGCAGGTTGATTTTGACTCAACCCCGGCAGATAAAAGACTGTGTTAGGGCCGGGCGTGGTGGTGCACGCCTTTAATCCCAACACTTGGGAGGCAAGAGGCAGGCGGATTTCTGAGTTCGAGGCCAGCCTGGTCTACAAAGTGAGTTCCAGGACAGCCAGGGCTATACAGAGAAACCCTATCTTGAAAAACAAAAACAACAACAAAAAAAGACTGTGTTAGGATAATAAACCTAAATTTGAAATGTCTCTTTTAGGTTGCTAGTGGTAAAATACAGTTTCGTTGGTCGTGCCCACCTATACCTACCTACCTCTTCATAGGATTCCTGGGAGAGGCGAGTTAATCCAGCAAGCCTCAATAGTACTACAGAGCAGTGCAGGAAAAGCAGTTTAGAGTGGATCATGCTCTCTCCTCAGATGTGAGGGCATCCCAGAGCAGGAGTCTGTATGTAGACCTTGAGTAATTTGCTCTTTCCTTCATATATACAGGGTTTTAAAAATAGGCTTTCAAAATCTTCACCACTATTCTCACGGGAAAGATGCGGCTCACCCCAGATGTAAGCCAGTCATAGGTTTGAACGCAGCTCCACTCCAAATCCAAGACCTTCGCCAGAGTAGTACTTACTTGTGATCATGATACCAACTTACATATTATAAATGAAAAATGTTATAGGCTTCCATAATTAAAAAGAAATCATGAATGTAAACATGAACAGGACTTTGAAATTAAAGGAAAGATAAAGATCATTAACTTCCCTTTGCTTATGGACAAATATTTATGCTAACAAGAATTTAGCAGAGGGGCTAGAGAGATGGCTTAGCGGTTAAGAGCACTGACTGCTCTTCCAAAGGTCCTGAGTTCAAATCCCAGCAACCACATGGTGGCTCACAACCATCCAAAATGAGATCTGATGCCCTCTTCTGGTGTGTCTGAGGACAGCTATAGTGTACTTAGATATAATAATAAATAAATCTTTAAAAAAAAAAAAGAATTTAGCAGAAAGTCACCTTCAAAAGGTGGTTTCTTCTGTTAACAGTTTTAGAGAAAGTCCACATAATTCCCATGTTAATGGGCAGAGAGTGTGTTTTGAGGGTAGAGCACTTGTGTGGCCCACCCTAGGCCCTGATTTTAACCCCAGCACCACCAAAATAAAAATGAAGTTTGAGGGGCATCAGTTAAGGAACTTTCTTGTCTCGGCCTTCCAGAGCCACCTGGGATTGCAGTTAATGGTGCTCAGACTGGAAGAAGGAAAACTGGTTCTGACTTGAAACCCTTCTTTATACTGATAGAAATCAACAGCTTTAATATGGAATGCCCTCTTAAAAGTGGTCTTGAATCATACAAAAAAAATTGTGTGATTCATATGTGGGTTTGGGTGACCACACGAGGAGTTGGTGTGGGGAGGGGAAAGCAAGACTGGATAGATTCCATATATATATATATATATATATATATATATATATATATATATATATATATATATATATATATATATATTTATATATATATTTGAGTTAAACCATCTCTCCAAAGTGTCAGACTTTGAGAGCATAACTCCTCCATTTACACAGCCCTCCAAGACCTGGATTCTAGAGCAATGGTTTCTCAATCTGCCTAATGCCGGGACCCTTTAATACAGCTTCTCGTGTTGTGGCAAACCCCAACCATAAAATTATTTGCCTTGCTACTTCATAACTATAATTATGCTATTGTTATGAATTGTAACTTAAATTATATTTTTGGAATTAGTGAATTGTTGAAGGGGTCATGACCCACAGGTTGAGAACCACTGTGCTATAGGTTCTAAAAGACTGATGAAGGGAATAGGGGGGCAGCCTGGCTACTGATGCAGTCTCCAGGGGCATTGAAATCGGAGCATGCCTGCTCTCCCCTCGGTCACAAATGCATCTAAACCAAAGTGGGTCAAGACGAGCTGGAGGCACATGGAGCAAGAGTTGCCATGGCAACAATCAGCTTGGAAATCCACTAGGGTACCTGAAGATCTATAAGTAGGTCCCTATTGTATAAGTTATATTGAATGGGTCTGGTTTCTTTATATGAATGGACAACAAGTTTAACCCTTCATTACCTATGCTACTCCAAAATCAATTAAACCTAAATCAACTCAGAGTGCATTTAAAAGACATTAAAAAAAAAATGACAGTTATTTCTGGAAAAAGCCTGAGAGTCAATGAGTAAAAAACAACAACAAAACTTGAATTTCATTTTCAATGTCTCTATAGTTTGAGATATATATATATATATATATATATATATATATATATATATATATATATATATATATATATGCTTTAGTTTTTCCGAAGACCCAACTCATGTTCATCTCCTGTCTGTCAATCGACAAATCTCTTCCGGTCTACTCAGACCTAAGTTACATTATTACCTGTGTACTTTCTTTGCTAATGCTGATTGGCACACATATCATGACTTTACCCAGATTAGTGCTTTGACCAATGGCTTACTTGTACAGTAATGGGAGTTTCTTAACTTCTCATATGTGCTTTCTTTGTCTGCACATCCAGACTGTAAACTGAATATCAAAACAGCTGCTTCCCAGTTTCCTCCTCACACCCTTACCAACAGGCTAATAAGTGATACAAGGTCAAACACAGTGTTTCTGTGGCAGGAATGTGCCTGAGAGTCTCAGGACTGCATCCTACTGTGGCTAAATCACTCTTTGTAATTCTCTATGTAACTGTCGGGCTCCTCTCAAGACTTATGTTCACTTAGCCTGGTGAAACTAAGTAGCAGTGAACATTGACATGTAAGAAAAGATCATATTTGAAACTAACAATATTTACCGAGATAACCTGAGTAAAAGTTAGGAAGAACAATTGTATGTGGGTTGCTTTTGTTAAAAATTATGAGGATATTCAACACCAAGTAGATTTGTGTATCATAAGGAATCTTTATGCTTTAAATGAATTTGTATTGGTGTTTACACATACCTACACAGACCAGAGAGAGGTTAAATTCAACCAACAGGTGTTCATCAGGCATTTGTTATGCACCTAGCATAAAAAGTATCAGTTGACTCTTCTTTTGACAAATTCCCTCTTTGAGGGGAGGGGAAAGGGGTAGAGTTTTTGAAAATTAGAGGTTATAAGGCATATTGACTTTTGTTGAAATGAGAAAGCTGGTGCCTACCTAGAGCCTTCACCTCTGCAGGCTAGTGTTCTTGGTTCTGGAAGGTACTCTGCATGCTAGCAAAGGAGAAATGTAGACACCAACCCAGCCACAAACCCTTTCATGGACAATGCCTGCAAGGTATGGTGTGCTTGTGGGACTGACCAAGCAATGTCTGATTTACTTAAGACCCACTTCACAAGATGGAACTTACACCCACTGATGACCCTGGATGACCAAGAATCTGAGACTAGCTAACCCAAGGACCAAAATACTACTGTTCTGCTAAAGGATGTAGTACCAACATGACTCCTAACGAACGACATTCTGCTATACTCATTCTGGCCATGCTCAGCCATCACCAGAGAAGCTTCCTCAAAGATTCCTCCTGCCGCAGATGGGAACAAATAGAAAGCCATAGCCAGAAAATATGCAGAGTGAAAGATCTTAGAACACTCAGCCCTAAACAAGATGTCTCCATCAAATCCCTCCCCTTGGGGCTCAACCCTGAGGAAAGGAAGGCAGAGAGTGTAAGTGCCAGAGGAGATGGATGACACCAAGGAACCAAGAGCTTCTAAGTACAGCAGGATTGACATACAGGAGCTCACAGATGCTGAGGCAGCGTGCACAGGTCTGCACCAGATGTGCTCCTACAGCTGACACATGGGCTCACAGATGCCAAGGGAGTGTTCACAGGCCCTACACTGTTCTGCACAGATCTGGTCCTAGAGCTAAAAGAAGAAGTGGTCACGCCGGGCGTGGTGGTGCACGCCTTTAATCCCAGCACTCGGGAGGCAGAGGCAGGCGGATTTCTGAGTTCGAGGCCAGCCTGGTCTACAAAGTGAGTTCCAGGACAGCCAGGGCTATACAGAGAAACCCTGTCTTGAAAAAAAAAAAAAAAAAGAAGAAGTGGTCACGTGCCCCACTTACAAATGGAAACTTCATTTTCTCCAAGGGAGTCTCCCTGAGAAAACAAACGACTGGTAAGGGTAGGCTGTATAGCCAGCCACGATGGCCCTCAGAAAGCAAACTCAATGGCAGCTTTGGAGGTCTCTTGGTCTGTCATGTCAGGGGTAGCGTTGTTTTGTTTATCTTTTTCTTTTTAAATTTTATCTATCTTCCTCTCCCTCCTCTCTCTTTTCCTTCCCTACCATTCACCTTCCTCCCCCCTTCTCTTCCTACAGGTCCCTTGTGTACACACTGTGGCTTCTAGGTCTGGTGGTTTTATGGGATTCCTAAGTGTGTGAACTCATGTTTCACTTTATATCTTATTTGTGCCTTTCCTTGGGTTCTTCTCCCTCTGTGCATTTGTTTTGTCCTATTCCAATTGGTTTTTGTTTGATCGGTTTTATTATTATCCCTTAGAAGCCTGTTTGCTTTCTTCTAATGAGAGCCAGAAAGGGGTGGATCCAGAAGGGAAGGGAGGGAGGGAGGAACTGGGAGGAGCAGAGGGAGGGGAGACCACAATCTGGGTATATTTATGTTGTAAGAAAAAAAATCTATTTTCAATAAAAGGGAAAAAAATGAGATATGGAGGTGCGTTTTTTTGAGAATTCGAGATTATAAGACAAAAAAAAGGACTTTCCTTGAGAGAAAAATGGTATGAGAAAACAAGCCGCAGTTCTCGTTCTTATCCACATATTTAAATCCACAAATGATTACTAAATTAACTTGTCACTAGATAACTCATAAATAGTTGTTGAAATTTTACTTGGAAAATTGCAGTAGAGTTTCAGTACATTGGACATTCCTGTCAAGGCATTTGACCATTATCAAAGATCTCCATGTTTGGAAAAAGCTAAACAAAGCCAGTCTCTAAATCCTGGGAGAACAATATACAAATTGTCCAAAGTTCTTTGTGAAGGAAAATAGTATGCTAGTCAGATGTCAACAATAGGGCCTTACGCCTCATTTATAATAGTCTGTGTGACCATATTGGCTGAGCCAGGCTGCTCTTAGGCAGGATAAGTGTATGAGGTATAATACTCTCGGGGAAGTCAGTCATCTTGGTCTAGTTGCTCTGATGAAGACGATTGACTGTTGTTGACAACTGTAGTTGATTATGTATGTATACATACATAATCAGTGTCCTGATGACTGAATTAATGAGCTTCAATTGCCCTTATAGTAAACAGTCCGTAGCTATGACAAAGACTGCCTGATGAAGGGCCAATCTGATTTTTTTATTTTTACCTTAACTACATGCATCTTAGATCAGCTCCCTAGAAAACAGAACATGAGATAAGGCATTAGTCCTGGTGCTTTGTATGAGGAGGTACGAATCCAAGACATCAGTAGTGAGATGAGAAGCCAAGGAAGACTGAACAGTGCATTATGATACAGTTTTGTACTAACAAAGATCCAGCACCAGCCTTGAAGAAAGTACAGCCTTCCTCTCCAAAGGTGGGACAATCCATCCATACAGGACATCTCCAAGTAAATCAGGATGGAGAAGTCAAGCTTGGGGACATCGAAGAGAGAAGGGACATTATACCCAGTTGGCCAAAGTTGGTCCCATTGTGAGTTATAGTCTGCTATCCAAGTTTTTCAAGAGCAGCTTAGAAGCCCAGGTCCCATGCCCTAGCAGAAGTAGCAGAAGGAAACTAGGTGTATGAAGCTGGTTGGTCTCAGCAATTGAAGCATAAAAATACTTAACTAAGGTGTGTGTTGGCATATGAGATGGAGCAAAATACTAGGTCCTAAAAGATCTGAGAGTGTATCAAACTGATATTGACAGACAGTCATTGGTGCTGCAGCAAAGGCAGAAGCTTCGCTTTGTCTGGGGCATCATAGCCAGGCCCTACCTCAACAAGTGCTAACTGTCAAGTAAGTAATGTATAAATAGCATCACCACTCACTTACTCACCATTCATTCACTCACTCACTCACTCACTCACTCACTCACTCACTCACTGTACATAGAACGGAATCCTTAGAGTCACCTATGAGCTGCCTCCTACATATCACAATAAAAGCTCAACGACTTTAGTGTCTCTCAGACCCAGCCCTCCTCTAGGGGCTCTCTGCTTTGGTTCCCACTGTCACCATAGAAATACTGCCGTAGCTCCTTAACTGCCTGACACTAATCTTACTCCTGCTCAATGTCACTCCTGCTGCCAGGCTTTCTAAAAGAGTAGTGTACTCTTTAGACATGAAGCTGTTGTTACTACCTTATTTTCCAGGACAAAACTACAACTCTTTATCATAATCTGGAAGATTTCTTAGAGTGTGTAAGCAAGCCCATTAGACTGGCCCACTGTCAATATCAGTTTGATAACCGTGGGCTGTAGGGGGTGCTCTGCTTCACAGGAAGGGTTGGGAAGGGAAGGAGCTGACATTTAGGGGCTTCTGTTTTGTAATTGGGATCTGCTTCTCTCTAGCGTTTTTGTTTGTTTGTTTGTTTGTTTGTTTGTTTTAGGAACTTGGCAAAAAAATGAAATACAGTCAAGTACTAGGTAGCATGCAAATGAGAAAAGTCTAAGTCAGCATTTCATCCGGGGAACTAAATGCCTCAGGAAGTCAGCCAAGGAGCAAAGACTTGTTTTTGTTAAAGATGCCAGAGGTTTTAGTCTGTGTCAATTGGCCCATTCTGAGTTTGTTGTGAGGCAGAGCATCAAACGGGGTTGGGGGCGGGGGTGGGGGGGTGGTGGTGGTGGTGACGACACTTGAAGCAAAGCGGTTCACAGCATGACAGCCAGAAAACAAAGAAAAAGGGAGCAACTAGATAGAAAAGGGGCAGGGACATGAGCACACCTTCAAGGAAAATAGTGACCCTCCATCCAGTGAGGCCCAAGTCGCTGTTTTCTTAGTGGTCTCCGTGTACACTTCAAACTACACCTGCAGTGTCCATCATCCAAACATTCCACTATTTATGACCACATCGTTGTATTAATCCACTGGAATAAGAGTTGCCATGACCAGCCGGGCGTGGTGACGTACGCCTTTAATCCCAGCACTCGGGAGGCAGAGGCGGGTGGATTTCTGAGTTCGAGGCCAGCCTGGTCTACAAAGTGAGCTCCAGGACAACCAGGGCTACACAGAGAAACCCTGTCTCGAAAAACAAAAAAAAAACAAAAAACAAAAAACAAAAAGAGTTGCCATGACCAATCTCTTCCCCCACAAAAGCCATACCTCCATACATGACTGCCGCAGCCCTGGGGACCGAGCCTTGCCACACATAAGCTTTGGGTGAGCGTCACAAACCCAGCACATAGCATCCAGCTCATTCTATTTGTTTGTTTGTTTGTTTGTTTGTTTGTTTTGAGACAGGGTTTCTCTGTATAGCCCTGGCTGTCCTGGAACTCACTTTGTAGACCAGGCTGGCCTCAAACTCAGAAATCCGTGCTGGAATTAAAGGCGTGCGCCACTACGCCCGGCTCCAGCTCATTCTTGAATGCACTCAACAACTAAGCTGGGCATCCTCTAGCACAAGGTTGTCTTTGAAAAACAAAGGATAAGACCAGAATATGTCATACTCAATGGCATGGCTGGGATCACAAAGACAGAAAAATCACAAATGTTATCAAGGACATGGAGAAATTGGAAGCCTCATATACTGTTGTTGGGAATGTGAAATAGTGCAGTTACCATTGAAAGAAATCTGGCAATTGCCTGATAATTAGACAAAACTGATATGAAACCCAGAAGTTTTCTTTCTAGGCAGATACCTGTGAAAAACGGCAATGTATATTCACACAGAAACCTGTACAGTGTTTACAATGACAATATTCTTTTTTTAGATTTATTTTTTTTATTATGTATACAGTGTTATGCCTGCATGAATGCCTGCAGGCCAGAAGAGAGCTCTAAATCTCATTATAGGTGGTTGTGAGCTACCATGTGGTTGCTGGGAATTGAACTCAGGAACTCTGGGAGAGCAGACAGTGCTCTTAACTGCTGAGCCATCTCTCCAGCCTAGTGGCAATATTCTAAGAGTCAACAAACAACTGCATAAGCACAAGTAGCTTATCCACTAGAAGGAATAAAGTGTTTGAGACATGTTATAATATGAATGTATCTTCATATCCATTGTGCAGGTTTGGATATGCTTGCTCCATGGGAACTGGCCCTTTTAGGAGATGTGGCCTTGTTGGAGGAAGTGTGTCACTATGTAGGCGGGCTTTGAAATCTTAGTGCTCAAGCTCTGCCCAATGGGGACAAGACCCTCCCTCCTCCTGGCTGCCTTTGGATGAAGGTGTAGAACTCATGGCAACTCCAGCCTGTGCCTGCCTGCACACTACCATGCTTCATGCCACGATGATAATGGACTGAACCTCTGAAACCACAATTAAATGTTTGCCTTTATAAGAGTTGCCTTGGTCCTAGTGTCTCTTCATGAGAGTAAACCAGGGGACAAAGTCTGTGTTGGGCTTTTCTGAGACTTCCTTTGTCAATGCAATTAATCTAACTCTCTTCACCTTAGCCTCAATCAGACTCTTCAGACAAGGGCAAAAAGCAGCCACATTCTTCCCCAAAACATCCCAAGAATGATCTCTAGGCAACATACTAAAATTCTCCTCCTCCAAAACCTCTTGAGCCAGGCCTTCAGAGTTCAAATCACCCTCAGCATATCCTACTGGCATGCGCCAACAGTTCCCTGAGGCAGCCATGAGGAGACTGGCTTCTCCAGGCACCTAGAGAGGGTCTCTTCCACACTCAGTGGAGGTAGAGTAGCGACATCTCAAAGCCTGCCACACAGTGACACACTTCCTCCAGCAAGGTCATACTTCCTAAAAGTGCCACTTCCCATGGGCCAAGCATATTCAAACCACCACAAGACCTGAAACCTTATTCTAACGGAGAGAAGTAAGTCACAAAGACATCATACCATCTGATTCTACTTACATTAATCATTCAAATCATGCAAATCTACACACACATGAGATTAACCACTGCAAGATCTGGAATGGTGAGAGCAGGAGAGACCTTGGCCATTCCTGGCTACCAGATTTCTTTGATAATGAAATTAATTAGATGGCGATTGTTATAGTTTGGACCTAAAATGTAGCCCAAAGGCTCCTGTATTTCAGTACTTGGTCACCAGCTAGTAGCACTGTTTAGAAGGCTGTAGAACCTTTTGGACATGGAGCCTAGCTCTTAGGACATAGGTGAGACCTCAAGTTTTGTTGGCAAGCCTCCCTTATGACTTGGCTCTCTATTTCTAGATCTGCTAAGATATAACAAGCCACATCACAAACTCCCACCACTATGTACACAACTCCAGCCATCATGTTCTCTTTGTACCTGTGTGTGGACTTTGTTTCCCAAACTGTGAGGCAAAGCAAAGCTCCCCCCTTTAATTTATTCTTTTTGGGGGATTGGGTCACTGAAGATTATTGCCACAGTTACAGGAAAAAAACCACCATCCCCCCACCCACCCAACCCCACCCCCACCGGCAGCTGCTCTTTGTGGCTTCTTCTTTTTCCCACCATTATCTCTGCCCCATCCCCCCAACCCCCTCCCATTTCATCCCCTACCACTAGATAGGAGAGAAAGGAGAGGAGAGAGGAGAAAGAGAGAGAGTAATCCAGGGGTTGTGACTGTGTTCTTGGTGAATGTGTTTTAGACTTGTGCAGTGATGAAGTGAATGTGTGCAGACAGCTGAATCTTGACGTGGAACCAGCACAGTTCCAGGTTCCCCTCCCACTCCTTTCCTGTTCCTCCAGATGACTGAGGAACCTCCCTCCCGTGATAGTCCTCTTTACCCATGTGTGTTTCTTTTCCTCCCTTCTTTTTCTTTCCCTCAAGAGTGAGAGCTTTGAGAAGGAGTGCTCTGTCTTTGAACTCTGCTCCACCAGGCTTAGGAGCAGAGCCTGGCACAGGCACACAGTAGCTGGACAGTGGCTGGAATATGAACAAAAACGAGAACAGAATTGGAAACTCATCCGGAGCACCGACTCAGACTGCCCACCATGGGCAACTACTACAATGCTGGAGATGCGGGCTTTCTACTTGGGACAGCTGGCAAAGGGAAGTGGTGCCAAACACACAGTGTGCTCGCCTCACACCCACGTTCTCTGCTGCCTTAAGTGCTGCATCTTTTGACCCCTCTCTCCACTCACCTCATTTGCAGCTTCCTCCCAAGTTCATCACACAGGATCACTTTTGCTGGCATCTTCAGCATCCTTCAATACTGACATCTCGGCATTGTTTGTTGGCATTGACTGGGGCTTTCTATTCTGTTTATACAAGGTTTCCAAGACCCAGGAAGAGAGATATAGTTTATCAATTACTAGTAAGCATAAACTAAAATCATCTAAAATATTTTTCACAGCATATTCAGATCTTTTGCAATGAGTAATCTCTCCTAGTTCTGCTTTGTATAGAGAACTGAAGAAGCCTTGAATGAATGAAGGCCTGAATAGGTGAGTGTTATTGACACGGCCCAACCATATCAAGGACCCTAAAACCTCTGACCAATGGGAAAATGGCAAAGCCCCCTACCCCGGTAAGGACGATGGCAAAAGCCTTCTTCTGATCTGTGTGCAGTTTAAATATGTGTTCACAAATGTCCACCATAGCTTTCTCCTGCCGGATGTTTACAGCCTGGATACTGGTCCTCTACAGAGCCTGCTCCTGCTGAAATTAGCTAGACTTGCTTCCTTGGTCCAGCTCTGTACCATAAGCCCTGCCTCCTTGTTCATTAGTATGTAAGAGCCCTGCCCTCTTGTTCAGCTGAGTGCAGTAATCCATCTTTCCATTTAACTGCATATAATAAACACCCTGAACTTCCAGGGTGCAGGGGTTTCTCCATCAGAGAGCTAGCCCACCTGACCCCAGCTTCTCCGTTCATGTGTCTGTGTGTCTGTATGCCTGTGTGTCTATCTTTCCTTCATTTCCTCACCACTCCCAGTCAGGCTAATCTCTGGAGCCAGGCAAAGGACACTGCGGCTTTGGTTTGCTTTGCTTTAGGTGAAACAGGGTCTTGCAGTGTAAGTCAGGCTACCCTCCTGGAGGCACTGGCCTGCCATTTCCTGGGGTTACAGATGTCTACCATATGCCTAACTTCTACAGTGGGGTTTTTTGGGGGGGGGTTGTTTGTTTGTTAAAACAGCTTTATTGATATCTATTTCACTTGCCATACAATTCAATCATTAAAAATGTCTCATTCTCTGATTTCTAATGAATCACAGAGCTACCCCCCAAACACACACAATTTTATATTTTCATTAAATCCATACTGTGAACATTGAGTCCTCAACTTTGGCCAACTATCTGCTTTTTTTGCATTTTTACAAAATGATCTATTCCGATGAGTTATATAAATGGAGTCATGGTATGCGGGGTAGATGGGTGTGTATGGCCTCTTTCACTTGGTATAGTATCTTCAAGGTCCATCCTTCTTATAGGACATCCTTTTCATAACCAAAGACACTGAATTTTACAGAACCATCATGACTTTCGGAGCTTTTCCACTTTTTGTTTCTTATGAAAAATGCTGCCGTGAACATTCATGTATTTTCTCTCTTTTTTTTTTTTCAGTACTAAAGGTCAAATTCAAGGCCCATGCTAGACAAACATCATACTTCAGAGCTATGTTTCCAATCTTCTGTCTCTTTTGAAATAGTAATTTTGCTAGGAAATGTTCCTACTCTTCTGACTGTCTCTTAAGTATGATGCCCACAACCCCATATTATTATTATTATTGCAATTATTGTAATATACTAGGTATGGAGATCAGTAGTTACATACACACACTGGTTCACAAAACTAATATCTGGTTATCCTCACCAAACACTTGTCTGGTTAATGGCATCTCAATGACTCGGATTAAAAGATGCCAAGGAGCCCTGCTGACCTCCTGAGCTTCCCTAGCAAACATCTTTGAATGTGTCAGGCTGTGCAGTCTATGGAGAAGTCAAAGAGCAAGTCGTGGTCCCTGCCGCTCAACTGCTTGAAGAGACAGTTCACCTGGTCTTGGCGGCCAGGGCAAGAAACTGCAGCCCCCAAACACTAAAGTTAGCCAAGAAAAGAGCCTGATAAACACACACACAAAGGCCCAGACATGATAGGAGGGGAGGGCGTAGAGAGGAAGCCGGACGAAAAGGGACCCCACTGTTAAAGGACTGACTGCCCTTTGGGAAGTTCCTCTGCTTAGTGCAGGATTAAACAGTCACTGAGTGCTTGGGCCTCCAATGCAAACACAGAGAAAGGAGTTTGTGGGCTGCTTACCCCAAAGTCTTCATTTCAGAATTGAGTGTGCTTGTCTCTTAATCACAGCTTTCATTTGGTCCCAACTTAACTTCGTGTGTGTGTGTGTGTGTGTGTGTGTGGTGTTTGTGTGTGGGTGTATTCACCCCTACATGTGTGTGCCCACATGTGAGCCTGCACTGCAGGGTACAAGTAGAGTTTGGAGACAACAGTGTGGAGCTCACATCTTTATGTGCTCCCCAGGCTAATCCACCTCTCACCCTGTGGTTCCAGGAATTTAATACAAGGTTCAGACACTAGGCTCTCTCAGATGAGAAAGAAAAAGAAAGAAAGAAAGAAAGAAAGAAAGAAAGAAAGAAAGAAAGAAAGAAAGAAAGAAAGAGGAGGGAAGCAAGCATGATGTACTGAGAGAGATATGGAACATCTTAAGATGAATACCTGAGCTTACCTGAACTCTGTCCTTTGCCCGCTGTGGGACATTGTGTGTGAGGGCTTCCTCAGGAGGACCTCTGTCTCTCGCCTTGCTCACTGAGGTTGTAGCAAAGGTGTTGAAGGCATCAGCCATGAAAAGGAGCTGATTTGCTGAACTGTAAGGACTTGAGGAGGCAGAGAGTGCCCGGGACGTTAGGTGTTCAGATACATTGCTGAGAAACACAGACTCTCTCTTCTTGAAGCATTTATTGGCTTTTTTTTCCCCTTGTTCCGGTCAACCCCGCTCGCTCTGCTCGACCCCGCTCGCTCCGGCCAGCCCCACTTGCTCCTGGCCGCCCCCGTACGGCTCCCTCTTGTTCCAGCCAGCCCCGCTCGCTCCGATCGGCTCCGCTTGCTTGCTCCGGTTTGGCCCCGCTCGTTCCGGCCGTCCCAGTTCGGCCCCACTCGCTCCGGCCCTGCTAGCTCCGGCGTCCCCGCTTGCTCCGGCCGTCCCCGTTCGGCTCCGCTCACTCCGGACAGCCTGGCTTGCTCCGGTTGGTCTCTCCGGTCCAAGGATTCATTTCTTATTATTCTTCATAAGTACTCTGTAGCTGACTTCAGACGCACCAGAGGAGGGCGTCAGATCTTGTTACGGGTGGTTGCAAGCCACCATGTGGTTGCTGGGATTCGAACTCATCACCTTCGGAAGAGCAGTCGGGTGCTCTAACCTGCTGAGCCATCTCACCAGCCCCCCATTTATTGGCTTTTAAAAAGGAGCAAGAAGTATAAATATGAGGAGGTTTGCAAGTTTAACAAGAGATGAGGGAATATGAAATTGATTTAACTAACAACAACAACAACAAAAAAAAAACTTAAGTAAGATTCAGTAGACAGTGGTGGACATTTCAATGTGAGAGTCACTCAGCCCAGGCAGAGATTATGCTCAACAGGACTCGGCCTTTACTAGGACAAAGGTGCCACAGCAAAAGTGATCATACCGGCCATCCATAGGCCAGCTCGCCTTTGAGATTTCCAATACCAATACATGCTAGTTTCTTGTATCAACCTGCAGTTTTCAACCCAGTCTTCATTCAGTGCAGGCTGGAAGCACTGGGAGCCCAGTGTCCAAGAGAGGAACCTTCCGCAGTGACAGGTAGAGTGCTCTATGTGCAGAGAGCTTGGTGATCCCTTCCTTCCCTGTCTGGATGCCTGTGCCTCCAGGGATCTCTCTCTGTGTGTGTGTTTCTCTCTGTCTCTGTCTCTGTCTCTCTCTCTCTCTCTCTCTCTCTCTCTCACACACACACACACACACACACACACACAGGAACGATTACACTCAAACCTTACTAAACTCAAGGCAAGGAGAGAATGAAGCTTATGATGAGCTAGTGAAAAGCAGCAGGATTTGTGGATCAGAGCACCCAGAAAAGACCAAGAATGTGTTGTTAGGGTCCTGGGAATAGTGACTGGGACTCTACACACTGGGAATATGCTACTATTGTTGAAGTACTGTGGAGTACTTAGTAACAGAGGGTAGGATCCGTGCGGGTGAGGACCGAAGAACAGAGAGCCAAGGCCAGGGACAAACCTGCCATTAGAACATTACAATTTGGTCTATTGTAGTAGGCCTTTTTATTCTTTACCCACCTGTGTTGCCCCACGGAGGGAAAACAGGCACAGAACACAAAGTCAGAGGTAGAGACAAGAAAGGAAGAGGACCTCAGATGCATGAAATCTCCTACAGTCAGGAGTCTCCACAACCAGATTTCTATTTTCTCCACAACTCTTCAATTTTTTTTTTTTTTTTTTTTTTTTGGTTTTTGTTTTTTCGAGACAGGGTTTCTCTGTATAGCCCTGGCTGTCCTGGAATTCACTTTGTAGACCAGGCTGGCCTCGAACTCAGAAATACACCTGCCTCTGCCTCCCAAGTGCTGGGATTAAAGGCGTGCGCCACCACGCCTGGCTGGTTTGTTTTTTTTTTTTTTTTTTTTAGAGCAGGTAATTTGTTAACCCACAACCCCCCCCCCACACACACAGCTGGTTTGACTTGCATTTCCTGTTGTCCATAACAACAATAAATGACTAATAAGGAAATCCACCTCTCACCCTGCAGTCCCAGGAATCTAATACAAGGTTCAGACAGGAGTCTGTCTCAGATGCAAGAGGATGGAGTTCTGAGATAGTGAAGGAACATCTCCTTAAGATGAATACCAGAGCTTACCTGAACTCTGCCCTTTGCCTGCTCGCTGGTGGGCACTGTGTCTGAGGGCTTCCTCAGAGGACCTCTGACTGGTGCCTTGTTCACTGAGGTTAAAGATGCTGAAGGCATCTTCTATCTCACCACCCTTTGTTCCCTACTGAGACATTGCATGTGCTTGGAGAACTGTACTGTAGAATGTCCTGCCCAAAAGCTTACTTCTTGGCTTAGTGGTTAAGAGCATGTGCTGCTCTTGCAGAAGATCTGAGTTTGGTTCCCAGTGCTCACATTGGGTGACACATCAGCAGCCTGTAATTCCAGTACCAGGGATCCAGCACTTTCTTTGGGTCTTCCCTGGCCCACGTGGGCACTCACAATTAAAAATGAAATCTTTTGGAGTTAAAAAAAAAAAAAGGTTTACTTACCATAAAGAAGTGGGAAGGTTTTCTTTGTGAGAAGTAAGAACTAAGTAGCCAATCATGTATTCACTCTGGTTGCCTAGAAGCTCACAGGCAAGCATAGAGGTCATACCTTAGTTTGTTTTATCATCAACTTGACACAACTTTAGCCCTTGACTTGAGAAGAGGAAACTTCTACTGAAGAATTGCCTCGATCAGATTGAGCACTTCTCAACCTGTGAGTCACAACCCCCTTGGGGGCCGCCTATCAGATATGCTGCAAAGCAGATATTTACAGTATGATTCATAACAGTAGCAACATTGCATTTGTGAAGTAGCAACAAAATAATTTTATGGTTAGAGGTCACCCACATTAGGCAGTCTGAATGGGCTTTGTGTTGGCTGATGATTAAGGTAGGAAGGTCTAGCCCACTTTGGGTGGCACCATCCCTATGCAGATAGTTTGAGGCTGAATGAGAAAGCTAACTGAGCATAAGGGAGAAAGCAGGTGAATAAGGAGAGTTCCTCCATGGGTTCTGCTTCAATTCCTGCCTCCAGGTTACCACTTGCAGTTCCTGTCCTGGATTTCTTTAATGTTGGGGTATGACCTGAAAGTCAAAAGCTGAAATAAAACCTTTCCTTCTTGTGTTGCTTTTGGTCACTTTTTTTTTTTTTAAATCACAGCAACAGAAAAGCGAAGGAGCACAGACCAACATATGGAACCCTGTACCCTGCACACAGGAATACGGAACTTTATATTTTTTTAGATTCTAATATTTATATTTTACCATTTAATACATTACTTATATTTTATTGTTTTATTATATTTCTCTGGAACATCACCCTCCATTGTAAAAATATGAAATTAAAATTTTTGCTCTGTCTGAGGCTTGGTGAGACAGAGGGTAAGGTCAGTCGAGGTGAGGGGTCAAGGGCCTGAGACGCCAAGGTCAAGGGTAAACCAAGCACTGGAAGAGGGATCAGTATTTCCCAAGGGTTAGCCAAAGAGAAAGGCCCTTCTTCATCCTTTGATCAATAGATGCAGAGTGAAGTGATCCAGTGACCAGTGGATCAATGGATGAAGAAAGGCTTTCTCTTCGGCTGCAGCTTGTGGTCCTCTCTCTCTTGTCCCACAGAGAGAACCAGTTAGGGAACACAGAGTTGGAGGTGGAGCTGAGAAGGGAAGAGAGGCTTCCACCAGGGGAGATAGTAAGTCCTGAAGTACTGCCTTTATCTTAAAGCACGCCTGTAGTGGACGATGACAAAATGAAAGTAACCCGGCTTCAAAAGCAAAATCAAAAGCTCCCTGACCCAGAAACAGAACACAAAGCTCAAGTAGTAAATAGGGCAATAGCTGTGGCTGCCTGGGTTCCTGGATTCCAGGCAGCATCCATAGTGATTTCAGCGCCAGCAGGGCATGGGGGCGGGGCGGGGCGGGGCGGGGCGGGGCGGGGCGGGGCAAATGGCCCCACGTTGGGTAGTGAGTTAAGGTAAGAATACTTTACCTGAGTGTGAAAGGATGCTTAAGGAGAAATTGTTGTTGGATTAGGTGTAAGATGCTGATTTAATAAAAGCAGGAGGGAAACTGAGGAAGATAAGGCCGGGAACACAGCCAATAATCAAGAGCTACAGGATCCCATTGGCCCGCCCCCTCCATCTGAAGCACCGGAAGCATGCTTGGACCGCAGCAGGAGCGCTGATTCCTCAGCAGCTGCTGGGTACACAGGTGAAGAGAAATTCACAAACCTGTTGAGCTGTAAATAGAGATAAACCAAACGCTAAATGAACAAAAACATTCCTCAAAATGAGTTTATGAACTGAAATGACCCTAAGGCACTGGACGAAAGCAACGCTAACCCAAAGATGGGGCAGCGTCAAGATCAGCAACTGAAATACAAAGTTGCTTCATTAGGAAGGCTCTGCAGAGCCAGGCTGGGAAAAGCTGAAGAGAGCCTGTCAGAGCAGGAAGATCCTTTCCGCGTTGAGTGTTGGGTCCTCCTCTCCACTCTGTTCATCTGTAAGAGCACTCTACTCCTCCCCCGCCCCAGGTCTTCCTTTTACTTTGTATTTTGGAGCAGGGTCCAAGTTCACCTTGAAGTTATGAGCTTCCTGCTTCAGCCTTCCCAAGTAAGGCCTAAGGCTACAGGGTCCAGCTTAAAATCTATTTTAAAAGACAAATTAAAAAAAAAAAAAAGACAAATTTCAAATCAAATTCTGTATAGTCAGAAATGAGAACCATATGCATAACAAACATTTATTAAAAATATGGCTATGAAAATGTATAAGTTGGTAATAAATGTTTAGTCAGCCACAAGCAGACACTGTTGAGTGAGCTTGGTCATACCATCACTGGCACCCAGAATACAGTGCGAAATGCATTTAAAGATTTAAATAATGAAGAAAGGTGAAGATCACGAATATGTGAGATTAAGCGAGACCACATATCTCATAAGAGTTCCAGAAGAAAATATCAAATAAGTAACAGTAATTAATTGAAATGGTAACTGAAAATTTCCACAACTACACATGCTACAAGACCATGACTTGAAGGACACTGCAAGTGTTAAGTAGGAAAAGAAAAGAAAAAACAGACGAAATCCACACTCACTCGCTTTTCAGTAAAAGAATTGCTGGAGAAGAGATGCATCACTTAAAATGAGCAGCAGCAAAAGCCAAAAGGGACAAACTGACACGTTTATGCTCACCCTATGAAACATTTACCTGCCTGTGATTATGCTCACCCTATGAAACATTTACCTGCCTGTGATTTGCTTGCTTGTTTCTTTTTGGTTTTTCAAAACAGCATTTCTCTGAATAGCCTTGCCATCCTGAAACTCTCAGAAAGCTGTCTAACTTTGCCTCTCAAGTACTGGGATTAGAGATGTCTGCCACCATCTCCTGGCTTACCTACATCTTTCAGAAACTGCTGTGTAAACCCAAATCAGGATGGATATAGAAAATTTGAATAACAGCCCAAGGATCATGGACATTAACAGGATCATAGGAGACACTGGAGCAAAAATCCAAATGCTTTGAGTTTTGAGGTAATTTGACAGCTAAGTCCAAACCTCCCAAGGTCTTAATTCAAGAACAGGTGCCCATCATAAGGCAAGACTCACTAGAAAAGGGACAGTTCAAAATAAAAGTCCCTGGCTGGACTGAGCCATATTAAACACATTGTCACCATACTTCAGGGGTTCCTGCAGGGTCTCCTACTGAGGAGTCAGCTGGTGTCCAGAAAAAACTTATCGGAGAACGTGGCATGTAACACTTCCTGTTGTGTGCAAAGCATGATAGATGTAGAAGTTACAAAGACAGTGGGGTAAAGCCTGCCTTCAAAGTGGCAAGATGGTGGCTCCTGTTACCACCAGTTTGCCAGGAATTGCTTCATTCCATAGCCACAGAAGCACTGGCTTTTGTAAGCTCATGCTTTGGGATCAGAAATACGCAGACCTCAACTCAAACACTGTTATTTTATTTTTCCTTTGCTTTATTAAACTAGGGTAATGATGGGCCTTTATCAAGTGAGGTTGCTGAGAGAAGTAACACATTAAACATGGTGTGGTGCATGTGAGAGTATTTAGGATATCCGTAAGAATGTTGCTTAGCACCTGTTAAGTAGTAATTGTTGCTATAGGTAACAAGCATAAGAGTAAAATAAATAGTATAAGGCAGGCATGGACCACGCCTTCCGTCCCAGTTCTCAGGAGGCAGAAGCAGGCAGAGTTCTAAGACTCCAAGGCCAGTCTGGTCTACATAGCATGTTCCAGGCCAACTAAAGCTTCATCATGAGATCCTGCCTACAGTCAAATACAAATACATAAAAATTTATTTCCGGCCAAATAATCTGATCAGAAAATGTATTTTTTTTTTTTTTTTTGTTTTTTTGTTTTTCGAGACAGGGTTTCTCTGGGTAGCCCTGGCTGTCCTGGAACTCACTCTGTAGACCAGGCTGGCCTCCAACTCAGAAATCCGCCTGCCTCTGCCTCCCGAGTGCTGGGATTAAAGGCGTGCACCACCACGCCCAGCCAGAAAATGTATTCTTGTATACCAAAATACACAGTAACTCAATGACTCTGTCTGATTAGCAGAAAAGCATTAGTCTCCCCTTAGGGTCACATCTTTCATGTGATCTGGGATTGTTTAATTCAATAACTCCTGGTTTAATCCCACCGCTACAATGGTCACATCACCATTCCATTCTCTGACAACAGACAGCTGGTGAAGGCCCAAAGTCTGTAGCTAGGAGTTGCATTCACAGTAAACAACCAATAGGAAGCACCCATCCTTTTCTGATGGTGAAAATCATGTTATTGAACAAATTCCAAGGTTAGCCTCGATTTTCTGATAGTTCTTTGTAGATCCAACATTACAAGTTCATTCATTCATTTTACTCTCTCAGTTCCACAATGCCTTTGTGGGCTCGATATGTTTGCTATTTTGACTGCATGTTTGATTTCAGCAGAGTGGATGAAAATAGTATCCAACCTAAGGTATTCATCTAGTTAGCAGAGGGGTTGTGACTTGACTGTCCAAATTCATTAAACTAGGTCTCTTTCCAGTGGAAATAGCATGTGGCAAAGTATCATACATGAATGGTACAGATGTCCAGAAACGCAGGTCAGTCAACCCCATACTCAGGCCAACTTCTTAATGAACCGGTGTAGTCTTGTAATGGTTTGCTAAAAGTTCAATGGTGTTCAAATTTACCTCTGCTCTGAGAATGTACAAAACCTGCATTGTCAGGGCTGGATAGATGGCTCAGTGGTTAAAAATTCTTCCAGAGGCCCTGAGTTCAATTCCCAGCCACCACATCACATGGTGGCTCACAACCATCTATAATGGGATCTGATGCCCTCTTCTGGTGCATCTGAAGACAGCTACAGTGTAGATAGATAGATAGATAGATAGATAGATAGATAGATACATACATACATACATACATACATACATACATAGTTACATAGATATATGTGTGTGTGTAAAACAAACAAATCTTAAAAAACAAACAAAACAAAAACTGAGTTGTTACTCTATTAGTTTCAGTTTACCAAGAAGAGAATAAAAAGCAAGAAATTCATCTGAAGTAAAAAGAAAACCATCCGATCCCTAAGCATGGAGTAAAATGTTCAGGTAGCAATTTGCCTGCTCAGCATGTTCGTTTTCTGGTTCCAGCTCCTTTCTAAAATGTAGGGATTCTGAAGACATGCTAATATTCTTAAATAACCTTCACTTATAGGTGATCTAGAAATGGAATCCTTGCCCAACCTGTGCAAGTCTAAATGTCCCAGCCCACCCAATGATACTTCTGTGTTAACTTAGAAAATGCACCCTTCCTCATGATGCCAATCCATGGGGCGATCGTTGACTATTTAGTTTGCAGTACCAGTGGTGTCCTGGAGTTTGAGCAGTCAGTGTAATAGCAGGGCTTTTAAAGTGTAGATTAGAACCAATGCAGCAAGTACCGAAGCTAGAATTGAGTACAGTTCACTTTAGGATAGACACCCACTCTGACACAGGAAAGGGCAGGTCCTCATCCAGACAGATGTAAGACAGTGTGGAAGAAGCAAAAATAAGCAAGAGGGAACGATACTGTCACATTTGGAGCCAAAGCTCTGACCATCCTGGAGAGCCAACAGTGTCTCTGACTCTCCCACTATGGGGATGTTCAAATCAATTTTTGCCCACAAGCTGAAATATCCCTGGTTTTTGTTTATGCAAAATCACATAGCATTTTTTTGGGGGGTTGTTGTTATTCTCAGCTAATGCAGCTGTGAGTTTAATTTCGCTAATTTCTGCATTCCCAAATTTTACAAGCAAACAGGGGAGGGCACATTAGCTTTAATCTCAACTTGATCAAGTATGGTTTTTACACAAAGGGAAACAGCTCTGTTCCTCTCCGTTCCAACACAGTAAGTCACTTCTTATTCTCTGTCCATGCCTAAAACGAAAATTACACATTGGCTGCCCACTTTAATTGTTTGTAATCACTGAGATTTGCAGTCCTGTCCTGTGGTGTGTTCTGAGACCTCTTCCTATGGGGCACCATTGAGTGTATATTGTTGGCAGTAGCTGTGGCAATTGGGAAATTGGAGGACATATAAAATCCAAAGGGATATCCATTTTGGTATTTCTTTCCTTTAGTTGGTGTTGTTAGAAGTGTGTGGGGCTTACGGGGGAAAAAAACAACAAAAAACACAGCCATGGGCTCTGCTTCTGACGTACAGCGTCCAGTCTGTTCCAAGTACCATTCTCTCTGCCCACTGATGACTACACCTCTTTGATCATCAGGACCCGATGCTCATCTTCCTGGAGGCAGCAGGGACGAGTCCATCTTGTCTATGCTCAGAGGCCAGGGTCTTTCCAAAGTTATCTTATTCCCAAGCACTCAAGGCTTTTTCTTATCCTTATCTTCACAGTTCTAGTCATGAACGCAGAGCAGAAACGTGGAACCTCCTTTGTGTGTGTACACGCACATGCACCCTGTCCAAGCAGTCAAACATAACTGTGAGAAAACTAACTTCAGTGAACAGATAGAACAGAGACCGGTTTATCCCGCATCTTCTGCACACTTCCAAGTGTATTTCTGCTTTGGAAGGAGGAAGCAGCCATTTGAATCACACACATTACCTGGGAAAAAGGGTCTAATCAAGCTGCAGGATGTAATTTGGGGTCCAAGAGAGTGCTATTAACTTGTAAGACTCGTTTCCTAGGTGGCCCAAAAACAGTCTCCAAAGAAACTTAGCAAAGAACTTTCCAGCAGTGGAAGTATCCTTGGGCTCATTACCAGTCTTCCAAAGCCGTCACTCAGAAGGGAAACCGCTTTTATTTTTAATTAGATATTTACTTTATTTACATTTCCAATGTTGTCCCCTTTCCTGGTTTTCCCTCCCAAAACCCCCTATTCCCTCCCCCCTTCCCCTGCTCACCAACCCATCCACTCCTGCTTTCTGGCCCTGGTATTCCCCTATACTGGGGCATCCAGCCTTCACAGGACCAAGGGCCTCTCCTCCCATTGATGACCAACAAGGCCATCCTCTGCTACATATGCAGCTGGAGCCATGAGTTCTACCATGTGTACTCTTTGGTTGGTGGTTTAGTCCCTGGGAGCTCTGGGGGGTACTGGTTGGTTCATATTGTTCCTCCTATGGGGCTGCAAATCCCTTCGGCTCCTTGGGTCCTTTCTCTAGCTCCCCCATTGGGGACCCTCCCTGTGCTTCGTTCAATGGATGGCTGTTTGGATCCACCTCTGTATTCGTCAGGCACTGGCGGAGCCTCTCTGGAGACAGCTATAGGCTTCTGTCAGTAAGCACTTGTTGGCATCCACAATAATGTCTGGGTTTGGTGATTGTATATGAAATGGATCTCCAGGTGGGGCAGTCTCTGGATGGTCATGCCTTCAGTCTCGGGAAACCACTCTTTAGATGTGAGAGGTTAGTGTCCTTGCTAGGCAGGAAAAGCGAAAAGCTACCTAATCCCCTCGAATGTGGTGATGGACTCGTTCCTCCACAGTCATCACGGATTCTGGGAAAGTAGCGCTCCAGAACTAACCAAGCTTGACTTTCCCCATCCTTAACATTCAAAAACAAATACCCAGTCTATGAAAGGTGGGGGAAAAAATAAACCAAAAAGCTGTGGTGATATCAAAATGTGATAGAAAAGATGACAAACATATGTGAAGCAGCCTCAGAGTTTATCTTCCAAGTACAAAAGAAACAAGATTGTAAGAATGGGCTGTCTACATAAAACACAGCCTAAGAGTGAAAACATTTACAGAAGAAAGAAAGGTACATTCAGTCTAGGTGTGGTGGTACATGCCATTAGTCCCAGCACTTGGGAGGCAGAAGCAGTAGGATCTCTGTGTGTTTGAGGCCAGCTTGGTTTACAGACTGAATTTCAGGACAGCCAGGGCTGTTGTACAGAGAAAAACCTGTCTTGAAAAATCAAACAATCAAGAAACACACAAACAGAAAAGATATGTCCCATGCCAAAAGAGTAGATAGCCTCCCTACATACAGAGCAACTAACTGCAAATCAGCAAGAAGATGTGATAGATAAGCATGAGGCATGGCTTAGAACTGTTTACTAATTGCTCCCCTAGAAATAGACAGAATAGGTGCTATAACTAGGCTAATACTGAGTTTTTGTTCTGTGTGTTGGCTTTACCTTTACCCACCTATGAAATTAGAGAGGAGTTGATGGTATAGGGGGAGGTGACAGACAGGACAGATAAGACATCTTACTGTAACCAAAAGAAAGAGCCCATAATTTGCTTTTGATATCCACAATAGGGTTTTATAGCATGGGAAAAGACTGGAGAGACAGATTTAATCAGAAAAGGAAGACAGCTCAGTTCCTGAAGCCCTGTGTTAGGGCCTGGTCCACGATGATTCAGAGCCTGTGGTCCCTCGCTCTGTGGAAGCACCCCTGCCTGTGGTAGTGGGAACTGTGAGGACCACCAAGCCTAGAGGGAGACATTGCAGCAGTAGTGGAGAACCCAGAGTAGACCTACTGTGCTCCCATGGGAAACAATTGAGAAGGGCAAGAAAATCAGGTGCCAGGCCCCCACTTTTCTCCTGTCATATGCCAGGAAAGACGTTCAGCATTCAGAGAAGTTTTCGAGGAAGCCCAGTGGGACCAGAGATCACTTTCCAGGATATGCAGTAGGAGAAACCCTACGTTGGGGGTACTTTGAGCCCAGTGGAGGCTGAGGCGGGTTTGGCAGGAGCTGGAGAGTTGTATAAGTCACGTGCTTCTGGTTTTCTGTGGCCTCCCTGAACCAAGCAAAAACTCCACTTAAGCCAAGAGTCCAGTAGGGAATATAGTGTGCAGAGGTCAGGGCCCAGCACAAGCAAGCAAGGCTAAACTGGCAAGCTCAGGAAACTCAGCAGTGATCACCAACGCACTCAGTCCGAAAAGCCTAGGTGCCCTCCAAATGTCCCAGGTTTAGATTAGGTTCCTATGGAGCCAACAGTGTGTGTGTGTGTGTGTGTGTGTGTGTGTGTGTGTGTGTGTGTGTGTGCGCGCGCACATGCACGCATACTTGCTGCTGAGCCAGTAATTAGCATTTATAGGGAAGGAGAGAGGGGTACTGTCTACAGGGAAGTACCAGGGCTCTCCCCTGTCCAGTCTGAAAGGGCTCCTGAGGGTATGTTGATGGAATATCCATATTTAATCAGCTCAATACTAAGCCTCCACGATACCTCATTTTCTTAATATAGCAAAGTGCAGCTTGACTAGTTTGAAACCGTCCTTACAGGCTCCCCTCTGCCTCCCTTCTTTCCCCCACCTGCCAATCCCCTACCTCAGGGTCCCAGTGCTCAGATTAACCCACTCTTCTTTCCTTTTCTCTTTTGTATTTTACTTTTTTTTTTTTTAGACAGAGTCACATTCATAGCTTGCCTTTAAACTTGTGATCCCCCTGTCTCCGTTTTAAACTTGTCATCCCCCTGTCTCCGCTTTAAACTTGTCATCCCCCTGTCTCCGTTTTGAAAGTGCTGGTATTACTAGTGTGTGCCACCACACCTGGCATTTCATAGATCTTTCTTTTGCTATTATACTGTCTTGTGTTTTCCATAAAAAAGTATATAAAATTACCTGTGTATAAAAGCATGCATTGCCTTTGCAATAAAAGACTCAATAAATAGTTTTATTAGACAAGATCAGAAGGATTAGCATCGTGGTTAAACTTATTTTCTGTAAAATGAAGTGTACCATAAAAATTCCAGACATGTATATTTCATCATTTTAAAACACAAAAACCAGTCATCTCCTGCATGGATTTCAATTATCTGTGTGTGGAAGTCCAACACACCCTTGCCTAATTAAGCATATGCTGGCTGGGATTAGCGCCGCAGAGATTTATGGCCCTGTGTGGCTCTCCCCTGTCCCTGGCGCCATCTGTGCATATGCGGTGAGTGGATCCAGTGAGTCACTGGAACCCAGTGAAGAAGCTGGTAAGGCTCCCGCGACAAACAGGATATGGTGATTCCTGCGAGGCTTTGCCCACCTCTGCTCTGGGTTCTTTGAACACTCTCTGGTTCCTCTGCCAGCCTTCAGTGGGTTTCTTGCTCTGTGGAGGTTGGTACATGCATGAACACCCTGGTCAGGCAGAAAGTAACAGTGAATGTGTGAGCAAGTTGCTTCTCTGTGAGGCTCGGCGAGGGGAGAAACACAGGTTCTTGCCTAAGGTCATAGCTAGCTGATGGCACAACTAGGACGAGGACAAAACCCCAGTATCAGAACTGCTCACCCGCAGTTCTAGAACATTCGAGGAAAACACAACCCTACATAATGGAACAGCACTCGTTACCCACCAACAGTTATTATGACCCTACTTCCATCTTTATAATCCACTTGCTAATCTAATCTCCCTTGGGATTCACCGCAAACATTTCTAAACTGGAGCAGGGTAGACTTATGCTTAAATGCAAGCTTTCTTCTCCAGAAGACTCCCAGAGGCTTTTTAGGGTCCCCATGTACCTTCCCTTAACGGGTTTTTCAATAAGATAGGTAGGCTTATCATTATCATCACCACCACCATCTCCATCATCACGACCATCATCTCTCTAGGTAATGCAAACACATTATGTGAAAGTTGTGCGCATGCACTCTGCGCTCGCAGCGACAAAAAGAGGCCATGAATTTGAAAGAGAGGAAGGCAAGGGGACCCCCTACAAAACAACTAATTCTCACACACTCAATCGCTCAGTTACCATTTCCAGACAAAGGTAATTTTTGATAACCTTGCAGGGTTATTTCATGAATATACAAATACATATAATTATATATATATGTATAATACATGTCATGCTACTTACACTGTTGCCCCAGGCTTTAAATGCCTTCTTGACATCCATTTGTATGTCATGGGGATACAAAGTGTCTATTGTGCAGCTGTCATAACTTGGCCGATGGAGTAACTGATAAGCGATAGAGACTCGGTTCCTGATTCTGGGAAGCCCAAGAACATGGTCCTAGCATCCATTTGTCTTCTGGGATGGGCCTTCTGGCTGCGACATACCATGGCCCACGGTCTCCCGTGGCTGAAAGAGACTGAAAGGTGGAATTTATGGCCTCAAGCCCTATAATAATGGCGCTAACCAATCCGTGAAGGCTCCACCCTCATGACCTAAACCCCTCCCATTAGGCCCCACCTCCCAGCACAGTTGCATTGTGGATGTTTTGTAGCATATGCTTTAGGTCGGGAGGAGACATATTCAAACCACAGCAGTAATATTCCATAATATTCCGATAATAAAACAGAATTCTGTCACCCTCCAAGGCATGTTCCCTTCCTTTGCCACATTCTAATCTTTTCCAGAACAGCCAATGGTTCCGTTCGTCCTGTAAAGCGAAGATCTATGCGTGAAACTCCAGAAGACCAAGGAGCAATCGCAGATTTACAACTCAAAAGTAACAAAAATAAATAACCCGGAGGCTTGGATGTCACCCTGAAGTGAGACATGACTGAAGCTGGGGAATCCTGCATTTCTGTGGCCTAACCAACAGCATTGTGTTGGGAAGGATGATAGGCCAAACCGTCTTTGTTCCTCACGCATCTACGTGCTGCTGCTGCTGCCTCTCCCTCTCCCTCTCCCTCTCCCTCTCCCTCTCCCTCTTCCCTCTCCTTTTTCCTTCTTCCCTCTCCTTCTCCCTCTCCCCTCTCCCTTTTCCTTCTCCTTCTTCCCTCTCCCTCTCCCTCTCCCCTCTCCCTTTTCCTTCTCCTTCTTCCCTCTCCCTCTCCCCTCTCCCTTTTCCTTCTCCTTCTTCCCTCTCCCTCTCCCCTCTCCCTTTTCCTTCTCCTTCTTCCCTCTCCCTCTCCCTCTCCCTCTTCCCTCTCCCTCTTCCTTCTCCCT
Source organism: Mus minutoides (assembly GCA_902729485.2). Taxonomy (NCBI): domain Eukaryota; kingdom Metazoa; phylum Chordata; class Mammalia; order Rodentia; family Muridae; genus Mus; species Mus minutoides. The sequence goes on from LR749553.1 coordinate 2,422,584, forward strand.
CTCCCTCTTCCCTCTCCCTCTTCCTTCTCCTTCTTCCCTCCCCCTTCCCTTTCCCCTCCCTCCTCTCTCTTCTCCTTCCCTTCTCTTCTTGTTCTTCTTGTTCTTGTTCTTCTTCCTATTCTTCCTCTCCCTCCTTCTCCTCCCCTCCCTCCTTCTCCTCCTTTTCCTCCTCTTCCTCCTTCTTCTTCATCTTCTTCAACTTTCAGCAGAGTTGGACACTCATACAGGAGCCAGCTCACCCTTTGCAGCATATACCAGACCCTCCCCTGCTTCGCAGTTCAGAGCCTTTTCCTACTGCAACTTCAGATGCAACCCGAAGCCTCCCCTCATGGTCTCACTAGGATGGGCAGCTGTGGACACACTTGGCCTTGTTTCTTGAACATGACAAGCCTTTCTGCTTCAGGATTTGGGCTTTTGTTGTTTCCTTTAAATGGAACACCATCTCCTGACTCTTCTCATCTTTGAAGGCTTAAGTACTGCATCTTTAGGGGAACCCTCTCCTGAAATTACTTGAGATGATCTTCAACCCCACCCATCACCTCCAGTCTTTCCTACAAACTATGATGTCATCCACTACCACACGATCACCAACCAGCAATGTGTGAGATCAGTGGAGGTCGGGGTATCCACAGAATGCTAAGGAGTCATCATGATCAACGTTAGAAATGTTCATCCTCTCCATTAGCAGTCAATCCCATGCCTTCGTCAGCCCTGGGACCTAGATAACCAATCACCAATCAACACTCTATCTCTATATAGTTGACTATTCTACTTTATATAAATCGAATCACACAATAGAGAATTGTTGTAGGCAAGCTTCCTTCACTTAGTGGGCCCTCAAGGTGTGTCCACGTTGTAGCTTCATTACTTCGTCCCTTTTAATGGGTAAGTAATATTCCATCATTTGTGTGTACTATATTTTACTTATCTACTCATTTGGGCAAGGGAAATTAGGCTTTTGAGCATAGAGCTTGTTTTATATATAGTGTGTACATATACTTTTTGTATAGATACAACATTTCACTTCTTTTGTGCCCTCTATCATTATTAATTCCTCTGAAACAAAGAGTAGCTAATTTTTACAGCACAGGCCAAGGTGGCAAGAATTCTTGGGTTGTTTGGAACAGATAATCTCTGTAGACATGACCAAACTTTGCTACTGCAGTGCAAAGCAACCACACAAGTCACAGACAAACATCCCTGGCTGCGTGCCAATAAGACTTGATGTATGGACACTGGGGGTTGAAATTTTACCTGATTTGCACAGGCTGTGAAACAGCATTCATCTTCTCCCTCTGATAATGTAAAAACCATAAAAATCGCTGTTAGCTTCCAAGCCAAACAAACAAACAAACAAACAAAAAAAGGTAAACCAGACTCAGCCCCAGTCTACATACATCTCACCAACTCTGGGCTCTGAAAGCACCATGATCATTCTAATCAGAGACCTTGTGTGGGTTCCTGGAGTTACTGGCTCTTGAGTCCTCTCCCCACAGGAGAGCTCATGCTACATCAGATGACAGGCCCATCCATATTTGGTTGGGTTACTAACTATACTTGAATTTGTCTCAGTGATGCTATGCCAGCATTTGTTTTAGTTGGGTTCAATTTCGTGAAACTCCAGAAATGCAGTTTAATGGCTCTGACAAGCCTTCTTCCTAAAGTGCTAGGCTAACAGCAGCCTTGATGTGCCCACTTCCCATGCCCAGGCAGACGCTGGCTATTGTCTAGTAGACAAAGGAACAGATGAGAATGAGGGTTCTATATGTGACATCTTGGGGTCTTTAAAAAAAACTTGATTGAGTTCTTAGTTTATACAGAAATGGAAATTAATGTCTTATGTTTTGAGTGTGTTGCAAGAAAGATTACTTGGAAAATTAAACTTTTTTTAAAAAGTTATCTTACAAAATACAAGTTTTCCTCTTGGCATTTTCGGACATACTTTGCTTTTGGTTGGCTTCCCTCCCCATCCTTGGCTGGACCCTTTCAGCTCCTGTGCATCTCTACCCTCTCCAGTCTTTCCTTCAAGGACTCCCATTTCTCCTCTCATGGGTCCATTTCTAGTTTCCTGGCCTCTATACACACACACACTTGCTGCCACATAAATACAAATGTATGAAAATGTGAGACTAAAATCCAGATATGAGAGAGATGCACGGAGTTTGTGTTTCTGAGTCAGAAGTTGAGTCAGCATTGCCCAATTCTTTCAATTTTCTTACAATGTCCATTTTTCTTTTTTCTTTTAAAGATTTATTTATTTATTTTATGTATACGAGTACAGTTATAGCTGTCTTTGGAGAAACCAGAAGAGAGCGTCAGATCCCATTACAGATGGTTGTGAGCCACCATGTGGTTGCTGGGATTTGAACTCAGGACCTCTGGAGGAGCAGTCAGTGCTCTTAACCACTGAGCCATCTCTCCAGCCACCATTTTTCTTTACGGATGAATCAAGGTCCATTGTGCACCGGAACCACATTTCCATTTTCAGATTGACATCTAGGCTGTTCCATTTCCCTACTATTCTGGTAGGGCAGCAATGAACAGGGATGAGCAGGAATCTGTAGAGTAGGAGGTAGGGTTCTTTGGGTGTCTGCCCAGGTAGTACCTCTGGATCACATCTGGTTGTAGCTTTTTGAGACACTTCCACACTGATTCTCCCACATCCAGTCAAGGCTCCTCCTTCCCACACCTTTGCCAACATTTATTGTCTTTTACTTTCTTGATAATAGGCATCCTGGCAGAGGGGAGGTGGGCTCAGTGCAGCTTAGATTGGCATTTTCCTGATACCCAATAAACGGCTATTGACTGCCCATGTGTAGTCCTTCTTGGAGAGCTCCCTATTTCATTCCTTAGCCCATTTGTTTTTCAAATTAGATTGTTTACTTTCTCTTTACTTTTTGAATTCTCTGTATTTGGCATTATTCACCAGTGAGGGACGCAGTTAACAGTGTTCCTGCCACTCCCTAGACTGCCTTTCACTTGGCTAATGCTTTCCTTTGCTCTACAGAATCTGTTTACTTTTGTGAGGCCTTGTTTGTTACTGGTTGGTGTTATCTCCTGACTATCAGAAAGTTCTTACCTGTTCCCAAATCTTGAAGCATTTCCCTTGTTTTTTTCCTCTAGGAGTTTGAGTTTGGGGCCTTACGTCACATATTGGAAGGTTTTTTTTGTTTTGTTTTGTGTTTTGTTTTTTGTTTTTTTTGCACAGTGAGAAAGAAATATTCAATTTTATTCTTCTAACATACAAATGTTGGTTTTCCCCAGCACCATTTGGTAAAGAAGCTGTCTTTTCTCCAGTGAGGTTGTGTTTGTTTGTTTGTTTGTTTGTTTGTTTTGCATCCATGTTGCTTAGTTTTCTATTGTTGTGATAAAATACCATATCCCAAAGGAACTTGGGAAAGAAAGAATTTTAGTTTGCAGTTCCAGAGAGAGGCATAGAGTTCATAATAGTAGCAAAGGCAGGCAACAAACAGTCCGGGTGTGGGGTGGGGGAAGCCCAGGAAGAGGAGCTGGAAGCTGACTGGTTCACATTTCATTTGCATACCAGAAGCAAAGAGAGAACAGGAGTGGGGTTAGGCTATAAAGCTCCCCCCACTGTGATGTAGTTCCTCCAGCGTGGTGTCACCTTCCTAACACTGCCACCGGCTGCAGATCAGGCATCCAAATACAGAGCCTATGGGAGACATTTCTCATCATTCGTTAAGAAGCAGCCTGTCTCAAAAAACCAAACCACATAGGACAGCAAGAGTTTGCTGAAGGAACCCTGATATAACTGTCTCGTATGAGGCTTTGCCAGTGCCTGGCAAATACTGAAGTGGATGCTCATAGTCATCTATATGATGGAACACAGGACCCCCAATGGAGGAGCTAGAGAAAGCCCCCCAGGAGCTGAAGGGGTCTGCAACCCTATAAGGGGAACAACAATATGAACTAACCAGAACTCCCAGAGCTCATGTCTCTAGCTGCATATGTAGCAGATGGCCTAGTCGGACATCATTGTGAAGAGAGGCCCTTTGGTATTGCAAACTTTATATGCCCCAATACTGGGCCAAGAAGTAGGAGTGGGTGGGTAGGGGAGCAGGGCAGGGGGGGTGGGGGGGAGGGTAGAGGGAACTTTCAGGATAGCATTTGAAATGTAAATTAAGAAAATATCTAGGGCTGGCGAGATGGCTCAGTGGTTAAGAGTGCCGACTGCTCTTCCGAAGGTCCCGAGTTCAAATCCCAGCAACCACATGGTGGCTCACAACCATCCGTAACGAAATCTGATGCCAGCTCCAGTGTACTTACATATAATATCATAAATAAATCTTTAAAAAAAAAAAAAAAGAAAATATCTAATAAAAAAAGAAATTAAAAAAAGAAAGAAAAACCAAACCAAAACAAAACCAAAAAACAAGTGGTTGGAGCTGGAGAGATGGCTCAGCGGTTAAGCACACTGACTGCTTTTCCAGAGGTCCTGAGTTCAAATCCCAGCAACCACATGGTGGCTCACAACTGTCCATAATGAGATCTGATGCCCTCTTCCGGGTTGTCTGAAGACAGCTACAGTGTGCTTACATATAATAAATAAATAAATTTTTAAAAAATGAAGTAAGTGGTTATAGCTGCACAAGGTCATGTCTGAATTTTCTGCTCTGTGCTATATCAATCTACCTGTCTGCTTTGTGTCAATGCCTGCTATGTTTATTACTATGACTCTGAAGTAAAACTTAAAATCGTTGTGCAGAAGAGATGGCTAGGCATTTATTGCTCTCACCTAGGACCTGAGTTCTGTTCCCGTGTCCACATCAGATGGCTCACAATTGTGTGGTTTGGGAGGCTCCAACGCCCTCTTCTGGCCTTAATGGGCACTGCATGTACATAAACTCGCACGTAAACACACATATACATAAATAGAAACAAGGTAACAATGAATGCATTTAACTTGAAACCAGGTAAGGACATGTCCAGCATTAGTCTTCTTGGTAAGGGTTACCTTGGCTATCTGAGGCCTTTGTGATTCTGAATAAAATTTAAGACCGCTCCCCTTTCTGTGGAGAATATTATTGGTATATTAATGGGAATTGCTTTTTTGGGGCTTTCCATTTCCTTCGTATTGATTCTTCCAACCCACGAGCCTGGGAAGGTCTTTCCTTTTTCTGTTGTCACCTTAGACTCTTTCTAAGAGCGTTTTCAAGCCTTTTACTTCCTTGACTTCAGTTATTCCAAGTGTTTGGGGGAGGACGGGGGTGGGGGTAAAGTAGACAGCTGTGAATGAGACTGTTCCTTGAGTTCTTCCTCAGTGTGCTTGTTACAGGCATTTTTATGTTACTTTTGTGTCCTGCTACTTTGCAGGAAGGGTTTATAAGTTCTAGGAGTTTCCTGGTAGAGACTGTAGGGTCGCTTATATAGAGCATTACATCACCTGCATGGAATGGCTCTTTGGCATCTTCCTTTCCTGTCTGTATCCTTTTGGCTTTCTTGTTTCTCTTCTAAGACTTCCCAGCTCTGCAGTGAGTGAGAGTAGAGGCAACAGACACCCTTGTCTTCTTCCTGATTCCAGGGGAAAGGATGGGAGTTTTAGTGTAATCTTAGCTGTCTGTCTGTTGCATGTAGCCTTTATTCTGCTCCGATGTGATACTCATCGTCTTAGGACTTTTATCACGGAGGAGTCTGAACCTCATCAAAAGTCTTTTTTCTTTTTTGCATCTATTAAAATGATCATGAGTTTGAGAGTGTTCTGGGCTAGATGGGGAAATTCTCCTCAAAAAAAAAAAAAAAAAAAAAGGCAGAGCAGGAGGCTGGGAACATGACTCCATGGATAAGAGCGTTTGCAATGCAAGTTTAAGGAGCAGAGTTCAAATCCCCAGCACTAACATAAAAAACCTGACTGGTGTGGTTGGAGAGATGGTCCAGAAGTCAAGAGCAAAAACTATCCTTTTCTTACTACCTACATGGAAGGTCAAAACCATCTGTAACTCCACTCTAAGGGGATCCAGTATCCTCCTCTGGCCTCCACAGATACATACATAGCACATACATAAATATGCAGGCCACACCCATAGGCATAAAATGAAACAAAATAAACTCCCTGGATGTTGGGGATGGAGGCAGGTGGAAAGTAAGCCGAAGGTGGGGAGCTTGGGGGATGGGGGAGTTTCAGGTTCAGTGAGAGTAAGGGAATAAGACAGAAAGTGCCCAATGTGCCCCCATGAACAAACACACTGACACAGGCCTGCGTGCTTGCATGTGCACACACACACACACACACACACACACACACATACACACATACAACTCATGAAACTCATGCTGCACACCAGAAGAGGGCATTGGATCTCATTATAGACAGTCGAGAGTAGTCATGTCTGTGTGCTGGGACTTGAAATCAGGACCTTTGGAAAAGCAGCCGGTGCTCTTAACTGCTGAGTCATCTCTCCAGCCCAGGAAAATGAATTTTTTTTTTAAGATGAAATTACTCACTAACATACTTAAAAGCCAAATATGGACCAATTCAATAAAGGTTGAACAAAAAAGAGAGTTTCCTTTTTAAAAGTCTATTTTATCAAATGTCAATTAAATTTTTTTTTAATTCAAAAGTATTTCTAAAGCAAATAAAAACACAAACCTCTGGCCAGGGAACAGGCAGGTTAGAACACACAGTAGTCCGTCAGGTGGCATGGGCCAGGAGTTCATTTTTTGAGCTTGTTTCTATATACCACTATGTTCTCACCGCTGGTGAGAATGAACCCAGGGACTGTGGTCCCTGAGGCCTTTACCATATACCTGACTTAACAGTGACATATTCAGGATTGGCAAGATGGCTCAGGAAGTAAGAGCACTGATTGTTCTTCTGAAGGTCCTGAGTTCAAATCCCAGCAACCACAAGGTGGCTCACAACCGCCCATAATGGGATCTGATGCCGCCTTCTGGTGCATCTGAAGACAGCTACAGTGTACTTATAATAATAGTAAATCTTTGGGCTGGACCAGAGCAAGTAGGGCTGACTAGAGCGAGCAGAGGCCCCAACAACCACATGAAGGTTCACAACCATCTGAACAGCTACAGTGTACTCACGTACATAAATAAATAAATCTTTAAAAAAAAGGGACATATTCACCAGAGAATTCCAATAGCTTTCGCAGGAAATGGAGTGACATATAAACCATTTTTATTTGACCCCAGCTCAAGGTGTCCCTGGAATGCGTGTGCACAGAGACAACTTTTAGTAATACTCACTCCCGTGCTGACTGTGTGGGCAAAGGGAGATCAAAACGTGTTCCCTACTTTGTGATGTCTTGGGACATTTATGAGCACCACAATGAGTCTTTTCTTCGAACAAAGTCAGCCACAAATTCTCCAGACACGGAGCTTTGACAATTTTCTCATTCCATTTATCATGTTGCTTTTATTCTTGCTGTGGCTAATTTGAATTTGCCTTCTTTTTTCCTTTTTTTTTAAAAAAAATATGTATATATGTAATTTTGAGTAATTTATGGTTTCTTAGAAAAGCAGCTTCTAATGTTGCTACTCAAACTGCCTGATTTTAGTTAGAAGCTGTAGTCAGTTCAGTTACTTCTTGTTCTTGCTTGAAACGGGGGGGGGGGGGGGGGGTGTGTCTCATGTCGACCAGGCTGGCCTGATGTCTCTGTGGAGCTGAGGATGCTCTTGAATTTCTGATATTCCTGCCTCAACCTCCCAAGTGCTAGGATTGCAGGAACATCCTGCCCCTCTCTGCTACTCTTGCTGGAACTTATGTGGGTTTTCAGGATGATCAGTTTAGTAAGGGTTTTTTGAATGTTTCCAGCAAGATATCTAGGGATTAAGATGCTATGCAACTAGGGCGGAAGTTCAGATCTACTACTAACTGGTGAGCTCAGGAAAAACCACTTGATGCCACTGTAAATCACGTGGAAATGATACTGCTGGTGTCAAGCGGCTGCCATATACAAAACACTGAAGTGTGTCTGGTCCACGGTAGATATTCAATAGATTCAAAATTTTTTATTATCATCCTATGCTGTTATTTCTTTTTGAGCATATCTTATAAACGTGTATGTGTTCAACTTTACAGAATTTTATCCAAACATACCTCGTGTTTCTGAAGCTAAGTCTCTTGCGGATTGCTTTACCTAACACGCACCCCTTCAGTCCTGTTTTCTATTCCAGCTTATTTGCTCAAGAATACTGTTCATGGCCATCCTGAACTGCTCCCTCTCACTCTCTCTCCCCCTCTTCTTCTTCCTCTCCCTCCCCCCTTCTCTCCCTCTGCTATTTAAAATGTGCTTTGAGTTCAAAGGTGAGTTACTAACAAAGTAACAAGTACCTGGAGGAGCCATAGGCAGGGGCAGCCCTGGGAAGCAGCAGGAACATCCATCCTTCTCATCCTATGCAAGAGGAATTCTCTTGGCTTGGTGGCCCCCACCTTGAGAGCATTAGGGCATCCTCAGAAACCAGAGTGAAATAGAAACACCTTCCTCCAAGTCATTCTTTGTCCTGTAAATGGGGCCCCAGATGATGGAGCTCCAGCCCCAGATGATGGAGCTCCAGCCCCAGCTGCCTTTTCCTTCCGTGTTTTGCTCATAGTCTCTTCCTCCATATGGAAAGGGTCGCCCAGTTACACCGGCAGTTATGAGTTGTTAGGTAGAGGCTGCACCCGAGGCCCTGGGCAGGAAGCTCCCAGCACAGAGCTCTGCTTGTGTTGGGGGTTGGGGACAGTGCTGTTTTCCTAGCAGCAATGCCTGATGCACACACAGGTTCTGGACAGCCACAGAAACTTGCCCCAGGCTCAATGTACACCCCTTTTTAGAGTCCTGTTGCTGAGTAGGCATGGCTGATTTCATGGCTGGCCCCAGTTCCCAGTCCTTCTGGATATGGAGCTGATACCACATGACCCAAATCCTTAGCTCCCACTATCTGAAGTGGCCCAGGGCTCCCAGACAAACAAAAACATTCCTATCAGGCCTGGCATTCCAAGGGCTTTAGAGTTTCCCTCCCACTGGTAGACTAAAGACCAGCCCTTTCTTAGGCAGGGTTAAATTCTTCACTTCAGAGCCCCTATGAACAGAAAGTCACATTTCTGACCTTCCTATAAACTAGAGGAAATGATATTAGACCTTGGTACTCCTCTTCCTTTGGGCTCGGTTTTCTTTCTAGCTGACAGTCAGAGCTTCTGGGATTTAGAATAGTGCTGGCTTTTACCAGGCACCCAGCATGTGTGTCGGGTGATATATGCACACATGTATAAAAGCATGAATGAATGAGGTGTTGTTGTTGTTTTACTATATGATGTAAGACAGTGATCACATCCTGTGATTTTGTAGTTGACAATTTACCTTGTCCTAACGAGTGTCAGAGAATAGAGATGACATTTTTTAGGGAGGTGGAGGGGGGGCAGACAGCCTTCTTGACTTACAGACAAAGGAGCAATTTCAAGAAGACCGAGCCACCTGTCTACCAGGGATGGGCAGACAGAAATAGGCTCAGAACATAGGTTTCCCAACTTCTGAAACTTCTTTCAGCCACATACATGCCTTAGTTTTTCTCTCCTTGCAAAATCGACAAGCAAATGACACTTAATTAATGACCTGTACTAAATAGTGAGTGGCCCTTATCAGGGACAGTGCAGCAACCTGCCTGTGATAACATGGTAAGACAGATATCCATCACCCTCAAAGATGGAATAGAATGGAGAACAGAATACTGGGGAAGATCTGAGGATCCGCTGAGATGAGTACCCTTGAATGCCCCAGCTCCATGGGTACCACACTTCTCGGACAGTAGAGACTTCTCAGCACATGTATGTCTTGGCACACAGACTGTCCAGATGTTGTCCCTGGGTGTTCTGAACACTACAGCTTCAAAGGAAAGTTTCTGTCAGGGTACACAGAGGTTAATTACTCAAAAAGCACTTTTTAACTGTTGGTGTACGCTATAATCTTGGTGCTCTAAAGGCTGAGGCAGGGGGGTTTGTGGTTAAAGACCAGACTGGGCTACATAGAAAGGCTCTGTCTAAAAATTAATACTCAGTGTAGGTGTTGGGTGATTCAGTAACTATGATAAAGATACAAAACCAGCTTTGCAGGGGTGCAGAAGAGACAGTGTAATACAGCATGTAATACATGGGCTACTCACCTGAAACCTCTGATGTATCAGAGGCTCCCATGACATTTGCAGGCCAAGAATAACCTTGAGATTAACACTCAATTTAGCACTTGCTATGCACTGGACCATTTTCTAGGTGTGTGGTAGGCAACAAAGTATTTATTTTCCACTGTGCCTCTGGACGGACTGTGGTTAGCATCCCTTATGGGTAAGCTGACACACGAGACGGGGGAGGTTACATGACTGATCCACGTTCACTTGGGTAAGTTACTAACCCTGTGATCCAAACAACAAGAGTTGGGTTTGAGTCCAATAGATACATTGACTTCCACTACACCCAGTTGTGATTAAAAAACTTAAATCAAAACGAACTTTGAAGAGGAGTCATTGTAACTCTTTGTTTCTTTCTTTTTTGTGTGAATGGGAAAGGCATGTTGGTTCAGGATCTCATTCTGTAGCACAGGCTGTCCTGGAATTTACTGTGACGCTCAGTCTATCCCCAGACTCTCAGTAATTCTCCTGCTTCTGTCTCCCAGGTTCTGAGATTATAGATCTACAGTGCCATAAAAACTTCCTTCCTCCCTTCTTTTCCTTCCTGTTATGTGAAAGATTTTTCTTGCATGGACACGACACACATGTCCAAATTACACCAGATAGGTAGCCCACCACAGAGCAAGGTATGGATAACACTGAAGTCTGACTTGGTGAACCATTGTTATTGGGATTAGTTACAGGAATATAGGTGAAGGGTTACTTACAGGAGCAGAAATGACTCAAAGACAGCTATATCACCCAAACTGACTCAGCATGGGTGACAGCTCACAAAGCTGAAATTCTGGAGCTCACTGCACAGCTCAGCCGCTTGGAGAGTATCCTTTCCAGGTGATTTTGTTGATCTAATCTTTTCCAGACAGCTTTACTGATTTTAGTTTTCTCCTAGATAGTTTTGCTGGCCTTTTCTGCTGCCTGGCTGCTTGGCTGGTCTCAGAATCTTCTTGGTAGCTTGGCTTGCTTGAGCGTGAGGCTGAGCAGTCTTAACCGTTATCTTGGGGATGGAGGGGCTAGTGAATCTACTCAGTTTCAGGGACTTCCTGGAGCTACTTTGAATTTGTTCCGCTCCTGTCTTAAGGAGTTTTTCCTGCTGAGTTTCATCTTCCCTTCAGACCACCCTGTCTTATCAGCTTCCTGAAAAATACTGTTTTAAGAAGTGTCCCTCCAACAACAATATGAACCAACCAGTACCCCCAGAGCTCCCTGGGACTAAACCACCAATCAAAGAAAGCACATGGTGGGACTCGTGTCTCTAGCTGCATATGTAGCAGAGGGTGGCCTAGTCAGTCATCAGTAGGAGGAGAGGCCCTTGGTCCTATGAAGGTTCTATGCCTCAGTATAGGGGAAATACCTGGGCCAGGAAGTAGGAGTGGATGGGTTGGTAAGCAGGGGAGGGGGAAGAGGATAGGGGATTTTTGGAGGGGAAACTGGGAAAGGGGATAACATTTAAAATGTAAATAAAGAAAATATCTAATTTAAAAAAAAGTGTCCCTCCAAAATGGAAGATTTTAATCTGTGTGTGTGTGGGTGGGGGTGATGACTGGGATAACAGCTACACAACCCTTCCTTCCTTCCTCCCTCCCGCCATTCCTTCCTTTCTTTCCTCCTTCCTTCTTTTTTCCTTCCTTCCTTTCTCTCTCTTCCCCTCTCTCCTTTTTCTGTGGGACAGAAAGATGGGAACCTATGGGCAAAATCTAAGTCTTTGTGTGTGCTGAATGCTACATTTCTTTTCTTCTTTGACAACAGACTGGTACAATGCAGTCTCTGTATTGCCTTTGTACACACGAACCAATTGTGGGTGGGAAGGTTGGTTGCACCAGATGTCAGTAGACTCACCCTATCATGTAGAGGTCTAGCTCCCCCCTCCCCTCCAGGTATCACCAGCTAGAGACCAATCAGCTGGTCCTTGTTTCCATGTCACCCCCAAGCTTAGCCCTGGCTATTGGAAGAATTCACTGTCTTGTGGTTGTAGATCTGAGAGCCTAGAAGTCCCAAGGGCTGCCTGCCCACTGTCCTCTGCCATGTGGCCCTATTATGGCAGCAGCTTTCCCAGGGTTAGAAGTGAATGATCCCGCTAAAAGATCTTCCAATGAAGGTAGGTCTGTCCAGAAATTTTGCTTAGAGTCTCCTGATGTCAAGCTTACATCTGCAAAACTCTTTCATCTCTACCTTTATCCAAGCCACACACACACACAGGGCATAGACCTGGCAAGGATCTTCAGGGTCATCCTTGGATAACACTGCCTTGGAAAATGTCTCTAAAGGGTTAGAACAGGGGTAGGGGTGGGATTCCACTCTTTCCTATGCAGCAGCAGGTAGGAGCTGTTCCCTCTTCACCGCACCACCTCACTATGACCATCAAGAGCCGCCCAGGCATGCTGGGTTGTCTTATTTTAGAAACCCTTCACATCCTCCCAGCCCCCATACCAGGCCCTCAGGCTCTGACCCACCCTGACTACATCTCAAGTTTTATGTCCTTCTTAGTCACTTAGGGATGGTGTCGGGGAGGTAAGGGTGTCACTGAGACCTTCCTAAGGGCTGTGAGTGAAGAGACTGGTTAGTGGCTGTGTCGGGAGGAATTAATCTTGTTTGTGTCACCTCTGTCCTCTCTGGCATTCTGTGTGGTTGGTAGTGGCTCTGGCCCCTCAGCGTGACATTCCCCAACGCTCAGATCCAAAGTCTCGGGGGCTTTGCGTGGAAGTGCGGCTCTCACGTTTTCCGGTGACCACTGACCCACTTCAGGCACATCACTGAGCTAAACACACATCGTCACTGTGAGCCTGGCGCCAAGTCACAGTGTGATGTGGTGGTGGCAGGAATGCCTGTGTTAGGGAATGAAGTCACAGGCCACTTCTTTCTGGGTGTGTTTGCTCATGAGATAAGGGTCCCTTATGTTGTTTGATAAGACTGATGCTAAGGAGAGAAGCAGGGAGCCACACCATCCCAGCAATCACAAGGGATGGAAAATTCCCTCACAGTGAAACGGTATGAGCGGAGGTGTGGTAGGGTTGGCCAATGGTTAGGGTCAGGCACGCATTCCCCGACCTTTAAAGGCCTTCGCTCTGCAACCTTCCAACTGCCAGCCTAGCCCTGTGCCTCTGGGCTCCCAGCACACAGCTTCTCTTGTGCTCAGCCACACAGAGAGTGGGTTTTAGATTCGAGGGGCGGAGGGAGCTTTTGAATTCCTCTCAGTTCTTCACCCTTTCATCCATAGAACTAATATTTATTTAAAGCTGGAAAAAAAAAAGATGGTTTCTGTCTTGGGAACAGTGATAATATCCAAAGTATTCCTTATGTAGTATGTCTGGGTAAAGAAAACAAACGAACCACAAACGATGGTATAATGCAGGGTAGTAAACTGGGCTAGGGAGCAGGGGGGAGGAGGGGGCTAGTTCACTCTTGCCTTTCATTCATTTCTGGTAGGCCTGTACTCACTGAATCCCACCCTGCAACTGCTCCCTACAGCCAGACCTGGTAGGGCTTATATGAGGTGGAAGAGCTGGTATCTCTAAGCCCTGGCAAATCTGCGGCAAAGGGAGCGAGCCTTGCTGCCCTCACTGTGGGAAGGGATGCATTTTATTTTGTTTTGTTTTTGTTTTGCTTTGTTTTGTTTTCTTTTTCACATCAAAGGTTAAAAAACCCAGGGCTTGGACGTGGAGGCTGACTCTTTAACCACTGAGATGCAAGGATCTTACTTTATAATCCACATCATAAAGAGGAAAAAAAAAGAGGGCTGAAGAGATGGCTTAGTGGTTAAGAGCACTGACTGTTCTGAAGGTCCTGAGTTCAATTCCCAGCAACCACATGGTGGCTCACAACCATCTGTAATGAGATCTGACGCCCTCTTCTGGTGTGTCTGAAGATAGCTACAGTGTACTTAGATATAATAATACATAAAGCTTTGGGCTGGAGTGAGCAGAAGCCCTAAATTCAATTCCCAGCAACCACATGAAGGTGCCGCACAACCATCTGTACAGCTACAGTGTACTCATATACATAAAATAAGCAAATAAATCTTTAAAAGAAGAAAGAAAAAAAGAGAAAAGAATATGTATAGAAGAAGGTCTGTAAAGAAAGACCCCTGGCCATAGGCCTGTACTAAAAGGTCACTCAATCTGTGGAGTGCAGGACCAGTGTGTTACCGTGGCCACCATATCTGCACAGGCCTCCTTTAAGTCAAAAGTTAAATCTCACATTTCCCCGGAAATTCAGAAATAGTTCTTAAGTGGGGTCTAGCCCTCAAGGAAGAAACCCTGTTTCTAGTGTCATCTCCAAAGCCAGGGCTTTGTTCATCCTGCCAGAACAGAGACTCAGGCCAAGTTACCGTTCAGTGTGCTGCTCGAATTCACACCCTACAACACAGCCTCCCTGGACATTCCCGCCCCTTTCCAGGCAAGCATTCTGACCCTGCACCACACCACACCACAGCTCATCTCCTCTCCCCTTGACTGAAGGCTTTCTGAGGCTCAGCTGAGTCTGTCTGTCCTCTGCTTCCTGTCCTTACTACGGGGATTTCTAGTTAGAAGAATAAATGCGTGGGAAAATAAAGGGAGAAGCTGAGCAGCAGGGAGATTTGTGTAAAGACCAAAAACATTCGATTCCATTCCTTACTGAAATCCCATTAATGAGCCAGTAAAGGGATTTTTTTAAAGGCACAAGCCCACATCAGTAGGGAAAATTGGAGAGGAGAGAACGGCAGTAAAACTGGAAACCCGCGATGCAACCAGATAAGGGGTAATTTACTACACAGACCTAGAAAATGGAGAGAAAATTGGATCCTCGGCCACTAGTACAGAATACGGGAAACCAGCTCAATTTGTAAGCCAGGATCCCCAGAAGGCTCGAGAGTTGGCAGCTCCAGTCCCTTCTAGACGTGGAGGTGAGCGTAGGAGATGGAATCAGAAGGACTGATTGAAGGCTTGTGCAAAGCACTCTCCATATTCCTCCTCTGTGTCTGTAAGAGGATGGTGATCTGTATGGGGTTGAGGGAGGGCGGAATCAAAGGTCCAGGAACCTGAGAGAGGCAGGGACTGCAGAAGACAGGGGCTGCTGAGGCCCCCAGACTTCATATCTCTCATGTTCCAGCATCTGTTTGTCAGATTGCTACTCGCTAAGTTAGAAGTCGGTACAGTTCCCTCTGGTAATATGGTGGCTCCAAAGGAAAGACTTAAAGACACTTTTCCATCAGACACTTTTCCACTTATCGTATAACCAAGGTGGGACGAGCCCCACAGCCCTGAGCTTACTGTGAGTTTCTTTGTCTTCTGTACTTAAATAACATGCGAATGATTGACAGCCTCTCAGAGTGTGTGACAACATTGTGGCTGCATAGCATTAGTATAGGATTTTTTTTTAAGTCACACTTGTAAAGTGAACACAACAAGCCCTAGGTACACCTTAGGATGGGATGGGTTTTACTGTTGGTAGATAAAAAGGGCTGGTGAGGTAGTTAAGTCAGTAAAATAACTTTGTCGCAAGTATGAGGACCTTAATTCAATCCTCAGCACCCATATAAAAATCTACTGGGGAGGCCAAGGAAGGGGGATACCTGGGGATTACTGGCTTGACAGTATAGCCTTATTGGTGAGAGAGACGCTGTCTCGAAGGAAGTAGATCACATTCCTGAGGATGACATCAGAAGTCCTCTCAATCCCACACATGCACACGCATGTGCACATGCAATCTCATCATGGACGAAAATGCACATGTGCATACACACATACACATATAAAAATTTCAAAGATAAATAGACAAGATTTATCAAACATCTAAGAAAACCTCCTAACATGAACTATAGCTTGAGACGTGGAAATACGTACTATGGAGTTAAAGATTTGTTTTATGTGTACAAACATACCTGCATAAAGAATTCTTGGCATTTAAAATTGAGAGAGTAGATACTGTGGGCCCTGACGACCCTCATCTGCCTAGTGCAGCATAAAGAAACAAGTAGGTGGTAGAGAGACAGAAATGAAGCCCAGTTGTTTTGTACACCATGAAGAGGCAAAATGGAGATGTCTGTGGTGAGGAACCCTGAACCATGGTGAAGCCCGGGCTGCTGCCATCCGAGGGCCATGTCTGGCTCCATGGTTCTGTAGCAGCCGGGTCTGTGATAATGTCAGTGGCGCATGTTTCCACTGAAGGTTCTGAAGATGCCGGGGGAAGTACTGCAGCCGGAAGTTGATGTCTGAGGGCCACGCTGAGCTAGCTCTCTGATCTGCGCCAGCTACCACACTTTGGTGTCAGCAGTGATGTGGGTGAGGAAGTGCTGGCCCAGATCTAATGGGGGGGGGGAAGCTGACCCCAGAGTCATGGGCAGAGGAATGGGGGGGGGCTGGGGCGGGGGGGGGCCTGGGGGGGGAAGCTGGCTCCACCCTCACATGGCCAATGGGAGAGCCAGTTCTGATAGTGTGGGTGCAGAAAAGCAGACAGGCTGACAAATCCAACTACCACCCTAGCCAAGATCCAGGGCTTTGAGCTGGCTCACCCCAACAGCTTCCCCATCTGAGCTGCTGGAGTGTGTGAAGAGGCTAGACCCTTATATGCACAGCCACAGTATCCCCATGACCCAGGGCTGTAAGCACTGTGTCTGAGAGTCTTTTTGAGAGTCCAGTTTTTATGTTGTAGCAGAAGCTAGAGGCCTTGAATTATTTAATGACTCGTGACAATAAATTTGCAAGTAAAGGCTTGTGCTTTTTGGGTGATAGGGTGTACGGCATTCACAGCACTCCCCAACTTCCACTATACATGAATATGTGACGAAGATACGGGAAGCCGGAACCGCAGAGTGGTGCATGCGCAGAAGCCCGTGGTTGACAGAGGCTTCTTTTCTATTTGTCTTTATTTCTATTCCTTTATTTAGTTTTTTGGGAGGAGGGAGGCTATATGGGTGGAGAGTGAATATGAAAGTGTAGAAATTACTTTAATCCCAGCCCGAGGTTTCTACCTCACCTTAGTTAATTAAGTTCCTGGATGAGAGATACACACAGCCCTTATATTTACAATTAGCCTTAAGCAGCGTAAGAGCTGGACAGATACCTAGGCTCCATGCTGTTAGAATCTTCTTTCCTAGCGATAATCCCGAATTCTTACTACTTATAGTGTTTCATCTGGGCTACTCTTAACTACAATTGGCTAGCCCACAGAGCCATGTTTTCTTTACTATTAACCCATGGTGGCTTCTCCTTCCTTTCTTAACCCATGATGGCTTCTCCTCTGACCCCAAGCTGCAAACCTCAACCCCACCTATATCTCTTCAGGTTGGCTGTTGGAATCTTTATTTACAAATCAGAAATAACTTGGAGGCAGGGTCACTCAGGGTCTATGTGTGGATTCTTGTCTCTGGGGTAACCAGTCTTGCCCCCCCCCCAATTAGCATTAGAATACAAGCAGCATTAGGCCAACCCACTACATGGAGGGACTGGGAAATGAGTGAAAGCCGAGTGCATGATGTGAAACTCCTGAAGACCAAATAAAAAATATGTTTAAAAGGAGTAAGCCTAGCCTGGTGTGGTGGCGCATGCCTTTAATCCCAGCACTTGGGAGGCAGAGGCAGGCGGATTTCTGAGTTCCAGGCCAGCCTGGTCTACAGAGTGAGTTCCAGGACAGCAAGGGCTATACAGAGAAACCCTGTCTCGAAAAAACCAAAAACAAAAAAACAAAAGGAATAACATTTATAAATAAAAATAAAATAAAACCAAGAGAGCAAATCTGACAACTTGTTAGTTAAAACTGAAGAACTCTCCCAGAACACAAAGTAAAAAAAGTTTTTTAAAGACGGTTAAATTTAATTGAGCAAAGTAAAGATAAGACAACTAAGCCAGTGCAGGATTTCTGAGAAGAAAGTATAGAAACTGGGCTGGAGAGATGGCTCAGCAGGTAAGAGCACTGACTGCTCTTTCAGAGGTCCTGAGTTCAATTCTCAGCAACCATATGGTGGCTCACAACCATCTGTAATGGGGTCTGATGTACTCTTAACCGCTGAGCCATCTCTCTAGCCATCTAGAGGGCCTTCTTATAAGATTAAATTGCTAATAAATCTCTGATCTTCTTGTGAGAGGACAGACAGCTATCGAGAAAATTGGGGTTGGATGACGAAGAGGTAGACAATCACATAAAAAAAGAAAACGAGATGGCAGTTCTATTGAAACTAAGAAGTGTAGGAGTGTGACAGCAGCCACAGCACATAGGAGTGTGACAGCAGCCACAGCACATAGGAGTGTGACAGCAGCCACAGCACATAGGAGTGTGACAGCAGCCACAGCACATAGGAGTGTGACAGCAGCCACAGCACAGAGCACACTCTCCTCACTGGGATGGTGAGGAGCGTCATAGAGCGCTGGGAGGAGACGAGGAAGGGGCAGGAGCAAGACAGCACAGAGGAGAGGGTGCTGAGGACCACCCACCTCAGGAAATCATCTGTTACCCAGGAGGAAGATGTTACCCAGAGACAAATACCTAAACACAGAAGCAGTCAGTAACTAAAAGGGGTGACTTATCAAAAAAGAGAGATTTGAGGTAGTAGACAGTGGCCTTCCGTTAGCCAGAAGAAAACTGGAAACAATTGGTTTTACACGAAAAGGCAAATGTCACTTACATTAATAATATAAGTGTGTGTAAGTATCGCAAATAGCATATATGTATTTAAATTTGAATAAAAACAGAACGTTAAAGAATTAATGCTGTCACCTTGATTAGATCAGAGAGCACCCAGGATACCAGTTAAACACATCTGTAAGTGTGTCTATTGGAGGGTTTTCCAGACAGAAGCACCTGAAGCAGCAGACTCCTAAATGTGGGCACTATCGTATGGGCTGGGGTGCCAGACAAGAAGAGAGGGTAGAGGTTTGAGAAATGATTCAGAGGTTAAATTCCGCTCTTACAGACAACCTAAGTTCAGTTCCCAGCACCTGCTCTGGGTGGCTCCCAACAGTCTGTGTGACTCTAGCATTATATATTAAAAAAAGGAGTGACTTGGGGGATGGCTCAGTGGGTAATGGGTTACTGCATAAGGACCGTAGTCTAGAACCTGGGTCTAATGTAAGAGTCCAGGTGCAATGGAGTTTGCCTGTGATGTCAGTGCTGGGGATGCCAGGCTAAGTGGATCACAGGGATGTGTAGGCCAGCCAGGCTCCAAAACCAGGTGCTCAAGGTTCAGTGGGAGGTCCTGTCTAAAAACCTGAGGTGGAGAGTGATGGAGGTAGACACTGGGCCTCCACCTCTGACCTCCACATGCGAACACATGGACAAGCACACCCAAATGCATATGCACACACATACACACACACACACACACACACACACGCACACACACATACACACACACACACACACACACACACACTGGGGGTCAGGGGGGAGGAGGAGGCTGACTGAGTGTCACTTTCCTCTTCCTCCGCTTTCTGATCCACCTAGATGTGAACAAGCAGCTTCCCTCTGCCACAGACAGAAAGTTCCTCCACCATGGCTGACTCCACCCCCTCCACTGCGAGCCGGAACAAACATTTACTTTCTCACCTTGCTTTTTGTCAGATATTTAATCATAGGAACAAAGATAAGCGACTAATACAAACACCCAACAGACCCTTTTCTGTCTCTTCTGCTTTCCCGCCAGGCAGAAGGGAACGCCCTTCCATCGTCCCCTGCAGCTGTGTTGGCTCTACACTGCTGCCTTTTATTGGTTTACTAAAGCCAATATCCTACTTGTGGCCTCTTAGGCTCTGCCATAAACAATAACCAAGATTTCCCCTGGTTAGCCTGGTGGAGGAAAGCTACCCTCACCACGCTGGATGCTGTGTGTCATCTGGGGAAAGCTACGGTCAGGCCCTCAACCCACGGATCAGAAGCCCCCAAACTGTTGTTCTTCTGATGAATTTCCGGGTGATTTCCACTACCCCAAACCTTGCCTTGTCTTGTCCCCGGCCGCTTTGCCTTTGGGTGTGTTCCTGCACAGGAAGGATGTGCATCCTGTTCTTTCCCTTCCTGACTTAGGCACCGGTACCTGCAGCGGGAAACCAGTCTAAAGTTCCCCCAAGCCCCCCTCCCCCACCCCCATGCTTTTGGAAAGCCACCAATGGCAGAGCTTCTCTCTTGAGCTCCTGCAGCTCTTTGATCAGCAACCTCAGCATTTTACACACATGGTTGCTGTATCAAGAGATTAGCCCTGGTTCTGTTTGCACGTGTGTGCCTCCGCTGTGACTCGGGCTTGCTGCCTTTGAGTGGATGGAGAGTTATCAAGGGTACAGACCTACCTTACCCCTCCATGCCCCTACTGCAGAGCTGGATATGTCAATCTGGATCAGCGACAACACTGTAAAGGATTCCAAAGGTACTTTTGGAGGTAGAGACACTTGCTACTAACCTTGGCTTTGCCTCTCTGTTTTTCCCTCCTGTATGCCACCAGCATCCAGATAAGTGGTTCTCAATCTGGGGTCAGGGAGGAGCGTGACCCCAGACCCTTTCAAGGAGTTGCATATCAGATACCCTACATATCAGATATTTACATTACAGTTCATAACAATAGCAGAATGACAGTTACGAAGTTGCAAGGAAATGATCTTGTGGGGGCTGGAGAGATGGCTCAGTGGTTAAGAGCATCAACTGCCCTGAGTTCAATTCCCAGCACCCACATGGTGGCTCACAACCATCTGTAATGAGATCAGATTCCCTCATCTGGTGTGTGTAAAGACACAGCACTCATACACATTAAATAAATAAATGAAATGAAATGATCTTGTGGGTGGGGGTCACCACAAAAGGAGGAACTGTACTAACAGGTTGCAGCATTAGGAAGGTTGAGAATGGCGGATGCACATGGTCTGCCACAGTTGATTCTCAATTCTCGCTGGGTGAATGAGTGCACTTATAAGAAAGGCGGGGAGGGGATTTGACAGCTTAGACCCACCGACATGTTTGAAAGCCCAAAGAAGGAGCTGTTGTTGCTGCCTTCTATTCCCAGTGAGGGGCTGGAAAAGCCCCTTCTTCACCCCTGTTAGGATTCCTCATGGTCTGTGTAAACAGTACAATGTCTTGGGATAGTGGCTTACCTACATATTTAAAGCCTTATAAGTCTACATTACCAACATCTTCTCTTCTCAAGAGCCTTTGCCTAAAGACTCACTGCCGTGTAAGCGCAAGGTAACAATCGAGAACTTTACTGAACCCTTTCTACTTTTTTAAAGAGTCTTGTCTCCCCATGTAGTCCAGGCTGACCCTGAGCCCAAGATGTTCCTGATTCTGCCTCCCAAATACTAGGCTGTTGGCCATTATAACAGAAAAAGTGGAAACAAGCACCTTATGTGTTTGTTTCTAAGTTGATGGGCCCAGGGAACATATCTGCTCAGCGTTGCTTCATAAGAAAGGAAAGACACAATCTTTTGTCGGATGGAGCTATTTATGTATGCTATGATAGATTTCCGTGCACATAAACATGTAACCCATGCATAGTAAGATGCTGGGAGAATATACAAAGAACGGTAGTAGGAAGAATTAAAAGTGTTTGGGGCTGGAACAGGGCCGTTAAGGGCCATCTCTGTTAAAAAGCACTCGCTGTGCTTGCAGAGGATCTGAGTTCGGCTCCCAGCACTCACAGTTACCTGCGATTCCAGCTCTTGGGGAGCCAATGCTCCCTTTGAACCTCTGGCAGCACCTACACATGTAGATACACATAATAAAAAATAAAAATAAGTCTTTCATTTAAAAGACTACGTTTTCATTTTTCCCCTGCATACTTTTCTGCTTGTTTGTTTGTTTGTTTTTTAGAGACAGGGTTTCTCTGTGTAGCCCGGGCTGTCCTGGAACTCTGTAGACCAGGCTGGCTTCGAACTCAGAAATCAGCCTGCCTCTGCCTCCCGGAGTGCTGGGATTAAAGGTGTGCGCCACCACGCCCCGCTACTTTTCTGCATTTTTAGTGTTTGTGTTCGCTTTGTATTTAGAGGAAGATCTCTTTTGTTCCTTTGAATGACATCATGATCATATCTGCTACCCGAGTATTGAACGTTGACACTCTGAGACAGCAGAGGCTCACAGTGGCCACGCCCACTGCGAGGTAAGTGGAGGAGCTCAAACTAGCCACGCCCACTGAGAGGTAAGTGGAGATTTATTCTGGGTATACTTAAAAGGCAAGTGCGATGCTGAATGATGCTCCAATTAACTTTGGTGTGTAACTTGTCCATGGAGAATATCAATGCAAAAAGTGTTGGTTGGAAAACCAAGTGCGAGTTTAGGAAAAGCGGTTGTTCTTAATGGTTGGGGGAAGGGGCCGGAGCAGGGGCTGCAAGAAGGAGCAAATTGAAAACCCAAGCCCTCGGAGTCAGACATATCATTAAACTTTTACCAAGGTCCACTCTATGGCAGGTGCTCTGAGAGGGATTAGAGACGCAAAAGACGGTCTACAGTCTAATTGGAAAGGCAAGCCTAGCACTTATAAAGCCATTAAAGACAAGGGCCAGACTGGGTTATTTATAATTAGCATCAAAGAGTGCGATTCGGATGAGTGCTCTAGTAATAGTCTCGATTTTTAAATATTTTAAGATGCTCTCAGGATAAATATTTGCATATCTATGTATATGTTTATATATGTACTTTTAAAAAGCAAACTTTTATTGAGTTTAACAGGTTAAAAGTCAGCAAGGATTTAACATTGGTATGAGAATATGTATATTGGTGTCTATGTGAATTTGCAGTTGACTCTCTATAGCCACAGGTTCTGTATCTACTGATCAACCAACCATGGATCAAAAATATTGGGAGAAAAAAAAAAGGCCAACAGAAGAGAACAATGCAGCAATAAAAATTAATGCAAATAAAATGCAACTCTTTTTATATAATATTAACATTGCATTAGGTATTATCCCTAAATC
Source organism: Mus minutoides (assembly GCA_902729485.2). Taxonomy (NCBI): domain Eukaryota; kingdom Metazoa; phylum Chordata; class Mammalia; order Rodentia; family Muridae; genus Mus; species Mus minutoides. The sequence goes on from LR749553.1 coordinate 2,445,578, forward strand.
TAGAGGTGGGTTAACGTGTCTGGGAGAACATGTGCAGGTTACTTGTAAACATCACAAGAAGAGGTCTGAATACCCACGGCTTTTTGGTACCGGTGAGGTCACACAACCCATTCCTCTCTACACTGAGGCGTGGGCTAGATACATAACCTCTTAGTAAGGATGTTCAAGTGTTCTCTGGCTGGGACAAGAGAGATCGGCAGACAATGGAGCTGAGGCCCCTTTCCTCCCAGGACAGACCTGATGGATAAGCAAGATCTATAAGGTCTGGGGTTTCAAGGTTCCATTGCAGTTAGTTAATGGATTTACCTGAGAGGGAAGGGGGTGGGGAGGAACCTGGAGCTTCCTGGAGGTTAGATGTGGCAGACATTGATGCATCTTATGCATGCACAGGCTAAGCTGCTGCAGTCTGGGCTCTTGGACCTGGGAACGGTGGTACAGTGAGTTCATGCCCGACTAGGGTCCCTCCCTGTCACCAGACTTTACTCAGACCCAACCTGACAGCAAGACCACGGCTTGCACAGGAATTAAAGCGTGTGGATTCAGATCCCCTCCCCCGCCCCCCACGATACCAAAAACAACACTGTTCATGAGATAGCAAAGCCGTCGTCCGAGGAGGAAATAAAAATCACCGGCGTGTTTCCTACAGCAAGGGTTGACAGACTGAACAAAGAAACCCAGAACGCAGCTCCTAAGGGGTCCGCGGACTAAAGCTCCGATCCTGGTTGCCTGACACTGGCTCCCATGCTGACCCAGATCTTATCTAGCAGTCCTACCTTCAGGGCAATCGCTGCAGTCAGTCTACAGTTCTCCAACCCTGGCTGTCCTCTCCTTTATTAGTGGGTTCTGTGCCTCAGGTCAAACACTGTTCTAGGCTTTTTATATTATACTTTTCTCCAGGCTCCTGGCGGGGTTTGGGCAGGGGCTGGGGAGAGGTGTGGCAAGGGAGGCTCCAAGTGTGGGGCACCTTGCAACAGCTCCTTGAGGGACAGGGTTTGTCGCTAGACACTGCCTTTGTTCAGACACCTGACAAAGGGCACTTAGGCTGTATGTGATAGCCCCAGCAGGTCTCCACTTCTAGGTCTACTCACTCCCTGAAGCTATTTGAATTCTCTCAGACAGGACCACCCCCACCCCCGCCAGAACCTGTATCTGATTCAGTTCTCTCCTCCTGGGTCTCAGCCTCTAACAGGCAGTCAGACCAATTTCCAGTTCTGTGACTGTCACTTTGACCAGCCCTCACACTACCCGAACCCACAAAAGTTGTCTGGGTCCTGCACAGTCTCCCTAACCCGGTTCCTAGTCTTCCATCCTTCAGGACCACCCTCCAGGTGTCTCCCCAGTCTCCACAAATCTTTACTTTGTAGCCTGAGGTCCTCCATGGCCTCCTCTTGGTGCCCTTCCCTGTGCACAGCCTCTAAGCTCTGTCTAAGAAAGGAGGGGTTACAGGGGAACACCAGGGCCAAGAAGTGGGAGTGGGTGGACAGGGGAGCAGGGCGGGGGGAGGGGGAGGGAACTTTTGGGATAGCATTTGAAATGTAAATTAAGAAAATATCTAATAAAAAAATTGAAAAAAAAAAGGAGGGGTTGTGGCGCATGCCTTTAATCCCAGCACTTGGGAGGCAGAGACAGGCAGATTTCTGAGTTCGAGGCCAGCCTGGTCTACAGAGTTAGTCCCAGGACAGCCAAGGCTACACAGAGAAACCCTGTCTTGAAAACAAAACAAAAAACAAACAAACAAAAAAAAAAAAGGAAAGAGAAAAGAAAGGAGGGGTTACCATCCCAGTTGAGAGGTGAGGTGAGACAGGGTATAGTATAGGATACAAAAGTGGGGAGACCACCAGAGTCAACTCCTCCTTCTTTCTTCCAAGCTGAGCAAGTGATATCTATTTTGCTTTTAGCAAGATTTGGGTCTCTAAAGCGATTTCTGGCAATTCTATGTTCACACCATTGCTATGAGCAGGAAGGGCATCACGGTAAACTAGAGCCGTCTCCTGCTGAATGACTTGGGAACTCACTCAAATAATTACCCGATTTCACAGAAATATCCTATCAACTTCAATCCCCGTTTCAATTCGGAACACACTGGGCACTGGAGGAAAGATTAGTTAACAAAATCACTTAATCCCCCTAATCTGCACCTCCACTTCATTCGACAGCCGACAGCCTGGATGGAAAAATCAATCCTTGGTGCTCAGCGGCAAAGCCGCGCTAAGAGCCCTCCCGCCTCCAGAGACCCCGGGAGACCCGGAACTCTGAGGGTGGGGCGCAAAGTCCCAGGGAGAAATGCATTTCTCTCACTTAAAATCCAACTCTATCACACAGAGAAATAAAGTAAGAAAAAGAAAAGTGTGACCCATGTAATTGTGTTTTATGACTCCTTTCATTTTTCCCACTGGTCATTTCAAATGCACTCAGACGACTTTGCTTAAAACAACAACACAACTTTTAACCGTACAGAGATACAGGGAGCAAATGGCACAGTCCTTCAGTTTGAAAGTAAAAGCAAGGGAGCCACTTTTCCTGATGTGCTGGGGTCCTTAGACACAAGGCTTTGCAGCTGATGGAGGACATGTGTATAGACTTCCAACAAGGCCTCAAGTGTCTTTGTGGAGTTGTTGCTGTCTTTAAGTAAAAGTGACACTAGTGGTCTTTGAGGTCACCTGGAGGAGGCAGACAGGAGAGCGGGAAGCTGCCTTTCCAGGTTAAAGGCCAAAGGGTCATGATCAACAGGACAGAGCTAAGTACCCAGCTCACTCTAGCTGCCCACTGAAGGCTCCTCCTGACGCAGAAGTGCCTGACAGAGCCAGGTACTACTACACTTGCCTTGTCTCCCATCCCCCACCTCCTACCTGTAGACATCACAAAAAGTATTTATTTTGAGGCAGGGGTGTGTGTGTGTGGGGGAGTAGGGCGGGGCTTCAGCTGCATGTTATGTCAAGTACAGAAGTTAAATATTTTCTATTGCTGAAGGCAGGGGGCTTATTGAAAACTCCACGTAGGGTGCATTGTGGCAGCCCCTCTATCGTTCTGCCAGTCCAGATGGGTTACTGGGGGGATACTCACGCGATGATGTGTGAGCTTCTTCTGCCGTGGTATCCCACACCCGTTGACATGGTCTTAGGTCTCTCACCAGCCTATCTCGCTGGTCCAGAATCCAGAAAAGCAACTTTCCTGCGGACAATGGCAATGGTCCAGAATCCAGAAAAGCAACTTTCCTGCTGACAATGGCAATGGTCTTTTGAATACCCCGGGCTGGCTGGCTACTGTTCCCCATCTCCCTCTCCTCTTCTCCTGTCCCTTCTCTTTTCCCTTCCTCTTTTGATCCTGGATCTGACATCATTTAACCCCCAAACTTGCCTTTCCTTCTGTAGATGGATCAGGCTACCCTCCTTTAGCATCTCCTTCCCGTTCTGCTCTTCCACAGTGAGAACTTAAAGCTTTGTCATTTTGAGCGATCACGGGCCAAAGAGTCTTTGAAGCACTCTTTTCTCCTAGTTGCCATTTTTATTTCGTTTTGGGGTTTGACAGCAGCCTGCAGCTGACCCAGAGAACAGTCAACTCCGTGGTGTTGACAGGAGGGCTAAACACCCAGAAGGAAGGCTAAACACCCAAGAGAGGGTCTCACACTTAAGTGGGCATCGGATGGACTAAGAAGCTTGCTTAAGACACAGGTTGCTGGGGCCGGACAGATGGCTCAGTGATTAAGAGCACCGGATGCTCTTCCAGAGGACCCAGGTTGTATCCCTAGCTCCCACATGGCAGCTCTCACTACTGCTTGTAACTCTGACACCTTCTTCTGGCCTCCTTGGGTACCAGGTATGTACATGGAACACAAGACATACATGAGGGCAAAAGACCCATATACATTAAACATATAAACAATCCAGATTGCTGTGCCCATCAGTCTGATTCTGTGGGGCCTGAGCCTGGGTTTCTTGTAAGTTCCAAATGTTGCTACTGTTTGTGTACCAGGGACTGTGCTTTGAGAACCACCAATCTCATCCCTCAGGTTCCAGATAAGCCCGAGGCTATTTGATATCTTTACGGATCTTCTGGGGTTGAGGGCTTCCCTGCAGAAAGATGGGGTCCTTAGTAGCTGCTGTTCCCCGAGAGGAAGAATATCAGCTGCCTTCTATGTCCTGCCCACCCCTCTCTTTTATTCCTTCTCCTCTTGTTTAACCCCGTTTTCTCCTCTCCTCTGCGTGCTTCTGTGTCTGAGTCTTTGGGACTCCCCGGCCACGAGCTGGCATTAGGTCTGTGGAGCGTGCTCACAGCCATCTGGGCCACCCTGACTGACATATGCTAAAATCCAGGCAGCAGAAAGAGTCTGGGCAGGGAAACCAGTTTGTTAATTTAATTGAGTCACAAACAAGCGGGAAGCCAACGGAGTCTGGAGGGAGCCGATCAGGTGTTATCCAATCAGACTCCAGGCTGGCTTATCCAATCAGACTCCAGGCTGGCTTGAACCGAGGGCTTGTCTTTAGAGGGGTCTAGCGGGGTGGGGCCTGCAGCCATCAGGGCCTCCAGACTGTGTGGGATATGCCAGAGAGATGCTGCACTGGCTCTTGCCTGTCCAGTGGATACAAGCAGATGCCCATCTCTAGCCTTCAAATCCCTTTTCTGGGCTGGTGGATATTTGTCTTCTCTAGAGCCCAGCCCTGGATGGACCAGCACCAACTGGTCTTGGCTCCTTCACGATAAGGGACAGTTCAAAGACATAACCTGCTGGCTTGGAATTGAAAAGCTGGATCCCCCAGAATGATGTATGCTTCAAGTTGAGGGATTTTAGCTTCAAGGAGAGTGGTTGGTTGCCTTGCCACTACCTCACGGTGGTGAGTCCACATGATGCAGTCCACCCTCCAAAGCTCCCCGTGGATCAAGCTGAGACTGCCATTGAGCTAAGACACATCCTTGCAGAGCTCCTTCCTAGGCTGCCCTGTGATCCCTGTCCCTGTGTGCTTTCTCTCATCAATCAAGCATGTTGAATCCTTGCCTCGGGTTCTGCTTCTAGCATGCCCAGTCTAAGAACCTGCTCCAATCCTATCTGCAGCTGGGATCTAACAAATGTGTGTGTGTGTGGGGGGGCGGGATTCTTCATCACTGCTTATGATTCTGCTGATAAAGACCATCCCAGGGATATGCGTCATGGACTTGATGCTGTTCTGAGCTCTGTGCGGGAAGAGAATGAGCGGGATACAGGCCCAGGCCTTCTATGTATCTCTACTGACAGACATTTTGCACAGACTTACAAGGCCTTCTGGGCATGAGTTCTGGTTCCTGGGGTGGGGGTGAAGGTAGAGGCCTGCAGTGGAGCTCTGCTGGGTCCAGGGTTATGGAGAATAAAAAGAAGACAGCAAGATAGTCTGCTACATCCACTCCAGTAGCAACCCGCGTGACAGGCTGGAAAGTCTGAGAGCAGTCCCAAGGCAAAAAGCTCAGGGAAACTTAGTCTCCTGGAATTGTGGCATCCTGTACAAAGAATCCTCCAAGTTAGATTCTAGGCAGCCCTTGCTCCAACCTTGAGCATGTATAGCTAAGTCACTGCCCTACAGAGAAATTCACCACTACCTAGGAATAAGGAAGTTTGCGACCTGAGAAGGAACCAGACTAGATACCTAGAACTATAGCTAGCTGAGTTGCACTCAGATACAAGTATTTACAATGGCCTAGGGGGAAGATGGACTATGACAAGGGCACGAAGCCCTTGCCTCTGGCTCCTAAATTTAAGCTGACCTCAGGTGGAATTGTTTGTGATCCCAGTTGTTAACCTTGAATCTTATCCCAGTTGGTTCTTGCCAGTCCTTCCCCACTTACATTAAAGTTTTGTTATCTTGCCGGTGTGTCACCTAACTTCCCCATTTTCTTCTGTATAAAAGTCTGATGCTCAATTTGACACAATACATTCAGATTCTACACATCCTCTTGTGTTGTCTCTGTCTGTCACCTACTTTCGCCGAATCTTTGCCCACTTCGCTCCAGAGAACTCACGCAGACAAGGGATCCAGGGGGTCTGCGGCAATAGTCGGGATGCTAGTTCAGGCAGAGAGGGGGAATGTCCTGGAGGGAATGCTTGCTTGAGGAAGGAGGGGATTCAGCCTGGGGACCTTGGCTCTGTGCTAAGAACCAAGTGATGCATTCTGGGTAGTAGATTCCTGCAAATTGGTCCTTTGTTTTGATTTGAACTGCTCTGAAAGCTGAAAGCATCCCCATCTCTCCTTGGGGGGCTACAGGTTGCTAGTGAGGAGGCCCCCATCTGTCACAGAGAATCACAGAGAACGTGAGGCTTTGTCTCTTCCAACCAGGCCCTTCCCTCTCCCTCCTTGGCTACAGAAAAGAGGATTTCAAAACCAAAACCTGCTGTCTTGTTAGGTATTTTATGAAACAGGTGTTGGATTAGATGTCTGCACGGCTTCCTTCAGAGAAGAGCCAATAGGGTGTGTGTGGGTGGGGGGGGGGTATAGATGAGATGGACTGCAAAGAAGTCGCTCTGCTGCCTATGGAGGCTGGCAGGCCGGAACTCAGGGGAAGGTTGCTGATTTCTTTTTTTTTTTTTTTTTTTTTAAAGATTTATTTTATTTATTATACGTAAGTACACTGTAGCTGTCTTCAGACACTCCAGAAGAGGGAGCCAGATCGGATGGTTGTGAGCCACCATGTGGTTGCTGGGATTTGAACTTATCACCTTCGGAAGAGCAGTCGGGTGCTCTTACCCGCTGAGCCATCTCACCAGCCCCGGTTGCTGATTTCTTAAGCAGTAAGAAATGCCGCTACAGATAACCTTCCAGAGCTGTCTGCCGGAGAGCCCTCTGTTGCTGGATGAGGCTGGAGTTTTGTCCTGTTCAGCCTCTGACTGATTGCATAAGACCATTTACATGGGCAAGACCCAGTTACATGGACAAGAGCACAATGTTTTATTCAGAGTCAAGGGATTGAAATCTGCCCCCAAACCCTCACATGAACACTCAGAATGTTTGTTTGACAAAGATTTGGATGCCCTGGTCTAGCCAAGCTGACATACAAAATGAACAATTGCACAGGCAGCCCAGATGTCCTATGCTTCCTAATTCTTTTCTCACCTGGCTTCATGAGGGATGGTTTCAACCCTCATTTTAAACAAAGCACTAAGAGCCCTTGCCTAGTGCTCTGCAGGCCGGCTACCTCTCATGGAGGCAGGAGTGAATCAAAGTTGATGGGACCCCAGATAAAGTAAGCACAGTTTTCCTTCCTTCCTTCCTTCCTTCCTTCCTTCCTTCCTTCCTTCCTTCCTTCCTTCCTTCCTTCCTTCCTTCTTCCCTCCCTCCCTCCCTCCCTTCCCTCCTTTCTTCCTTCCTTCTTTCTCCCCCTTTTTTCTTTTTTTTTCATAAGAGGCCATTCCAGGATGATAAAAATGCTTTGGACCTGCCTGTTTTGAACCCACAATTAAAAACCTCTTCATCCAACCTCATGGGGAAATATCTTCTCAAATAGAAGTTGAGCAACTCGTTATTAGAAACACCCTTGCCTTTTTAGTCACAGAAATGTCCCAGGGCTGACTGAGGAGGAAGCAGTTTTCAGGTATTTCACTCTGTGAGAGAAGTGAAGCAGGCTGTGTGTCATGGTCCCAAACTCTGGTACCTTCCAGAAGGTGTCTGAGGACAAGCCAGCTGACTGCCAGACAACGGTGCAGCAGGCGCACACAGTAACTAACGGTACCGTCGGTACCACCCCAGGCTTCCATGGCCGACAGCTCTGGCTCTTTATCCTGTCTAATTTTTTTTTTCTTCAAGACTCTGGATGTGCCTCTCCCTAGAGTGACCACCTAGCTTATTAAACTTGACCTGATGCTTCTGGAGGTTCCAAACCCAAAGGACAAAGGCAGTAAAAAGAAAGGGGGAGGGGAGAGGAGGCAGCAGAAATGGTAGGTGAAGGGGGGAGAAGAGAGAGAATGCAGCTCAGGAGTTGCTTTCTGAAGAAAAGGGAAGGCAGACTGATGGAGGACGGACCAGCACAGGACTGGCGAGATAAACTGGGAAGTCAGGGAGCTTGTGAGAGCGAAAAGATGTGGTTGATGGACGGTCCTGCAGTCTCCAAGGCAACGTAGGACTGTCCTGGTATTAATTTCTCTCTTTCCTGCAGGAGGCAAGAACTCGGGTTTTTAGACAGGATTTTATATATATATATATATATATATATATATATATATATATATATATATATATATATGAGCATTTAAACAATAATGTCATTCCAATGCCACATTGAGGTTTGTTTACTTTGTTGGTTTGAAGACAAGGTCTCCTGTGTAGCCCAGGCTGGTCTTGAAATTGAGATAATCCTTTTGCTGCAGCCTTCTGAGTGTTGGGGTTGCAGCATGCACCATCACACCCCTGTTTTGTTTTCTGCGATGTGATCTATGTTGCCTAGGCTGATCTTGAACTCCTGCACTCATATGATCCCTGCAACTTCTCAAGTAGCTGGGAAGACAGGTGTGCCCACCCACTCCTTGATTTATAGCAATGCCCATGGGTGTGTGTGTTACATAGTAATGTTCCAGTCAATGAAAGACTAAATGTTCAATAGTGGTCCTATAAGAGTGGCGTTAAGGCTGGTGACATTATCTCTACTGTGATATCACAGCGTGAGCAATAGTGCTAACACACAGTAATATCCATACAAACAAATGTACTGAATTGCCAATCACAGAGGATGGCACAATACAATGGCATGTGGTATGCAATACTAGATACTATGACCAGCCACAGTGCTACCCCCTTGGAAGTCATCTCATTATACTTTGTATCCGTATTTCAGAGTATAGAATTCAAACGCTTACAAAACAAGACAGAAAACAACCCTAAACAATAAAAACAGTTGCCAACAAACCATGGACCATCGGCAGCACCCTCCAACATCTTCCATTTGTTGTGACTCTTGGATGTTGTATCAAAAGGCCACCAGGAGTAGCTATCCCCATCCAGAAATATGTAGGTTAGCTCTAAGATGCTGAATCAATGATCAATTATGGACTAGCCTAATTCTTTTCTAACAATGTATCACATCATAATGGCACATGGCTGTATTGATCTATGCGCTCTACGGTTGGGTGGTCTTGATAGAGAGTGGATACTATTAACCGTTTCTCCCAAGATTTAGAAGAAACTTGAGGATTGTGGGATCCAAGACTCAGAGCAGGCTCTTTCCATCTCCAGCTCACCCGGAATGTGGGTCTGCTGCTGCTGATGTCAGTCACTGGCTCATGCCTGCTATTTTCTCCCTCTGGTGAGATAAAAAACTTCAAAGGCAAAGACTATGTCACGAGAGGGAGGGAGGGAGGGAGGGAGGGAGGGAGGGAAGGAGGGAGGAGAACGAGATGATTCTAGTAGTTAGATCGTAGGCACAATTGTGGCGCTACCATGACTGTGATCTTGGACAAGTTATTTCTCTGCTGGAGCTGTTTTGTTTTTTTTTTTTTTCTCACCTGTCCAATGGTGAGGAAAGCATCTGCCAGGCAGGGATGCTGTGAGCATTATGAGAAAGGGAGGCCTTGCATCTGTCTCAAAAAGCTCTGAACAAATGGTTGCCCACAGAGCACACATCCCAGAGCTCGGCTGGCAGCAGATGCTCAACAGATCTTCCCGGAGCTTCCCTGAAATCTAACCACAGGCTGAGCAAGCTTTTCAACTGCCAGTAAGATTCTGGATTTTATATACCTATAAGCTAAATGTATAGGTGAAATGGCTCTAAGGGCAGAGCTCCCAAGTCTCTGGCCTTCATGTGTCTAGAGAGGTGTGAGTGTGCCCTATGTGGTCCATGTGAGGTCTCCTCTCATGCAGACAGCAGGCATTGACCAGCTCCCAGCCTCTCGTTCATTTGCCAAAGGCAGACCTTTGGTTTCAGCTTCCCCTCCTTCTATGATTTTGGAGTGCTAAGATCTGGGGAGACATGAAACCTATTTGTCAGATTCCCCAGGGATGAGAGGGACTCAACGCCTCTCTAGTTAGGTCTTGATACCAGCTGCTTCCCACTGTAGTCCCCTGTTCCTGCATGAAAGCCACACAGTCCTTAGAGGTAGCCTCCTGGGATAGAACCACCTTTCAAGGAGGGAGGTCACAGGTCACAGGTACTTGGAAAGCTCTAGGTAGCTTTCTCCATCCTGATTGTTCTTTCTGTCTGTTTCTCTGTTTCTGCCCCAGCTCTCTGACCCTCTGTCTCTCCCTATCTCTCCCTGTCTCCCTCTCTCTCTCTCTCTCCCTCTCTCTCCCATACACTAATTTAAAAACCAAAAACCAAAAAACGAAAATACAGCCCTGTAATCTCAAGTCTTATTCCTGGTGCTTCTCTGCAAAGTCTGCCATATTTTCCCATGCCGCGAGAGCGGCCCCAGCACACTATGACCTGGTAACCCAGAGCACAGAAGTAGCAGTGAGTGTGCTCAGGCTGCTCTTCCTAGCTGGAGTGTAAGTCCTCTGAGAGCAGGGAGCATGTCCGGCCGGTTCCCAGTGCATGTGTCCAGCCTAGCATGCTGCTTGAAAACTCAGCACGTTTCTGGATGACTGAAAGAACAAAGCCCCTTGAGGCTGCTGTTAGTGGGGTTCGATTTAGTCTCTGTCCTAGGTGGAGTTGTCTGGTGGCAGATGGCTGACAGAAAGAGTCATGTGCCCATAACTTACGAAGGAGGGGTCCCCAGGGGAACCAGTAAGTAAGTTGGCTTGGAATCAAAGATACATTTGATCTTTGCCCAGTTTCCTGGCACTGAGATTTCTAAAACCCTTGGAATTTCCTGAGTGACAGGAGCATGCTTTGTTTTTAACAGCGAGCTTCTTCCAACAGTACCTGAGTGTGTGCTGATGGGGGTAGGGAGAACTCTGAACCTCTAGAGACCTTTAGGATAGGGCTGGTCATGGGGGTGGGCGCGGCACAGGATAGACACACAATTCGAAAGTATGGAGATACTTTTCTTTTGTAGCATAAGTTTTAGTAGCTTGTCACAAAGTGACATCTGTCTCCTTTGCTTCTTCTGTGCTAGGGTGATTTTCTTCTTGAGCCATGGAGGGCAGTATCAAGCCCCCAAATACACACATCCTGCTTCAAGGATTCTGCGTGAAGGGATTCTCCGACTGTGCTGGGATGAGCTACGCTGTGACATGTGGCTTCTCCTCTGTGCCTGTCTAAGAAGGAGCCTTTGAGAGTCATGTGAATGAAGCCTTTGAGAGTCAGCCTAGGAGGTGTGATGCCAGGGGCTGGCGAGGTTGATGTCAACTTGACATAAGCTAGAGTCATCAGAAAGGGGGGGAGCCTCAAATGGGAAAATACCTCAAGCCTGGCCTATAGGCAAGCCTGTAGGGCATTTCCTTAATTAGTGACTGATGGGGAGGGACCACATTGTGGGTGGGACTATCCCAGGGCTGGCAGTCCTGGGTTCTATAAAATGCAGGTTAAACAAGCCATGGAGAGTAAGCCAATAAGTAGTACCCCTCTGTAGCATCTCCATCAGCTCCTGCCTTCCGATTTCTGCTCCATTTGAGCCCCTGTCTTGACTTCCTTCAACTATAAACAGTGCTGTGGGTGCATGAGCTAAATAAACCCTTTCCTCCCCAAGTTGCTTTAATCATGTTTTTTTGTTTGTTTGGTTGGTTGGTTTTTTTTTTTTTTTTTTTTGGTTTTTCGAGACAGGGTTTCTCTGTGTAGCCCTGGCTGTTCTGGAACTCACTTTGTAGACCAGGCTGGCCTCAAACTCAGAAATCCGCCTGCCTCTGCCTCCCGAGTGCTGGGATTAAAGGCGTGTGCCACCATGCCCGGCTAATCATGGTATTTTTATCATAGCAAGAGTAGCCTTAACTAACGCCCCGTCTGGGGTAAGAGGGTTGGATGGTCTTATGGGGAAGCCCCTGGGATATCAATAGCTGCAGAGTCAGCCATTCGTAGCACAAGGCTCAGTTCCAGTTGCTGACAGCTCTCAGTTTTCCGCTGTGACATATCATTAAAACTAGGCTCTGTCCCTGCTCCCTGCCACCTCGTTTTAATATTAATTGCAGCCAAAGCAAATTAGAGGAACAAATCTGCCACTCCTGGAACACGCTGTGCAGGATAGAGCCAAGCAGGAATTTTATTTTTATGCGCATTATTTATGTGATTGCTCTCTTCTGTTGGTGCCGATGAAAAGATTAAAAGACTACTGCCTTCAGATGAGAGGTGAGGGAGGGCCCTTCCCTAACGGCAAGAGGTAACTGCTGGAAGAGGACAGATCCCAAGATTACAACAGCATTTAGGCCTCAGGGAGGGAAGAGGGAAGGAAGTCCAGACACACCTGGATGGAGAAAGGGCTGGGCATGCTTTGAGATTCTGTTCTCTCTTAACACTGGGAAAATGCATGTCCCAAAGTCCCTTCTATTCTGTGGCACGTCAAACCAAGACAACATTTGTCTACTGGATGGCTGCTCCAGGCAGCCTGACATCAGAACAGATCTCCTGCCTGTGCCCATCGCCTCCTTGGATTGAACACAAGGAATGTGCCTGGGAACCTGGGCTGCCAAGATTTGCTTGGGCAACCTTGAATCAGCCACCTGGATCTATCCTTGCTGGATCCAGGTGTCTGAGCCCACCCAGAGTTTCGGGGTCAAAAGGCCAGTGCAAGGCCCAGTAATTCACATCTCTGCAGGTGCCAGCGATGCTGGAATGTCGGAAGAGGGAGTGAAGGTCACTTCCGGAGGTGAGGGGGCCATGCAAGCTCCAGGCAAACAGCTGCTGGGAGTTGCCAAAGGTTACAATGTAACAGGAAGCTGAAGAGGTAGCCGCTCAGGCAGCCATACACTATAAATGTTGAATAACTGGTTCTTGGGCAGGTGGTGTTGATTGTAGCCTTGGCCAATTTATTGTTTTTAGTAATAATATAGAAGTATGTGTATGTGCATTCTTGTTTAAGATTTTAAAAAATATTTTTGATTGTGTGTGTGTGTTTGTGTTTATGCACATGAGTACCAGTGTGCATAGAGGCCGTAGGTATTGTAAATCTTTTTCCAGCTCATTGTTTTGTTTGGTATAGTTGTTTTTGGTGTTGTTATTTTTTTTTTGAAACAATGATTCCCTTATGTACCTCTACCCAGCCTAGAACTCACTATGTAGATCAGGTTGGCCTTGAACTCATGGCTGCCTTTTGTTTCTGTTCTCAGTTGCTGGGGTTGTATGTGTATGTCACCATACAGGTGTATGTCACCATACAGGTGTATGCCACCATACAGGTGTATGTTACCATACAGGTGTATGCCACCATACAGGTGTATGCCTCCACACTGGGACTACAGGTGTATGTGACCACACTGGGGTTACAGGTATATGTGACACACTGGGACTACAGGTGTATGTGACCACACTGGGATTACAGGTGTATGTGACCACACTGGGGTTACAGGTATATGTGACACACTGGGACTACAGGTGTATGTGACCACACTGGGACTACAGGTGTATGTGACCACACTGGGGTTACAGGTGTATGCCACCACACTGGGGTTACAGGTATATGTGACACACTGGGACTACAGGTGTATGTGACCACACTGGGATTACAGGTGTATGCCACCACACTGGGACTATAGGTGTATGTCACCACTGGCTTTACTAACATTTTAAATTGGCATTTATTCATTGCACATGGTACTGAGTATCCTGAGGACACTTAGAAGTACATTATAAGTATTACAAGTACAAAATGCACCTTGAGAATATTTCACCTGTCCTGTACTCCCCACCTCCCACCTCCCATACAGTAGTCATATTTTCCCTTTCATGTCACCTGTGCATATATGATTTTATATATGTACATAAAATCTAGGATAGCCGAGCAAGGGATAATGTGATATTTGTTTTTTCTAAGACTAAATTTGCTTGCCATGATTGTATCTAGCTGTATTAATTTTTCTGCAAGTGACATAACTTTGTTCTTCTTCATGACTGAAAAGTTTCATTGTGCATATGCATTACATTTTCTTTATTCTTCTGCCGGTGGACAGCTAAGTTGGTTTCATAATTTAGCCACTGTGAATAGTACTGTAGCAAACACTGAGATATACAAGTATCTTCTTGGTGTGTTGGCTTGGAGTCCTCTGTTGAAATATCCTGGAGCAGTACAGAGGGTCAGAGGGCAGCTTTATTTTTAGTATATTGAGAGGCCTCCCTGCTGATTGCCGTTGTGGCTGGACTAGTTTCTATCCCTGCCAGCAATGTATATCAGGGTTCTTTCTGGTTTGTCTACATCCTTACCAGCATTTGGTGTTTTATTTTAATTAAAGCAATTAAGATATTCTTTCAGATTTTTAAATTTTATATGTTTGAGTGTTTTGCATGTATGTGCAAATCTGGTACCCCAGTTCAGAAGAGGATGTCAGATCTCCTGGAACTGGAGGTACAAATGGTTGTGAGCCACCATGAGGATGCTGGAAAGGAGACCCTGTTAAGAGTCAGTTCTCAAGCCGGGCATGGTGGCGCATGCCTTTAATTCCAGCACTCGGGAAGCAGAGGCAGGCGGATTTCTGAGTTCGAGGCCAGCCTGGTCTACAAAGTGAGTTCCAGGACAGCCAGGGCTATACAGAGAAACCCTGTCTCAAAACAAACAAACAAACAAACAAACAAACAAACAAAAAAGAGTCAGTTCTCTCAAGCGCTGAGCCATCTCTCCAGCTCCAGCTGCTTGTCTTCCCAAAGCCATTCTGACGGGAGTGAGATAAAGTCGCCACATGGTCTGGATTTGTGTTCTGAATGGCTAACGGTGCGGAACACTTTTCATTGGTGGTTTATCTTTGTAGAACCGGCAGCTCTGTTTCATTCATCCATTTGTTTAGTTGGTTGTTTGATGTGTATTTTAGTTCTTTATTTTTTTCTAAATCTCAATGCTCTCTGTCAGATGTGTAGACAGGCTTGTCTCTCAGCCTGTAGGAGACCTCACTCAGCTGCTGTGCAGAGACAGGTTCTGTTCATCAGTTGGCTTCTGTTTCATGAGTGACTGGAGCAGATTAAGAAAGTCCTTACCTATGCCTGTGTCTTGAACTGTGACCTTCATCTTGTCTCATAATGGTTTCGGAGTCTTGGGCTTACTTTAAGGTCTTTGATCCTTTTGGAGTTGACTTTTGCACAGGCTGAGAGACAGGGATCAAGTTTTATCCTTCTACATGTGGAGACTCAGTTTCCCCAACACCAGTGGTTGAAGAGGTGTGTCTTTTCTCAATCTCATAGTTGTTTTGTGTCTTGTTTTCCATCTCTGTTGAATATCAGATGGCAATAGCTGTTTGTATCTGGGTCCTCTAGTTTACTTCAGTGACTACGTGTCTGTTTCTGTGTCAGGCACAGGCTGTGGCTCTGTAGTGTAACCTGAAATCAGGACTGATGATTGTACTAGTTGTGTTCTCTTTGCTCTGAATCGCTTTGGCTGTCAGGAGCTTTTTCCAACTTCTAGGGTATAAATAATCCAAGCACAGCCAGCTTCAAGCTACCAGAACGATGCCACCGAATACACCTGAAAAAGACATGCAGACTTAGCTCTTTTATCAGGTGTGTGTGTGTGTGTGTGTGTGTGTGTGTGTGTGTGTGTGTGACAGGGTGGTGGTGGGAGGGTGGGTGGCTTGTAACCGAGACTAATGCTGAAGAGACAAATAGACCAAACAGCATGTGCAATTCCTGGGGTCTCCCACTGGAAGAATAAGAAGCAGAAGTAGCCAGCCTGAGACAGGATTATTACATGTGTTTCCAGTTTTTCTTTTTTCTCAGTGGTGTATCTTATGTGTGTAAATATTTTTTCCTTGTTAAGAAAGCTAAATTTCAAGAGGTATAAGAAAGAAAAGAAGCATATGTTATCCCACCATGCAGAACTAAACACTTAATATTTTACATTATATCCTAGCCTTTAAAAACATTAATAAGTTATACCCTAACAATTGTATAGGTTTCACGGTGTGTGGTCCACACAGACATTTTGGAACTCAATTCTTGCGGATAATAGAGTGTCGTGAGCTGTCTCTCCGGCTATTAACGGTTCACCAACATAAATTTTAATGAGCAAAGTGTATTCCCTTATTAAATGCATTGCTTATCTGACTTCCTATTCTTGGAAATATACTTTGTAGCCTGCCGACACTGTTCAATTACAGAGACATTCTCCCCAGCTGCCTCCTAGATCCACGCGTCTGTCCTGTGGTGATTTCTTCTCTGTATCCAGTTTTCTAGGGGAAACAGCAAAACCAAAACCAAACGAAAATAATGGGCTCAAATGGACTGATTTTGGACCTTTTTTTTTTTTTAAATTTAGCTTACACTTCCAGGTAACTTTTCATTACTGAGAGAAGCCAGGGTAGGGACTTACTTGGAAACCTAAAGCAGAACCCACAGAGGAACCCTGCTTGATGCCCTTCTCTCTGACTTTGAGCTGACTCAAGGCATCAAGTTGCCCTCCAAAGACATTTAGCTGCCACCCTCTCGCTAGTCCCCATTTCAGCCTTTTCTGTCACAAAGGCTTACAAGTCTTAAAAACTCAAATACATTACTTAAAGAGTTAGTTCATTTGATGTTTGCTTTTATATTACAATGAAAGTCCTGTAAGAAACAGACTGGTGACAGTCACAAGAAAGGCAGCCTATGAAGGTGACCTTAAACTTCAAAGTACTACACAATACTGCAATATTTGGCATCAAAGGAGATAATAAAACCCATATCCGGTCCACTCAGGGATGCTTCCTACAATGTGTGTGTCTTGATGGAAGCAGCTTTCAGATGAGAGATTCAGGTACCAGCTGGGCATAGGGAGGTCAGAAACCAAAGAGGCTGGGCCGAGCCCTCTCTCACAGTAGAAGAGTGACATGTGGTGATCTTAATTCCTCAGAGGAACAAAGAATGGACAATGGTAGGGAGTGGGGCAGAAGGAGGGCATGCTGTTAACAAGCAAATTAAGACCAGACAAGAGCCCTGATCAGAAGTGACCTGGTAGCCAGCCAGATTAAGTGCATCTGGGTCTCCCGGGGATTTCACAGTTGTTTGCTTCAAATTGCTAATCTTTTCTGAGAGGTTCCCTCCAAGCTGTCTGGAAGGGATGGGTAAATGGACGCCTTACCCAAACTGTTGCTCTCTCATGTTTTATGCATGGATGTGCAGTTAGATCGCCCTGCCTATTGGGTCTTGACTTAAAGGGTGGCCTCTTCATAGAGTTACAGAATGTTAAAGACAAAAGGGGGCCAGACATTTCCCCCACCTGTCATTTTCCAGATAGAAATTAAGTCCCAGAAAAATACTACGACCTCACATCTAAACTTACACGTTATACTGTCAGCAGAGCTTGAACCCAGAGCACCAACCTTTAGCCCAGGACCAATCTTCATACTTGTTAGCATTTATTCACTCCAGTATTATCTTAGACATTGTTCTCTTGTGAAGAGACACCATGACCAAGACAACTCTTATAAAAGAAAACATTGAATTGGGGGCTGGCTTACAGTTTCAGAGATTTTGTCCACTATCATTATGGCTGAGAGCATGGTGGCATGCGGGTAGACATGGTATCAGAGGAGCTGAGAGCTGTATACCCTGATCTTCAGGCAGCAGGAAGAAAGGACACTGGGTTTGGTATGGGCTTTGGAAACCTTAAAACACACCCCCAATTACACAGTTCCTCCAACAAAGGCCACACCCACTCCAACAAGGCCACACCCACCCAACAAGGCCACACCCACTCCAACAAGCCCACACCCATGTCAACAAGGCCACACCCACTCCAACAAGGCCACACCCATGTCAACAAGGCCACACCTCCTAATCCTTCTAATCCTTTCCAAAGTTCCACTTTTTGGTGACTAAGCATTCAAACAAGCCCATGGAAGCCATTCTTAACTACTACAAGTGTTTTCTGAACTTCCTCAGCAGAATGATGGGAAGAATTAATATAGAAAACACAGTGAAAAAAGTAGGACAAACAATCTCGTTAGTTTTCCCTCCTAGGTGGGGCATGACATGGGCTAGCACAAGTTACTTGGTGGATACCACCTGGATGCATTTCCCCCTCTGCATCCTGGACTCATTAAGTGCCTACCTCAGCCAGACGATGGTGGCACACACATTTATTTCCAGACCTTGGGAGGAAGAGGCAGGTGGATCTCTGAGGTTGAGGCCAGCATGGTCTACAGAGTGAGTTCTAGGACAGCCAGTGTCACACAGAGAATCCTTGTCTGGAAAAACAGTAATAACAACAACTACCACAACAAGTACACACACACACACACACACACACACACACACACACACATTATATATAAATGACATACACTTCTCACTACAATGGTCAAGCAGACAGCTTGACACTCACTGTGCTTCAGTTTCCCCCTCCTCTTTCTCTTGCATTCCCCCTCCCTTCACTCATTCTCCCCTCCCACTCCTTCCTTTCTCTTCCTTAGCAACCTCTTCTGGCTCCTCTCCCTCCCTGTTCTTCCTTCACCCTCCTTCTTTCCTTCCTCTCCTCCTCCCCTTTCTTCTAGAATATAGTTGCTTCTTGTTTTATGTTGAGGCGATGAGAGATTGAAGGAGGGACTTTTCTTTCATCATGCAAATATCTAAAGCAACAGAGGGGCCATTCACCCTAGGAGGGAAACTGTGGCAAGGCACTATGTTCTATGACTGGATCCCTGGGGCTGGGTCCTTGGCCGGGAAGGATGATGACAGTTGTCTAAGAGGGAGGAACTGCAGCCAAGAATCAGGAAAGGAAACCTGTCTCAGGCCATCTCATTATCAAGTCTCATACGAGATTTAACGTCAACGCTAGAGAATACACACACAGCATGTTTGTGGAGAGAGAGCCTGGCTGTGTGGGAAAGGCATACATGCAGGGAGAGGCCATGTCAGAGCTCTAAGCTGAGACAAGAAAATGGCCAGTGAGCTGCACTGATGGTGCTCCACAGGGGTCCTCTTCGGGGGGACAGATAAAGGACCCACTGACCTTTATGCATAGAAGCCCAGTGACCTCCTGTAGCCTGGGGCTGAGCACTCTTGCTCCCCAGTTTCCAGGCTCTGGGATGGCACCTCGGTTTATCTGCTGACTTCTCCCTTGCTTCCAGACCACTCTTGTCTCTCTCCGGTCCCTGCTCAGTGCCTTGGTCTGGGCCTAGCAGCCTGTGGTCTGGCCAAGAGCATGGGAATGGTAGTGGCATTCATTCCAGTGGGCATGAGCTCACCACCCACTGCGAGAGGTCAGCCTGCATCATTTGATGGCCTTGTTGGCAGATCATAAAAGCTGGAAATGCCTGATGAGGTCATTGTCTCCAGGCTCCAGAGCCGGACCCCGCTGCTTCCCAGGGTAGCTACACATTCTGCTACCTCCCTCTGGAGCAGCAGAGCAAGCAGGTCCAGGCAGAGAAAGCTACTCTTGACTTGTTTTCCTGTCTTTCCTGTAGGCTCTACCTTTGGCCTTAGGAAGAGAAGGCAGAGCCTCTGCTTTTGTGTTGGGCAGTCCCGAGTCCTTGATGTGGGGCTGATACTCCTGAGCCTTTGCCCTGTTGGGGTCCTCCCAGGAGGGTCCAAGCAGCTGTCCCATTGATTAAGAGAGTTGGAAGGGTAGAGATGGCAAAACAGCAAGTGCAGTATTACCTACTAGTGTGGAAAGTTGCTTGCCCTGGTAGCTTGGGAAGACCCCCTTCTCAGAATGGTGCTGTTGGCTGGCAAAGTGACCACTTCCTCCCCTGGGCTATGTCCTAATCTGGACAGTTTGTTTGTTGGCTCCGAGCCAAGGGTCATCATTCACTGGGAATTCAAGGTCCTTGGTGCAAAAGCAAAGGGTGAAGTTATGAGAACATGAGTTCCAGGGCAGCCGCCTGACGCCTTCCACAGATGTGATACTACCCGCCCTGCAGCAAGGACAGGGTGTTTGAGAGCCCGTCCCATCTAACAACCTCTGCTTCTTGAAGGTCACCAGGAAATGACACAGAAGGCCCTGGAGTGGTGCCTAAATACCCACAGAGTCCAAATCCCGTAGTTCCAAGGGCCAGTCCCTGGAACAGGGAGGGTGACAATCCAGCTAGCTTCTCAGAGAGAGCAGAGCCTTTGGAGTTCTAGCCTGGGTCCTGGCACCAAAATGAATGGCACAAAGAGGTGGCCCAGTCCTTGAGCACTCCTGCCTTCATCACAATGGAGTAATGCAGAAGCTCAAGGGGACAGGAAGTAGCTTGGTCCTGTGCCTGAGGTTGGCCACATCAGCACAGAGCCTAGCTTGCTATGGCTCTGGCAGATGCTTTGCAGCTGCAGTTGGCCGGCTGGAGTTGAAAGGCTAGGGACTGAAGAAATAGCATGGAATAGCATGGGGGAAGACCTGAGAAGGTGCTCAGCTGGTGGCAAGGTTTCAGAGATGCAGGGTAGTAGGCAATAGCATCTTCCATTCATGCATCCAAACACAAACCTACTAGGGCAAGCACAGGCCTCCAGACCTACCAGGGCCCTTTATATTCTTCCCCTGGTGCCTGGGACATCAGATGTTTCTTGAATTCACACTGGGAAATTTATAAGTATGGAATACTTCAGAGTTTATAAAAATTGTCTGTGGATATCAATGCTGTTGGCCCCGGGAGTGAGACTATTTGGAGGTGTGGCCCTGTTGGAATAGATGTGTCACTGTAGGCATGGGCTTTGAGACCCTCATGCTAGTTGGCTGAAAGTCAGTATTCTGCTAGCAGCCTTCAGATGAAGATGTAGAACTCTCAGCTCCTGCACCATGCCTGCCTGGATGCTGCTATGCTCTTGCCTTGATGATAATGGACTGAACCTGTGAACCTGTAAGCCAGCCCCAATTAAATGTCCTTTATAAGACTTGCCTTGGTCACAGTGTCTGTTCACAGCAGTAAAACCCTAACTAGGACAAACGCCTTACGTTAATTTCAGCTTACACCAGAGGCCTGTAGTTGTGGGTCTTTGGCGATCCTTGACATCCTCTACATTTGTTATTATTCCCATTTTAAGAGTTGAGAAAACAGGCTCAGGGTTATCGGGCTATGGAACATGGGTCTTCCTTTGCTGTCTAGATCAGTGGTTCTCAACTTGTGTGTCCAGACTCCTTTGGGGGTCAGATGACCCTTTCACAGGGGTTGCCTAAGGCTACGAGAAAATACATATTTATATTGCGATTCACAACACTAGCAAAATTACAGTTATGAAGTAGCAATGAAAATAATTTTATGGTTAGGGATCAGCACATGAGGAACTGTATTAAAGGGTTGCAGCATTAGGAAGATTGAGAACCACTGCTCTAGGTCTTCTGAAGCCAGACTGAAGTCTTTTACACTTACCTCATCCAGCCAATTGAGTTATGATGCCAAAGTACAAATTATAGCTCTAAACCCAAGGTAAGCAGCAGAAAGGCTCCTTCAAATGTACCTGGCTCCTTGCTT
>LR749553.1:2467060-2547978 GCA_902729485.2 Mus minutoides
ATATATATATATATATATATATATATATATATATATATATATATATATATATATGGATTTTCCTAAGAAAGCAGGTCACTAGGGAGTGACTTCCAAACCTGATGTCTAAGTATACACAGTAGTGTCACAAGTGACCACAAGCATCTGTATTTAGTCAGCTGTTAATGATTCTTGCAGATGGTTCATCCCAAGCACTGGAGTGTCAGCCTCAGCAGGTCCATATACAAACTGGCTGAGAACTTCGAGAAGTAGTTATCTTAGCTAGGGTTTCTGTTGCTGTGACAAAACACTGTGACATAAAACCATTTGGAGAAGAAAAGGTTTATTCAGCTTATACTTTTACATTGTAGTCCATCACTGAAGAAAGTCAGGACAGGAATTGGAACAGGGCAGGAATTTGGAGGCAGGAGCTGATGCAAAGCCATGGAAGAATGCTGCTTGCTGGCTTGCTCCACATGGCTTGCTCAACCTGCTTTCTTATAGGATCTAGGACCACCAGCCCATGGATAGCACTACCTACAATGGACTGGGTCCTCCCTTGCCCATTACTAGTTAATTACAACTGGATTTAATGGAGGCATTGTCTCAACTGAGGTTCTCTCCTTTCAGATGACTCTAGCTTGTGTGTCAGGCTGACATAAGACTGGCCGGCACACAAGTCACCCGAGGAAGAGGCTGTGTTTGAGGTATAAAACTTTGGGTGGGACAGGCTTGAGGGCACTTGCTGTGGGCTTACTATGAGGATAGAGACTCTTGGAAAACCTCACAGCTGGATGGGAAGGTATGAAGTGTGCCCCCCTCTTCACACCCTGCCCCAGGGTCTTGCACCATCAGCATCCTTGATGAAAATGTTAGCTACTGCTGGGTGGGAGCAGGATTCGTGAAGAGGAAATCTATGAATAAGGACTGTGTAGAAGAGGATGGCTAGTACCTAGCCGCGTGCCCGTGTGCGTGTGTTTGAGTGTGCGTGTGCGCCCAGGCAGCCTTTGAACTACTTCCTGGAGCTCACCTTGAAAGTGGAAGGGGGGTTGATTTAATCCTTAGAATAGAGATGAACAGTCCTATAAGCCCTGTGTTGGGGAAGGAGAGAATCTAGAGTCAGGGGGTCTTTTATCTGCCCCAGCCCCCAATATTCTCAGCCTTGATGAGAGGTCCTGCTTAGACGCAATGTACACAAGAGGGATCTTGGGCCACTTTTGGATTGGAGCAAGGGGCAGCCGAGGTAGCACTGCCCTCATCAGGGTTCCCGAGTCCTTGCCAAGGTGGGCGGCTCTGTTGTTTTATAGGCGTTGGTGGCATTCCCTCCTTTGGTCCTAGGGTGGTGCTGCTGAGCAAGGGCGACCTTTACCCGCAGGACCAGAAGACGTAGAAGCATCAAGCTTGGCGTGGCTCCTGGCAGGGGCCGGAGGCTCTGGACCAGTGGAAGGATGCTGCTTAGTGGATGACTGAGCGCCGTAGGTCCAGCCTCATGGCAGTGGCCTTTGCTTTCATTCTTCTTCTTGGCGTGAGTCGCGTCTCTGCAGCTCAGCTGGATGTGCTGGGACTGGTCGCCTTTCCCAAAGGACCCGGTGTCTCGTCATATTCTCTCTTTTGCCATTCGCAGTAATCTCCATTAGCATTTTGCTTTCTTCGAGGACCTGTAGCCTCGGCGTCCCGGCCCCGCCCGGCAGAGGATCCGCTTTGTTTCCCGCGGACGCAGTGCGCAAGACGGCCAC
Organism: Mus minutoides; assembly: GCA_902729485.2. Classification (NCBI taxonomy): domain Eukaryota; kingdom Metazoa; phylum Chordata; class Mammalia; order Rodentia; family Muridae; genus Mus; species Mus minutoides. The sequence continues at coordinate 2,468,776 of LR749553.1, forward strand.
GCGAGGGCGCCGGGGCTTGGGACGTGCGCCTCCTAGCCTCTGCCTGCTTGGCTTCCTCCCAGACACTACAACATCCCTGGCACCTTTGTCTTCCAGTCATAGTGACCCACGCGTAGTTCCTGTTCTCCCCGGGGGCGGGGGTGGATTTCCTGCCACCTCCGGGACTCCCAGCTCTCTGTGCTCCATATGCAATATCTACTTTATACTTTGATTGGATACCTAGACAATACCTACTGATACTGAGTAGGCACTCAAAGAGTGTCCTTAAAGACCTTACTAAGTGCACATTACTTTGCCCTTTAAAACTCCCCCTCCCACCCTCGGCCCCACACCTCTTTCAGATTTACAGAAGAAATGAATGGAAAACACCCAAGTGTTCGTATCTCCCCATTCCGCAGGCACCAGTGATCTGGCAAGCATCAGCATCCACACAGTGGATTAAAGCCCTCCCTCACATATCACCACCTGTATCTCACGGCTTACATGTGGGCGTTCTGGATTTCATGGAACTCCGCAAACGTGCGGTGTCAGGACTGACCACTCCTGTATCACAGAGCATCGACACAGCTTTGCAAATAGTCTCCTCTCTCGACCCCAACTCCTGGTCCTTACATGGTCGCTCTAGTTTTGCAGTATAATTACCAAGGCCTGGGCAGGGTCCTAGCCCGTGGCCACCCAAGCTCTCTGCTTGCACACACGTCTGGGAAACCTCCTGAGTAATAAAACCAATGACGGTGTACCAGCAGATCAAGCATACCCACACAGCATAGCACAAAACTGTCCTGGCCAACAAGGAAGGGGACTTCCCAGGGAACTCGCTCAGAGGTCTCACCATCCCCCCTGACTGCTTCTGCGTCTGGGAGATAGAGAAACTGGGACAGGTCATGCTTGAAAGAAGACTCACTGTGTGTTGCTGGCAGGGCTGTTCTGGCCACTGCTTTGTCTGTCTTCCCCCATCATGGGCTCTGAAATGACTATACGGGACTTGTAGGGCCCAGGGGGATCCCTACCCCATGCTCCATTCCCGTTTTAGAGCCCCTGTTGGAACCTGACATCTCCCGGCAGAGGGGCCTGCGGAGGCTGGGCAAGTGTGCTGCCACCTTCTCTTTGTAGAAAAATATTATTTATTTATTTTTATTTATATAGGTACACTGCACCAGAAAGAGGGCATCAGATCTCATTACAGATGGTTGTGAGCCACCATGTGGTTGCTGGGATTTGAACTTGGGTCCTCTAGGAAGAGCAGCCAGTGCTCTTAACCACTGAGCCATCTCTCCAGGCCTCATTGCCACCTCTTTAGGCAGAGCCTTGGGTACCCAGAGCATAGTATAGAGCAGAGAACCAGCATTCTGAATGGACACGCCCTTTGACCAGACTAAGCCAGTTAAGACACGGGATGCTCAATTTTGAATTTTGATGAACAGTGACAACTTTTTTTTTCCTTGTTCCGGTCAACCCCGCTCGCTCTGCTCGACCCCGCTTGCTCCGGCCAGCCCCACTTGCTCCCAGCCGCCCCCGTACGGCCCCCGCTTGTTCCAGCCAGCCCCGCTCGCTCCGATCGGCTCCGCTTGCTCCGGTTTGGCCCCGCTCGTTCCGGCCCTGCTAGCTCCGGCGTCCCCGCTTGCTCCGGCCGTCCCCGTTTGGCTCCGCTCGCTCCGGACAGCCTGGCTTGCTCCGGTTGGTCTCTCCGGTCCAAGGATTCATTTCTTATTATTCTTCATATGTACGCTGTAGCTGACTTCAGACGCACCAGAGGAGGGCGTCAGATCTTGTTACGGGTGGTTGTAAGCCACCATGTGGTTGCTGGGATTTGAACTCATCACCTTCGGAAGAGCAGTCGGGTGCTCTAACCCGCTGAGCCATCTCACCAGCCCCCAGTGACAACTTTTAAGTCTAAGCTATGGCAAAGGGATAGTCATCATTTCCGATGATTTGTAACACTGAATTCAGTTTTAATCAGGCATCTTGTATTTTATACAGCAGTCCTGCTCAATGGTTCTTGACCCAGGAAGAAAGACACAACAATGTGTCCGGCTCTAGACAGGAACCTGGTTCATGTACCTCTGTAGGAGCATTTGTAATATCCTGAAGTTGAAGTAGTGTTCTGGGTTCAGGGGCCGCTAGGGACAGGGTCCGGCCTCAGTATGGCTCCACAATAGATTCCACCTTCAGTGCCTCTGAAATGTTTTTGTGTTGGGTGCAGGGTGGGGACAAAGTGGTCATTTGGAGGAAGGGGGGCGTGGATATGTGAGCTTGCAGCTGTGTCCCTCCAAGAGGCTGGAGAAGGTCGTGAAGAAAGGAGTTTCCAGGGTGAGAGAGCAGCCAGCTCTGATGTGGCAGGCGTGTGGTTGTGAGGTTTGCCTTTGTAGTTGCCTTGTCCCCGTTAACATCTAAGTGAAACTGGAAAGCACCCAGGCAGGACTTGATGGGACCAGGTGTCCTGAGCAACAGAGTGGCCTCCACGCTGGCTGTCGTGGCTCCAGTTGACTTGACCCTGGGTCTGAATGGCTGTGTGGTTTCTCAGGAGAGGGGTGTGGTCTGGCAGAGCTGGTTTAGGGAGTAGACCCTGGCTACATCACGGAGGGGATGCTCTTTGAGATAGACTGACTTAACTAGTTGACTTGTAGCGGGGCTGGACAAGTGGATCAGGGACAGGAGGATCACAAGTTCAAAGCCTGTGTGAGCTACAGAGAGAGTGGAAAGCTATCACGGGTGGGTGACCTCCTGAGGTTGTCTCAAAACTATAGTAAAAGAGAATAGAGCTACAACTCTGTGGTGAAGCGCTTGCTTCACACAAGAGTTTACTCTCCAGCATGGCAAAAACCAACGAACCGAACAAGGAGCCGACCTCTACTTCTGTCTACTGTAGTGGTGTGTGGAAAGAATCTGCTTGCAGGAGAGAGGCCTCTGTCAGGGCAATGTCCTCAACAAGCAAGATCAAGTGGGAGTTCTTTTAGCATACTTCCCAATGGGCATGGTTCGCACCTGCCATTTTTTCTAAGCCCAGATTCCCCTGCCTGTATGCATTGCCATTTGTAAATATCCATTCAACCACTGATAGTTTCCAGTTTGGGACAGTTAGAAACAATGTTGCTTATGAATGCTTTTACAAGTACATTTTAGTGAGCCTATGGATACATGTGTGTCCAGCATAGAGCTGCGGTGGGGAAGCACCTGGGCCATGAGGTTTGCAAGTTTGTGGGTTGACAGTGCCAAATGATTTTGCAAAGTGATTATACCAATGTAGACCCCTTCAACCATGTAGGGAAGTTGTAGTTGCTACGCATCCTTGCTGTTACCTGGTATTGTCAGCTTTAACAAGTTAGCCAATGGGGTTTTTTTTTTTTTGTTTTTTTTTTTGTTTTTTTTGAGGGGGTTCCATGTGGAGAGGTTTATTGAGAGGGTGGGGGAGGGGGCAGAGAAGAGGAGAAAGAGATAGAAGGGGGAGAGAAGAGAGAGAAGAAGAGGGCAAAGAGAGCGAGGAGGGGGTGTCTTCCCCATTTATAGGGAGAATGACGTCATACCACCAAGGGTTAGCCAATGGTTTTATGCTGCATTTTTTGACCGTAGCTTTAACTGCATTTACTCTGAGGAGGAAAGGAGCCATGCTCCTGGTCACCGAGGGCTCACTGGTTACCCTGTTATTTGCTTTCGTGGGGTGCTTGATCCCAATCCTACTCCTGTCCCTGAGAGCTGCTTGGCAACATTCTGGGACTGTTGACTTCTTTCAGTGCTCTCTATTTCCTTGGGATAGGGTCTCTCTAAGTTCCTGAAGCTGACTCAATTTCCTCTCTGCTTGGGTTACTGGTATGTACCAACACACCCTGCTGTTCTCTCTCTCTCTCTCTCTCTCTCTCTCTCTCTCTCTCTCTCTCTCTCTCTTGAGTATAGCAAACCCGGGGCCTCTCCTCTCAGCTTTCCTTCTTCATCTCCCCATCAGCCTGGTGAATCTATCTTCTTTGCGGCTGGTGTATCATTGGGATATCTGAAGACACTCTCGCCCCCCTCCCCCGCCCCACCTCCTTCTATCCTTCATTGTTTTGCAATTCACACCGAGAGCATCTGTTCACCTGGTTGGTTTTTATGCACAGTGTGAGGTAGGGTTCGGAGTTCAGCACCCCCAGCTCTACACACCGAAAAGCCGGGGCTCTCCTCAGATCTCTGCAGAGCACTTTCATCTGTCAACTGCGTGTATCCATCTATTTCAGGAACCACTGTTCCTTTTCAATGGTCTCCTCATCTGTATTTACACAATAATGCAATGCCTGAACTTACGGACCTCAGCAACCTTGAGATCTTCTGGAGCAGACCCTCCTGTTGTTCATAGTCGACTTAGTGCATTTTTAAAAAAAGATTTATTTTTTTAATTTATTATATGTAAGTACACTGTAGCTGTCTTCAGACACTCCAGAAGAGGGAGCCAGATCTCGTCATGGATGGTTGTGAGCCACCATGTGGATGCTGGGATTTGAACTTATCACCTTCGGAAGAGCAGTCGGATGCTCTTACCCGCTGAGCCATCTCACCAGCCCCGACTTAGTGCATTTTAATCAACTCCCTGCTCTGGGTACTTAATGCTAAGACTTAAATATGCACAGATCTTAACTTTGTTTTCTACAAACGGCCTTATTTGACTTAGAAGTTCTCCATTCACACTTCACATCTATTGCTGTCTTTGGTTTAATATGTGTATGTGAGGCGAGGGCTCCATAGCTCAGGGGTTAGAGCACTGGTCTTGTAACATGTATATGTGCGTGCATATGTATGTGTGCATGTGTGTATGTGCATTTAAATGTGAATGTATATTTATTCTGACTTCTCTGCTAGTGCATTACTTTAAAAATCCATATTGGTTTTCTTAGAGACAGACACAGGTGTCTACAGTCTAGTCTAATCAATACTTTTAACACTCCCAGGCCATGAGCATCATGTATAATGTGCATATTCCATTTATCTTTGGATTTGTTTCTCTATTGTTGTATATCTTAATTCACATTTTAAATCCCACTCAGAATCCCAAGATAGGACTGTTTTACACAGGTGACATTAATTCTGTTTACCGCAGTGGTGACCATATTTTCTGTGATTTTACCATTCCCCTAGCTTTTATAACTCAGGCTACTTGGTCATTGAGAGACTGCCTCAAGTCTCCTCAACATGGCTCTCTAGTGACAACCTTTCTCTCCTTGTGATGTCTGATAGGGATAAATTTCAATGTCACTTTTGGAAGATACCGTGTTGACCATAAAACTGTAAGTTGGAGCAGGCAGAGTGGGTCGTGCCTGTAATACCAGTGCTATGGAGGCTGAGGCAGGAGGACAAAAAATCCTAGGTCAGTCTGTGCTATATGGTGAGATCCTTTCTCAAAAACATGAATGCAAACAAATAAAAATATCCTCAAATCTAAGTCTGTCGTCGGGTTTACAGTGTTCTGACGACACCGTTGGTGGCTGGCGACTTAATTCTCCTTGAGAAGCCTGTTGCCTGTATTACTCTTGCTTCTTTTTTTCTCTCTGGGTGTTTTAGAGATTTGACTTTGCTCACATCTCTATTCGGTTCTGGTGGGCTCTCAGGGCTCACCACTCCTGCCTCTCGCTTGTCTCCTCTTGTACATGCTAAGTACATACTTTAAAAACGATCTAGTCGGGGCTGGTGAGATGGCTCAGCGGGTAAGAGCAGCTGACTGCTCTTCCGAAGGTGATAAGTTCAAATCCCAGCATCCACATGGTGGCTCACAACCATCCGTAACGAGATCTGGCGCCCTCTTCTGGATTGTCTGAAGACAGCTACAGTGTACTTACATATCATAAATAAAATAAATCTTTAAAAAAAAAAGTGAAATTCTGATTCTTTAAAAAAAAACGATCTAGTCATCTGTTTAGTTGTATGTGGTTTTGCTTGCATAAGTTTATATGCATCTGTGCATGCAGGAGCCCTTGGAGAGCAGAATAGGGCTCCCGCACAACTGAAGTTTCAGGCAGTTGTGAGCTGCTGTGTAGGTGCTGTGCCAGGCTGCCGAGGGCTCCTGCCCTCAAGCTGTCTCTCCAGCACCTCAGTACACGCTGGCCTTCTGTGTGTATCCTATTTCTTAGCATCTGCCCTTTAGCCTTACATTTTCTTCTCTGTGTTTTCCAGTTCATTAATCTTTTTTCAGCTGAATCTGTTGCTCAGCACGTCCACCAAAATCTTAATTTCTTATACTGTTAGTTACAGATGGAACGTGGACTCTTCCTCGAATGAGCCCAAGTTTCTGCCAAGAGTCTCTACTTCATTGAATTCCAAGAATATATTAGTCACGATCACCCTAAAGTCTGTTTCTTGTCATTTCCAAACTTGGATTCTGTGGGCTTATTTTCCTACTATTCTCTTTAATACCTTTAAAACACATTTTATTGCACCTATGTAAAGTTTACAGTGTGACACAAATGAACCCTTCCTTTCACATAGGTGCTGATTTTATTTCCAGACTCTAATGTCAGGTACATGCTTGCCCCTTGCCTCTGGAGCCTGTGGAGCCTGTGGAGCCTGCGGAGCCTCTGGAGCCTCTGGAGCCTGCGGAGCCTCTGGAGCCTCTGGAGCCCGCCGATGGGAAGCTCTGCTCCACTTCTTAGTGTGTTGGCAAACTACTCATCATTCTCTGCTTTACCTTTCTGGCCTTACTTTTGAATTATGCCCCACAAGTTCCTCCTACTCCAATTGCTTTCTGATGCATTAAACAGATTTTTAAAATGTTTTTTTTTCTAGGTTTTCTAAATATTGTTTCAGTGGACATTTGGTCTGAGAGCCTTAGCCATCATTGGAAGTTGAGTCTCCGGTTGAGTAATAAAAAAAATGGGTCAGAAGCTGGGGGTGGACAGAGGTAGACTGTACATGATCTTCAAAGATTCCTAGATGCTAAAAAACAGACCCTTGCCTTTCTCCGGTGTTCCCTGGTACTTGCAGACAGGCGTAAGAACGGCTCTAGTTTCTCTTCTGCGAGTGACTGGATTCTCTGGCTATTTCTTCCTTCTGTATCTCTTGCCTTCCACCAGACCACACTTTTTCCTGACCTTTGCTTTCAGCCTCATTGCAAGGTGGCCTGGTATCTGCAGGACATAGCACCTGGAGATACCTGGAGGCCCAGTCTGAGAGCATCACAGTCTTTGGAAACTGGTTGACATAAAAATACCTGCAGAGAAGCCTCTTTGGTATGAAATTTTGTGGGGGTCTGTGTTTTTAGTACAAGGTGGTATGTGTGGGGTGTGGGGGATATCTTTGTGGTTGTTGTTGCTAAGAGTGCTGCTTGTGGGACCAGGAGAAGAACAGTCCTGAGGAGATACACCTGGGTCATGGTCCCAGCTCACACATCCCAGTTCATATAGGCTCCCAAAAGCTCTGCCCTGGAACATCTGTAGGGCTGCAGAGAACTGCCAGGAAGCTGGCATCACTTTATCAGTCAAGGTGGCACCATCCAAGAAGAGTTCTGAAAACCCTGCAACCAGATATGGAATCTACTTAGGTCGAAGGCCCTTGTCATCAGATCTCTCTCTCGTCCTGGATGCTCTCTTCCCCTACGACTCTGAAGTGGAGATTTTAGGGACAGAGACAGACTGATCTCTAGAACCTAGAGACAAGGTCTTGTGTTGGACATCTGATGAGGTGGGGCATGTCTACAGACAGGTGATTGGTCTGACACAGGGAATAAAGTAAAAAGCCAAATGAGAATGGATGGAAAACTCAAGAACCAGTCCTGTGTCTGCAAAGCCATCCACACAGGCTACCTCCCAAGATGGCTCAGGAGAAGGAGGGCACCGTCCCCCAATGTAGGAAACCTAGCGCTGGAACACATTCATGCACTGCTTGGTAAAGCAGCACAAGACGGTGTCGTCAGGAGGTGGCGTGAACCAGGATTTCTCAACAGTATTTATGATATCCTGCCCCTTGGGTAGCCTTGACCTGAAGAGGGAAGTCAGTGGTCTTAGCTTAGGACACGAGGCCTCGGTCAGAGCTTGGAGCATGCTTGGAGCAGACAATCTGTAAATAAGTCCCACGCCCACTTTTCTTATGAGAGTAGAAAGAAGTTTGGAGGCTCCTCCCATGAACCTTATTCTCCAGGCGCCAAACCTCAGGTTCAGAGTGAGGTCACTTTCTCAGGGTTGCCCAGAGAATTGTTGCAGGGAGAGGCTGGGAAGCCAACCTCCTAGTTGTGTGCCTCACCAGGCTATCCTTAGCAGTAGTTTTTTAAAAATTATTTTTAAAGGATGGAGCATAATAAACGATTAAGGAAACTTTCCAAATCCCCAAATTACAAATAAAAATCTTTGAAAGGCAAAAATCACACCGACGGTTAGACATGGTCCCTGGTGTCCAATACCACTGGGGCGTCTTCCTTGTGACAATGGCCGTGAACTGTGGCTTTTTTCAAAGTAGGCTGGCTATGGTCACTGCTGTTCCCTTTGGGCTGGTGGGTTGTTAGCACCAGTGCTTGCCTCCTACACACACACACACACACACACACACACACACACACACACACACCCCACCTCCCACTCACACACCAGCCGGCCATGACATCACCCAATCCTGCTGACACACTTTCTTTCAGCCACCACCTGTTTTCTGAGCTCTGAGAGTTCCGACTTTCTGCCCAGCTTCAGTGTTCTTTAAATAACTCCCCCTGCCCCCTTTCAGTCAAGGAGCCTCTACGTAGCTCAGGCTAGCCTGGATTTAGCCAGCCTCCGGCCTCAGTTTCCTTGGAGCTTTACAGCTATGACACCCGTAAATATATCCATTTTCCTCTTCCAATTGATCTACCTTTCTTGTACTTAAAAACCTTGACTGATAGGGGTTAAGGAGGAGAGACAGTGGGCTCCACACGTTTCCGGACCCCACAAGCAGCGCTGTGTGGGACTCTTTGTTACATATGTCTCACTACAAAGATCAGACGATCTTTGATGTCCAAATAAAGAAAAAAAAATTGGAGGCTTTAATTAAATTTTGCCATGCCTTAGGGGGGAAAATCCCTTAAGTTTCAGAACATCTTATTTCTAAATGGTTATCCAGTGGAACTTGTAGAAACCTGTCTGTGGAGCCCTCTTCTGCCATCTGCTCCCTGCAAGTGACCAACACCCACTCAGGCGAGGATTCCACTAGCCAAGATCTGCTTTCAGGCAAGGAGATATTGGAAGCAGACCACAGGGGTGCAAGGGATGAGCTAGAGGTATCCCCTACTCATGTCATTTCCTGCCACAAGGACGCTGGCTTGTTTGTGGAGACATGAGGTGTGACGTTACACCCTGTGAACTCAGCCTGAGGGGATACAGCAGGATTGGAGGTCCTTGTGGAGGTACTGCCGCCTATGCATGCTGCCTCTGCATCCCTCTTCTTTGCTGATCCTTTGAGCAGCTGGGAACAGTGACTGTTGCATGTGGGAGGACTTGGTACAATGAGTGATGCATGTCTGCACCTGGAGTCACTGTAACACATATGTATATACGTCCAGGTGTGGCGCCCCACCAGTGTGGAGGTGGTATGCAGCAACATAACCGATCCTGGCAGCTCCGCCATCCTGACCCTCTGACCCGGTGGAAATCCTGCCAGTGATTTAATTTCCTCTAACGAATGCCGTTTATAGATAGGATGGTATTGGGCCAGGAGTCCCAAGTAACATGAATGAAACTAAACTTCCTTTCTGCCTCCAGATGGCATTGGAGGTGACCATTGGAGGTGTGTTCACTCAAGACACCCCAGGTACCCAGACAGTCATTTCATGCTTCACTTGGTAATTTTTAGACAAACACAAGTCTGACTCAATTGGACTTCCTTTCTCATTCCAGAAACCCACTGGCTTGTCCTTTCGATTTTGTCTTCTGGGTCAGAGCTTCTGGCTAACGATGGGAACTACAGGGATGGAGAAAGCCAGGTATGAATATCCCAGCGGGGCGATCTAGGAGCAAAATGGCTGTGCTCACTCCCTTCATCCACTCTGTGTCTCCCATTGTTACAAACGAGGTGCCGCTTCTCCTGTGTGCTTGCTGGATTTTTGTCAAATCGACACCATCCTAAACAAATCCGGGAAGAGGGAATCTAAATCGAGAAGACACCTTCATAAGATCGCCGTGTAGACAAGCCTGTGGTCCATTTTCTTGATTAGTGATTTGATGTGGTAGGGCCTTGCTCAACGTGGGCAATGCCAGTCCAGGGCAGGTGATCCTGGGTCGTGTAAAAAGCAGGATGAGCTAAGCCCTAGGGAGCGAGCCAGTAAGCAGTGTTCCCATATGGTTTCTGCATGGCTTCTCTCAGGGGTGGACTGTGACCTGAAAGCATAGGTGAAGTAAATCCCTCCCACCCCAAGTTGCTTTTGGTCATGGTCTTCATCACAGCAATAGAAATCTAACTAGGGGCTGGAGAGATGGCTCAGTGGTTAAGAGCACTGACTGCTCTTCCTGAGGTCCTGAGTTCAAATCCCAGCAACCACATGGTGGCTCACAACCATCTGTAATGGGATCGGACGCCCTCTTTTGGTGTGTTTGAAGACAGCTACAGTGTACTTATGAATAATTAATAAATAAATCTTTAAGAAATCTAACTAGGATATTTGGTGATCCAGTGTGTGTGTGTGTGTGTGTGTATGTTTGTGTGTGTGTGTGTGTGTAGTGTATGTATGAGTGTATATGTATGGGAGCTGGGTTTTTGTGCAAGACTGGCTGTTGTTAAAATGATCAGTTGCCAGGTTTTGTTTTATCTGTCATATCTATCTATCTATCTATCATCTATCTATCTATTTGGCTTTTTTTTTAAAAGATATTTTTGATGTCCTGTTTTGATCTAAGTTTTTTGGTTTAGATCAGTGGGCACTCTGGCTCCTGACAGCCTCTGCCACAGGGTATAGACATGAGGAAAAGGAGCGTGTTTTTTACCAGGGAGCTCTTCCACCTTGTAGAGAAATTGGGTTGTTGACTGGTCTTCAGCACCCTCTGAACTCTGAAGGACCAAAAACTCCCTTAGTTTTCACCTGTGAACTCGAGCAGCGCCAGCAAAAGCCGGCAGGGGGAGCTAGAGAGCTATTCTGGCGTCTGTGCCTCCAGCCTTCTCTTCCACAGGCTGCCAGCCACTTCGCGGGAGCAATCTCAGCAGGGAGGGGTCAGGAGCAGAGGGGAGGAGAGCATGGGGACTAGGAGTTGGGTATCAGTGATCACCAAAGTTCACTGAAGAACCGTCCCAGAATATCTCTGTTTTCACTGCTCAGAGAGCAACGGGTGCAAACTGTCTCTAAAGTCCCCAGACAGGCTCTTGGCTAAGGAACATGTGGTTGTGAAACCTCCCGCTCAGTTCTTGAATTCTCCATAGAGCCCCTGCTCTACCTGACCCCTACTTGGCCTCTATCGTGCCCCTACCTTCTCTCTATAGCGAACTGAGGACCACCAAGAAGAAAGCAGGCCAAAGGGAAGGAGAGGATGGTTAAAGCCCTGAGGACAGACGAAGACCGAGGTGATAGCACGTGGGCCCAGTCACCTTGCCACACACTTTTCTCCAGCCCCAACTTGGGCACCAGTAGAACGGAGGGATGTCCCAGCTGCTCTGGACCAAGGTAGCTTTGTGAAATGGCCCCATGTTTTCTTCTGCATGCGTACAGCGGTGGCAGCTGTCCTTCCTGAGTGATGTGATAGCAAGCACAGTTCACAAACTAGATGGAAGAGACAGAAGGGAAATTGACGCGTTCTCCTTCCCTGCTGAGTGCTCCACCGCAGCATCCCTAAAAGGCTCGGTACCAGGTTCAGAGCGTGCGCCTCACACGCGGCCTCGTGCTTCTCCGGGTGGGTAACTCCAACGTTAGGAAGCTAACTTCTCTTTAGAATAATGGTCTCTTTCCCACTGGCTCAAGCTGGCCAAACTCTTGGCTAAGCCCTCCTCCATCCATGGCAGCCCTAGGGTCTTCTCTAAACTTTATTTTCTGGTTGAAGGTGAGGGATCCTTCGCTTGTCCTCAGAGGCCTCCTCCTGCTCTCTTCCCTCCCTGAAGACTTTGGTGGCTAGCTCCGTGGCACGATCAGGCCTGAAGGCACAGCCTGAGTCTGGTGGAGCTCTGTGCAGTTCTCACGTGGTCAGGCTAGATTTGACTTCCAGGAGGAAGTCATGGAACAGTCAGAGCTTGGGGCTTGCTGGGCTCTAATCCCTACTCCTCCCCCATCCTGATTTATATCCTTTAGTAGACAATAACTCAACCAATAGGATCGAACAATCCCAGCATGCCCGAACTCCTGAGAACATGTCGTCTATGCTCCTACCCTCTGCTATGGACTGATCTCCAACGCTGCATGGGAGCCAAGGGCCATTTTGATGTCACTAGGAGACTGTGAAGAAGTAAGCCATTTGGCAAATAGTCTGGACAGTATTTATGCTAAGATAAATATATACATGTATCAGAGTGTAGAGGTGTGAATTGTAAACAACACTGGGTGACTTCAGAGGCACCTCTGCCCTTACAGGAAGGGTGTGTCAGGCTAGCTCTTTTGCTTTCTGTCTCCTGTCAGGGAGGCTGGATTGGACTGGGTCCTCTGTTGAGGCTATTTGGGCAGAGAACTTGGGAATGTTCTTTATTTCAGGAGTTCTGAAGGCGAGAACCAGAGTGGGGAAGTGATTAGTCTGAGAACACACAGCTCAGAGGAGACGGAGTTCAAATCCCAGACTGGACTTTTACCCCATCTGGATTCTTTCCCCTGTACTGAGAATTGCTACATAGAAAGGGTCTATCGCATCCACAAAGGGATGAAGAGTGGAAAAGGGGTTCTGGGTTAACACTCAGTTGGTTCACAGTGCAGCTCAACAACTTTACTGCAAGAATCTGAGCTCTGGGTCTGTGGTCTGCACAGGGGAGACCTCATTCAGTGATAAGGGTATTTCCTTCTCTCCAACAGGATCAGTCTGGTTGGACGAAGCTTGGGTGAAAGGAGGGGGAGGAGCCTGGCTCCTCAGCAGGGCGTGGCATGGTAGCAAGGCTGGCTGGAGGCTACTGGGCCCCAGCCAGAGGAACTGGCAGGACCAGATATACTGCCCCAGTCAGCATCCACAGGACTGTCCTTGTCACACATACCAGGCTGCATCTGCACGTGCTGTGTGCACACGTGTGCACACAAGATACCATGAAGAATTGAGTTCTGGCCTTCCTCTCCACCCTAGCCCCTGAAATGAGGATGGCAAGTGGAAAGCCAGCCTGAGCCATGGCAGTAGACAGACAGAGCTCACTTTTGTTCAAAAGGCTTCAGGTATGAGGCTGAAACAAGAAGGTGGTGAGTTCAAGGCTAGCCTGGGATACGTAGTGAGTCCCTTCTACAAAAAAATCAAACTAAGTCCCCCACTATCCTTCAAGCAATTAGAGCCAAACACCCTGGGCTGGGGGATGGCCTAGCAGTTGGTCCAGAGGACCTGCATTGGATCCTGAATACCCACATGGCAGCTCACAACCATTTTTAACTCTAGTGCCCTACTCTGGCCTCTTTGGGCACTAGACATGCACATGGTACACAGACATAGGTGTAGGCAAAACCTGTAGAAATAATAATGATGATGATGATGATAATAATAATAATAATAGAGTCAAAGGTTTGTGTTTTGTAAAGGTGTCTTTGACATTAAAATTTCTATGCCCAGCGGTGACAACTAAAAGCAGGGAACTTCTGTAGTTGGGCTTGTAGCTGTCCCGTGAGCTTCTAGTAGTCACATAGAAGGCCACTCTCAATATAATTTAGTCAAGTCAGTTGATATTGTTTAATAAATAGGCCAGAAAATTATCTGAGCAGTTCTGGGCAGGATGCAGTGTGCGACCAAAGTTATGGAAGATTGTCCCTTGAGTCACTAAGGCAAACTTCATTGTATGTCATTTTTACATAGAGGCGTCACATAAAAAGTTTTATAAATAGAAAAAATTCCAAAGGTCTCCCACAGACAGACAGGGAAGTCAGGAACATAAACAAAACAAAACAAAATAATAATAATAATAAAAAACCCACAGAAGCCCCTCCCCCTCAACCATTTGTTTCAAGTGCTTGATCATACAGTACTCAACATCTTTGGATATTTTACAATGTACAATTCCAAATGGCAGCCCAGGAAAGAAAAAAATAACAAACGACAAAAAGAACTAGCCAGTCATCTGAAAAAGTGAGTTTATAAGAAGTCATTACCTTTACAAAATAAAAACAGAAGCCTGACACGGATGCCCTCCCCCAGGTCCCTCTGTTGGTTCTGAGTCTGGTGCAGCTATAGCCACTTGGCTGCTGGGGCAAAGTGTGCATATTGGCGACTGTCTGGACTGCAGACAGGAATTTAAGAGGCAGCTGCCCAGCAGGTGACTGATGAGGACGGGGGATCTGAGGAAAATCCTCCCTGATGGACTGTCATTTGGTGGCACTGGCAGGTAGGGACTCTCTTGGGAGCTTCAGGAGGGATGGTGTCTACTGTCTTCTCTGGCAGTTTTGCGTTTATGTTTGCACTTGAAGAAGCCAAGGCAGTTGATCTAGGAAGAGGTGAGTCTCATGGACCCACACAGCTTGGGGCTCTGAGACTCCAGGCCCAGGCCTTGCAAGCAGGTGGATTCTTCTTCCTGGGATCTCAAGAAGCCAAATACAAATTCAAGAAAGCACAGACCGGCAAAGCTGTCTCACTACTCCCAACCCAGAACCAGCCCAAGTGTGACTTGCAACACAGCCCATTACAACCCAAAGGACTCTACCTCCTTCCATGGGAGCCCTTTGGTCAAATATGGAAAGGGGGATCAGGGGCTCAAACACTGTAGAAGGGTGTCACCAGCAAAGCTCAGGCCTGGAGAAACCTCAACTCAAGGAACAAATAGCTGAGGCCTGGATGACTAGGTTCTGTGCCGTTTGGAGGGTTGGGGGCAGGGAGCCAGGCAGGTGGTGGCTGTTAGCCCCATCCTCGAGTGTTAGCAAAAGGGGTCTGAACACTGAGCGAGTGTGGGGGTGAGCCAATGCTGACTCTCCTTTCCAGGGGGTGTCTAGATATGGCAGTGGCCTGCCAGAAGTGAGGCAGAATTTGGGATTCCTGGAGCTACCTGTGGGGATTTGAAAGCCATGAAGCCCAGCCTATCTTTCTCTCATCCTGTCCTTCCAGCTAGTTCTGCGCAATGTCTCATGGAAGCTAACATGCTGACATCCACGTGGAGATGAAAACCAACTCCAGCAAGTCTCCCCAGTAACTCTGGGGGCGCTAAACTTCTACCTTCCAGGGGACTCTTGTCATAGGAACGGGTGTGAATAGGTATGAAGTGGGGGAGGGGAATGTAAGTTACCACCCCCTTTCACAGCAGGGTGACTCTGAGGCACAGAGGGCTGACCCTCCTAAGGTCACAGGTCAAGCAGGATATAAAATGGGCTCGCTCCATGCCAGCTCCTGGCTGTTGGAGGTCTTTCTGCCCAGTTGGGATGGTCTCTCCCAATGGCCCGGAAGCATTGCTCAATTGAGTCCGGGACCTCTGAGCTGGAACCTGACTCCAAAAGGCTGTGTTGGGACCGACTCCCCCATACGGTCAGACGGCTCAACCAAGGTGCCTGGCCAGGGCACAGTCCTCATGCTAGCTCCTCCCGGCCAGCTCGGCAGAGTGCACCCTCCTCAGCCTTGCACCGCTGCGATGTGCTCCTGGCACCAGCGCGGAACCTTCTGAAACTTGGCACCCGTGTATTTATTTCTATGTGAATCAGAGGCAGCCAGGGAGAGGTGGGGGGTTCCAAACCCTCAGGGAAGAGATGTCTAGCTCAGACACCTACAAAAAGGAGATGCTGCCCTCAAAGGCCAGGAGAATTGCATCTCAGCTAAAATGTATTTTTTTTTCATTTTCCCTTTGTGTTTGCAAACTAGAAAGTTCAGGCCCATTGGATGGGGCAGGGCAGGCCTTAGAGGGACTTAAGACAGGGTTTGGGACTAGGGTGGACCAGGGCCAGCCTAGTTGTTGGCTTCAGACATGGAGGCCACGTGGTTGAGGCCGGTGAGACCAGGGAGGCCAGCCAGGCCTGCCGCCCAGGGGTCGGGCAGCGGGAAGTAGGGCCGAGTGGCGGCCACGTTCTCGGCCAGCGCCAGGGCCAGGAGGCCACCCGCGTTCCTCTCGGCCTCGAGCTGCGCCCGTCCAAACAGCTTCATCTGCGTCTCCTCGAACTGCCGTTCTAGCTCCTGCAGGCTCAGGGTGCACTTCGGGGCCGCCAGGAAGTGCTTAGCGGGGCTAGGGCCCGGGAGGCACACGGCCGTGCCGCCCAGGTGGCCACCCACATCGCCCAGCGCGGGTGGCATCACGAAGGCCGCCTTGTCGGCGGAAGGGCCACCTGGCCCGAAGAGCAGGCTGGCCGCTCTCCAGGCGGCAGGCTTGCAACCACGCCGGGGTCGTGCCATGCGGCAGCTCTGCCGCTTGATGTGGCGGTGCAGGTGGTCGGAGCGCGTGAAGCTCTTGTAGCAGAACTCGCACTGGTAGGGCCGCACACCCGTGTGGATGCGCATGTGGTTCTTGAGGTCGTAGTTGTGCACGAACTTGGCGTTGCAGTGAATGCACAAGTAGGGCCGCTCCCCCGTGTGCTTCCGCATGTGGATCTTCAGCTTGTCCTGCCTGCAACACAGAACCCAGGGTTTAGTCCCCGTGTGGAGCACAGACGCCCACTCTTCACACTCATACCCGCTTCAGAACCCGCTTCGTGCATCCATGGTGCCAACCCCTAAGAGTCATCCTAAAACCAACCTTCAACTTCTACCCAAATGTCTGCCTTGCCTCAGGGTTAAAGCAGGAAGGAACAGTGTCCTGAAAGGCACCGCACAACGAGATTAGAGTCTCCTACTGATTACTGGGGGGCCCATCTCATATTCTGGAAGGCAGTCTTGATGGAGAGATAGGTCAGCACTCTGGTGTCAGCTCTGTAATGATGAGGGGCCTTCCTGAAGCAGGAGCCCTTTGATCTCTGGTCTTGCTCATCCTAAGTCCCCAGTCCCACACCAGCCCCTGTCCTCAGCACTCATCTCGAGACTCCAGCAGCTTGGCACACCTTGCTGAGATCTCCTTCTGTGGGGGTGGTGTCTTAAGCCCTGGGCTCTGCTCTTTGCAGACCTTTCAGGGCTTATGAAAGAACCAGGTGCAGGAAGAATGCAGGCTGATCTTGGGCAGAGCTCTGGAGTTAGAGGCATTATTTAGCTCCAGCTGCAGGACCCCCAAACCAATTGCTGGGTGATCTTAGGTAAGTTAGGTACACTGTCTAGGCAAAGCTGAAGCCAGCGGCAGAAGTGATACCCATTTTCTGGGGTTGCTTGAGGGTGGTCCTGGACAGGAAGATGGTTTTGTTATCTAAAGACTGGGCACCCAGGACACAGTATAAGGAGCCCTTCCGCCTGGCTGGAGCTTGCGGCTTGCGGCTGTACCATGTCTTCCCGGGATCACTCTTTAACTTTCCCCGAATGGCTGGAGGCCAGGAGTGTCCAGTACTGTCTCCACCACCTCCTCGCAGGTGGGGCTTGGGCGGTGCCTCAGCTGTAATTCCAGGTTGGGCTTTGGGGTCAGAGCAGATGTGGAGCCCAGGGGTCCTCCCTAAAATGTCCAGATTTAAATCGCCCTCACCATAACCCTGAGTAGCAAGGTGTTGGCTGGCCACTAGAGGTCGCATGGGATCTCATTTAGAAAATAGTTTTCCTGGTTGAATTCAAGAAGGGAAAAGATAGTCCTTGTGGGCACTGTCAGGTGGGTGAGTGCACGCCCTGGCCCCCTCTTGTGTGCAGAGCCCTGCTCCTTCCTGTGCTCCCTGGGACTCCCAGAGCCTGGGCAGTGGGGAGCAGGAACAACAGCAGAAGCAGAAGAGGCAGGGTATGAGGGGCTCTGAGTTTCTTCCTGCCAGACTTTCCTCGTTTTTTTACAATCTCCAGCCACCCTTGCCTGCACAGTTACCCGCTGTGGCTTCCCAGCCCCCAGCAGCTAAGCCCAGTGGCATCTGCAACCTAGACAACTGTTTACATGAAGGGGACACAGGGAGCACCTGTCTAGTGGCTCCCAAGCAAGACCTGAGACTTGGGACCTGAACAAGTCAGGCATGTCACCTGAGGGACAGCAGAAAGCGAGGCTTAGCATGTCTAAGATCCTGAGTTCAATTCTCAGCACCGGGGGTGGGGGGAAAAACCCCAAATCTAACCCCAAGCCCTGAACCAGATAACAAGAGTCAGCAGCTCTTCTGGGCTGGTGACCCCATACCTATTTGCATGACTCCCACAGTCAGGGAACAAGGCCCTCATTTTTGTGCTAGGCCCTCGCTGCATGCTAGGCTGTCAAGGGAGGATATCTGTTTAAAGATGGCATGGGTGTGCTGTTTCCGGACAAGGGCCTCTGTGTGTACACACAGAAGTATCCCATAATGGTAGGAGCTATGGGACACAGGAGGCAGTAAATGCATATGCAAGGACAGAGATATCCTGGTGGGTGAAAGAAGGGTCACACAGTAAGGGACAGCCTGCATGCCAGTCATCACAACGCTCACGGTGGTCTGAATATCCTTACTGATCTCTCTGGGACCCATTAAACAGCAATCCCTCCAGGTACTGAGGGCAAAGACACACAGCCCCTAGCTCCCTCACCGCAGCTATCTGGATGGACTCTGGGAACTGGAAGCAACCTTAGGAGTAGTTGCTTGGTGACCTCAAGTGACACCTTGGGAACGGAGGCCTGGAGGTAACAGGTGGCTGTGTAAAGGCACACAGCTGGACAGAGGCAGACGTTGGTCCAACCCTAGGCCTCTTGATGACCACCTGATGCTCTTTTCAAAATGCCACTATATTTCAAAATGGGCTATAGTGTGCACATGGGGAACATTTGGGGAGTCAGTTCTTTTCTTCCTCCTCATGAACTCTGGGGGTCAAACTCAACTTTTCAGGTTTGGCTTTGGTGGCAAGTGCCTTCTCCCCCCCACTGCCCCTCCCGGGGGGGGCTGCTTTGTCACCAAGAAGATGAGTGTAGTACGTCCCCTCCCTCCCTCGCTGGCTCTGCTATCCCTGCCTCTTATCTCCTTCTGTTTTCTTGCATTGGAGAACCAACCTAGTTAGAGCACCATCTCCTTCCAGCCCAGAGGGAGAGTCACAGTAAGAAAGAATGATTGGGGTCTTATGAGCTTGTTCTAGTGAAAGGCAAGGCCAGGGCCTGAGCCCCGGCCTCTGGGAGGCCCCCAGTCAGTCTGAAGTCTGCCACCACTGTCCACCAGACTTCCTGTGGCTTGATGGTCTGATATGGTTCTTCCTGCCACCAAAGCTGATGGCATCTCACGTGCTTACCGAGGTTCTCAGAGCTGTTGGGCGGGGGTCACTAGAAAGAAAGGGAAGAAAGCCAGGGCAGGCCTTACTGGTGCCTGGGAGAGGGGTTCAGCATCCAGCCGACACCATTGCTGGACAAAGTTGAGACTGTTTATGAGGGAATCTGCAGAAAATGGTGGTGTCATAGCTCTTGGGGAGCCAGTGCTGTGTCGGGGAAGCAGCTTCTCACCTTGCCTCCCTTCTTGCTGTCTGCTATGTTGAGGCATCTGAACGAACAGGCCTAGGGTACCCCGAGGAACACTGTGTAGCCCTGCTCTCTGGGAGCTCCTAGCCAAAGGCAAGGGGAGGCATAGGGCAGGGCCTCATGGCCTGTGACCAAGTATTCAATAGAAGGGTAAGGAGGGGACTTGGGTCCTTCTGGTAGCAATGGTTGTCACTGGGGAAACTAAGTGCTCAGAGATCAGCTGCTGGGTGAGGTTCTGTGACATCCACCAAGCCAGCGGAGCCTCTTCCCACCTTCCCTCTAGTTCTGGGCTCATCTGAGGTGTCTTCTCTCTAGAGCCTTTGAAGCCTTTCCCTTTGGCCCCTGGACTCTGATAACTGAGGGTAGGACCAGCTGAAACTGAGAGCTCACAAGGAGAACTAGGTAATAGCAGGGTGTGAAAAGTCCTTCCTCTTGGAGACTCACAGGTCTCCAAGGTAGCAGACAGGACTTGGGGGGAGGGAGCGGCAGGGGTTCTGCTTGGAGAATTCTATCTGGGCAGTGCTATATGTGTCAAAAGGAATGATTTCCCCATGAAGTGTGGCATCTAGACAACACAATTCAGAGCCCATTATCATGGGCTTCTAACATCCATGCGAAGGCTGAGGCAAACCAGAGGCCTAAGTTCTGCCCAGCACTGAGGAGGGAGACAAGACTCTGTTGGCCCCGGAGCTTAGCTGTAGAGAGAAAGGACTGAGCCCAGAGCCTTTCAGCCTTTTTTTTTTTTTTTTTTTTTTTTTTGGCTTTCAGCACCTTAGCTTGAAGGGAGTCTGGAAATTCCAGGTCTGGAGGCAGCCACCCTGCAGAAGAGCCTCCACACTGGGGAGGAGGGGGAGGCGTAGTCGATGGTGGCTAAGGAGCTCAGCCCCAAAGCATATCCTCCTGAAAGGGTGTAAGGAAACTTGCCTCAGAGAGGATCACAGGGAAATCTCAACCTGGCAGGTCAAGGCTGGGGCTTCGGGTGGACAGCTTTTGGCTGGACAGGAGAGGATTCTTTCAGGGTAGGCCTGAGGGAGGGCAGTAAGCCAAGGGCCAGTGGCTCTGAAGAATGTGAAGGAGAGCCTATCAGTCCACAGTAAGAAAAAGTCTCTGACCGGAGTCTGGATTCCAGCAGCATCTCCTCTGCCCCCCTCTTCTCCCCCACCCACGACCTCCTCCCCGCCCAACCTTGGAGAGCAGCTCCTAAAGCCTGTCTGGTCAAAGGGTCAGGGGGGTGGGAACCAGGAGAAGGGGGGAGGTGAGATGGGGGTAGGAATGCAGTTGCTGAGACAGGCCTAGAGCCCAGATGGCAGTCATCTTGCAAAGGAGGAGGAAGAAAGGGAGGAGGAGTGACCCTGGGGCAGGTAGGGTGGAGCCTGATAGCCAGAAATTCTCTGGGGCTGAGCTGACCTGCAGGGATAGGGGACTGTATACACAGAGGCCATACAAAGTTGTCTTCAGGAATTTGTTGGGAGGAAACGCTGTGGAATTTCATTCTTCTGTACAAAACACCATTGTTCTCTGGACACAGGGATCTCCCCTGGAGAGTGCTCTAGTGTCTAGAGAAGTAACAAGTCTATTTGCAGGGACTGCACAAGTTTAAGATTTTGCTGAGGAAAGACAGGGCCTAGAGACTTGCACTGAACACTCCTCGGAAGGCTGGCTTGGGGGAGATCAGAGGGAGGCGCAGGAAGGAAGGGAGAAGGGGGCTTGGGCTTCGAGTAGCTCAGTGTGGGTCCCCTTCCATGCCCCATCGTCCACCTATCGTGTGGCCTGTGGGCAGAAGGCATAGAGAACAAGCTGGGGACGAAGGGAGCCAGCAGCTTGTGGAGCCTCCCTCAGTCAGGGCTGTAAACACCACATCCAGCATCCTCACATGCGTTTCTGTGTGGCATTGGAAGTCCACACCTGCCATGTCTACCACACAGAGTATCTCCAGGCACAAGCTCCAAGAACTTCTTAGACCACCATCGCCCCAGGCATCTGCCATCTGTGCAGATTCCCCAGCCCCAGCGAGGGCATGCTAATCCTGAACTGCAGAGGGCCTGTTTACTCCTTTAAGGGGCAGGAACACATGGAGATCTGCTACAACCAGAACAGAAAGCAAATGGACGTGGGTCCTGCCTGGGGGAGATTTCAAGGAGAAACTAGAAGCATGCCTGGCAGGATAGGGAGATGGGCAGATGATTCCAGAAGAAGGAAGAGATGAGAGGAGAGTCTTCCTGGTTTGTGTTTCATTAAAAACCTCCAGTTTGGAGAGAAACATGCAAATTGGAAGGTTGTTCCCTTGGTCATTCTATCCAAGGACAAGCACAGGAGTTAGGGCAGAAGAACACGGCTAGGCTGGGAGATCAGCAGCTGCACTCCACATTGGGTCTGTGTCATTAACATCTTCCCCTTAGGGCTGGCCTCTCAGGCCGGAGCAAAATGCCTGCTGAAGATGAATGAAGCTTAGCTTTCCTTTGGACTCTGGCTCACCCCCCTGTTACTCCTGGCTTTAGCTAAGCCTTGCCCAGGCATTAGCAGGCCAGCTGGCTCTGTGGAACCAACTGAATTGAGGAGAAGAGAGAGACTGTTGTCAGGACTGACAGCTTAACCCAACAGATCTCAGTGTGTTGGGGACATTATCAGGGACACTCGGGAAGGGGAATCTGGGAATTTGGGGTGCAGCTGCCGTGTGAGATAACGGGGCATACCACCCCGAGCCAGCATCTCTGGGCTGCTCTAGCTATCTGCCAAGAGGGAGGGCACAAAACCAGGGTGAGATCATCCCTCCAAGTCCCCTGGAAGTACCCAGGACATACTCTGTGGTTTCCATCCCAGAAATAGCTTGGAAACCCCCAGTGTCATCCTTCAAAACAATCATTGGATTTCCTCCTGACCCATTTCAGCAATGCCCCTGTCCCAGTTCCCTGATTGTGTTCTGAAGCCTCTCCTCAGCTACTTCAAACAGGGTTTCCCTCAGCTCACTGACAGCAGCCCTTGTCACCCTGGTCAATAAGAGTCTATTTGATTGTCTGGACAGGCATAGCCACCAGGTTGACATGGTACATGATTCAAAAACTGAATCCATAGATGAAGGCTGAAACATTATGCTTACTATCAAGAGTCAAAGCAGTTAGATTCCAAGAAGTGCTATCAGAATGAATAGGTCTGTTAAGGCAAGGTCTTCGAAGTTCACCATGGCAGTGGAAAAGGACCTCGTTCAAGAAGCCATGACTGTGAGGCAGGCTTGGTCCACATCAGACACTCTGAAGCTATGTGCGGCTGCTCATCAGAATGTCCACTGTGAAACCTAGCTGAGAAGACCTACCTTAAAACAAAACGAACAAACAACACCCCAGAATAACAACAACAACAACAACAACACAAACAAACAAAGCCTTTGTAAGTGCCCAGCAGTGATGGTTGCCCGCCCCCCCATATCCTCCCACCCTGTTTGTTTTGATTACAAAAGTCATGGCACAAAGGAAGGTCCACAGCACATATTTGCTGGATGGGAGGACTTCTCTTCTGATGCACTGATTTCAGATCTCAAGTTACCCTTCTGGCAATGTGGAGATGTCAGGAGCAGACATGGTAAGAGGCCCATCCTGCCAGGAGGAAGGAAAGGGCCTACAGGAACCTCTGAAGCCTCCTATTCCTAGACTTCACTGTCACAGGACTGGGATCCCAGTCCCATCTCTGGGATTGTTCAGCTGCTCACAGGAGCAGCCAGTTGGGGATGAGTGGTGTCCAGGAAACACTGGCACCAAGCACAAACAGGGCCTACCTCCATGGGACCTGCCTGGCAACCCGGTTCTCTCCCCAGCACAGCCCTGTTTCTATGTTTTGGTTCACCCTACTATTGTATTGAGAAACAGCTTAGTTCCTGAAAGGAGGTTTGAATTCATTGCACCAAGTAATGCTTAGCTCCAAGCAAGGAGCGCGATGTGTGATCTCTCTCCACCCCTTGCCCTCCAATACTCCTCTGGCTATCGTCTTATTGGCTATCGTTCCATAGCCTCTGGCCCTGGCCCCTCCCCACTCCATCTTTCCCCTGCAGCTGCGCACCTGGTGAAGCGGACCTCGCAGATGCTGCACATGTACGGCTTCTCCCCGGTGTGGGTCCTCATGTGCCGGGGCAACTTCCCAGCCCCCATGATGACCTTGTGGCAGATGGGGCACTGCTGAGAGGCCTTGGGCTTCAGCTTGCGCTCCTCCACCAGCGGCCAGGGTGGGAAGAGGCTCCCCAGGTGGGTGGCACTCAGGAAGTTGAGATAGGCACCATAGTCATTCTCTGCCTTGATGGGGCCCAGCGGCCCACCGGGCAGGTCAGGAAACATGTCCTTGAAGAAGTCGCTAGAGAAGGGAGGGGGTGGGGGCGGGGCCAGCTCCTCTTTCTCCTCCTCTTTGATTTTGCGGTTCTTGATGACTAGATCCAGTGGCCCACTGTCCATTGGCTGCTCAGGCAGCTGGGCAAAGGCACCAAAGTCACCTGGCCAGAGGTGTGGGAAGAATTCCGGGGCAAACGGAGATAGGGAGGGTCTTCTGTCAGGGATGTTGGCTTTGGGGTACAAGTTCTCCCTCAGCAGAGATTCGATGGAGAAGTCCCGGATCACTCCCAGATGGCCAGGGCTTCCGGGCTGGAAGGAGTCGGGGAAGTCCCTGGGTGTGTCCGAATAGTCATTCTCTGTGAGATGGTCTGTCTTGGAGGGGCTTTGGGGGCAGGTGATGTCCTGGGGGTCAGGCAAGTTTTCCTGGTCGGCAAAGTCCTCTGGGTCATCCTCCTCCTCCTCTTCCTCTTCCTCCTCCTCTTCGTCGTCTTCATCTTCATCGTCATCATCCTCATCCTCCTCCTCCTTGTCGTCCTCCTCACCGACGCTGCCATCAGGCTCCATGATCTCCAGGCACACATTCACGATGCACTGAATCTCCAGCATCCTGGCCGCATTGAGGATGTGCTTGACGTTGGAGGCGGTGATGGTAAGCGTGGAGGTGTAGGCAAACTCCAAGATGGCGGCCAGAGCTTCGGGCTGGACAAAGTCAATCTCATAGACGTAGGGCTGGCTGGCCAGGCTCCCGGCCGTGAAGAGCTTCTTGAAGTATTTGCTGCAGGCTGCCAGCACTGAGCGGTGTGTTCGGTACTCTTGCTCCTGGACCACCAGCAGCACGTCACACAGCAGCCCCGCATGCCGCTGCTCATTGAGGCTGCACAGCACCTCGCTGCTGTGGTTAGGGAAAGGGATGCCGATCAGCTCATCAATGTCATTGGCCATGTTCTCAGCCAGAGCCCTGCAGGGACACACGGAAAGGGAGACCAGTTAATGAGCACAGCGGGCTGGGGACTTAGCTCCTAGATCAAGCCTTACCTGTAGGTCACAACCCTGCTCAAGCTGGGGCTTTTCTCTGTGCCTTAAGACTCTTGGAGTTGGGCTGGTGAGATGGGTCAGTGGTTAAGAGCACCAACTGCTCTTCCAGAGGTCATGAGTTCAAATCCCCGCAACCACATGGTGTCTCACAACCATCCATAATAAGGAAACAAATAAAAAAAACCTTTGGGCCGGAGAGAACAGGAATGGAGCAATAGGGAGAAGGGAAGGGGAAAAGACTCTTGGAGTTAGCATCAACCAACATCAGCGAGCATCGGCTGCTTAGGAAAAGCCGCCTAGACCTCCTGACTCAGAATTCTGCTTTGTTAATATGGACTCGGGTGTGGGTGTGTGTGTGTGTCTATATTACAGCACCTACGGATTTGTGAGCCATCTCACACTTTGCACAAGCTTCCAGGAAGTCACGACTCAACTTTGTGACCCATTCTCAGTGGGTGATCAGAGGCACGGGGCGTGGGGGGGGGTGTCATACAGTTGATCTCCTGACCTTGCTTCTGCCTTCACTGTGCCTGACAGAGTGTCTTTCATTTGCAGGTCAGCAATTCCTAACCTTAAAAATCCCTAGCATTCTACGTATGTACACGCAAGCCTGTTATCTCTTGTAATTGGACATTTGAAGTCGGTTTAGATGTGAGTACCCTGTGAGCCACTTTCTCAGGTCTGGCTGGTTAATCTCACAGCTCTTCAAACCCCCAAAGAGACCAAGTCTGAGGCTTCGTGATGTCATGGATGGTCTCTGACTTACAGTGATTTGATAGTGGACTAGCGTGAAGGGTACTCATTTGGTCATTCCTTAATCCTTTCAGTACAGCAAGTCAACAAACTATAAGATGCTCGGTATTTTTATTCCTAACTTGGTTTATATTCGATTATTTTGCTTAGCTGTAGGCTAATGTAGATGCTCTGAACATTTCCAAGGTAGGCTTTGGCAGAAGGTCAGGCATAATAAATGCATCTTTAAATCTTAAATTTTATTATTATTATTATTATTATTATTATTATTATTTGGTTTGTGTGCATAGGCCACATGGTTTATGTGGAGGTCAGAGAATAACTATGTTGTCTCCCTTTCTACCTTTATGTGGTTTCAGGGATCAAACTCAAGGCTAAATGGAAAAGTAGTGACCACTCCAAGAGCAGATAAGGCTGGGGAGAAAATGAATTATTTACATGTTGCGAGGGGAGGCAGAACGGCGGGCCCTCTCTGAAAAGCACCACAAGCATTTTAAAATAGCTAGCTACTCAACAACCACCCAAGCCAGCAGTGGAAAATTCACCTTGGAGAGAGTTAGTCTGCACAAGAGCTAATAGCCCTGAACCGAAACCTCAAAGACTCTTCGTTAGGTGGCCGGCTCAGTTTGTCGGTGTCCCACTCACCAATGAAAAGGAATGCTCTGATATCCTGATCCACTCAGTAGCTTGGATGGATCTCTAGGGAGTCAAAATGAGAGGACAGAGCCAGTCAGTCCCCAGACACCTGCTTCCGATGCAGCACCCTTGAAACCGCCACTTCTTAGAGACAGAGAATGCATGAGGGTGTCCCAAAGCAGGCAGGGGAGTATTCCAGGGAGGGGAGGGGAGTGTGGCTATAAAGGATCACAGGTGGGGCTGGGGCTTGTGTGCTGGAAGTGTTCTGTGTCCTGTCCATAGCAGCATCAGTATCTTGGATATGATACTGTGCTGTGGTCTGGAAAATGTAGCATGACAGGGAGCCAGGTAGAGGGTACAGGCCATTCCTCTGTGTTTTCTATTATAAGCCGGTGTAAAACTATCTCAAAAGAGAAAGTCTTACTTAAAAGAAGCAAATGATACAAAATAGCCTAGGACGGTCTGTGCGGCTTGTACTGGCTGGTTCTGTGTGTCAACTCCACACAAGCTGGAGCTATCACAGAGAAAGGAGCATCCCTTGAGGAAATGCCTCCATGAGATCCAGCTGTAAGGCATTTTCTCAATCAGTGATCTAGGGTGGGAGGGCCCATTGTGAGTGGTGCCATCCCTGGGCTGGTAGTCTTGGATTTTATAAGAAAGCAAGCTGAGCAAGCAGGGGAAGCAATCCAGTAAACAGCATCCATCCATGGCCTCTGCATCAGCTCCTGCCTCCAAGTTCCTGCTCTGTGTGAGTTTCTGTCCTGACTTTCTTTGGTGATGAACAGCAGTGTGGAAGTGTAAGTTGAATAAACCCTTTCCTCCCCAATTTGCTTCTTGGTCATGATATTTGTGCAGGAATAGAAACCCTGACTAAGTCAGTGGCTGAATACCAGGTGTGTCTTTAAAGGCTGTCCGGCTACGGGAGGGTGCATTTGTAGGCGGTTTGAATGGAGTCTGCCTGGGTCAGAATGGAGACCTTAAGTCCCCGAGCTGTATGTAATTTTGACCGTGTGGAGGTAGGTTCAGCCTGACTTCTGTGCATGGGCAAGGGGAACTGAGGACACCTGTCCCGGGGCCCCAGCTCCCTGCCTCAGATGGTCAGGACCGCGAGAAGACTGGGAGGACAAGGCAGGACCACCTGGCCAGAGCTTAACAACAGGGTTCTCAGATGAGGTCTCAGGCCCACCCTCTTTGCTCAGGCCTTGGCTCTCCTCTGATTGTCACTGTAACTTCTGTGTCATCAGTGAGATGCACCGAGCATGCAGGGTAATCACACCAATGGGAGAGAGAGGTGCTGAGACCTGCACCTGTGGCTTGGCTCCCTAGGTCTGCTTGACCACATGTTCCTGCCTCATATAGTAAAGGTAACCACGCATGGGCAGGACCTTCCCTGTCACATTCAGAGTCTTAGGGATACTTGAAGGGGAGGAAACTCCCCCAGGGAGGCAGAGGTGAGTAGTCCTGCTCTCTAGGGAGGATGGGCAGACTGGAGCAGGCTCAGGAATAGTGGAACACCTCAACAGTCAGGAACACCTCAACCTTTCTCACAGTTTAGGGATGGGGCTTCTCCCTCATTCCTGGGACGACCCCTGCTAGTTCTCCAGGAAGCTTCCTGCCTCTTCTCAGTAGCTCTTTCCAGTCTGTTTTGGAAATGTCCTGCCAGTTAAAGAGAACAAAGGGAATGAACGGGATATGGGACTTTATCAGGAATTTTTTTTTAAACAGAGTCTCCTGATGTCCATACTGGCCTTGAATTCCCCAACTTCCACCTCCTAAGTACTGATATTATAGGCATGTTCTACTATGCCCAGTTTTATGGGGGAACTGTATGCCAATTGAGCCACAACCTCAGCCCAGCCCGCCTTCTGAACACAGCTGTGTGCTTTCGCATACCTAGACTGGCATGTTGTCACCACAGTCCCCTCCACTATGCTCCAAAGAACTCGCTGTAGCTCCACTCTCCAAGCCCAGCCCAAGCATTTGCTCACAATTTGTTCCTGGCAGAACACTAGACATCATAAGTGTCCCAGGTAGATCCCATACATTCCAATGTCCCACTCACATGACCCATCTCCACCCCTCAAATCAGACACCGGTTCCCTCTCTAGTCTTTGATCTTCAGCACCTTGCTGATGCTGCCCTTTAGTTTAGCTGCCTCTGTACATGTGAAAGTATCCCTGGGCATCCCTGCTAGCTCCGAAGCTGGAACAGGGCACACGGAGCCATTAAAAGCTCAGCACTCAGCTGGCACATATGTGGTAAGACTCTGGTAAGGACTATCCTTATTCTGAAATTACTCTTGTGTAGGTTTTTCACTGTAATATAGTGTTCCAAGGGGATCTGGGAAGGTTTGGGCTGACAACTGACCTCCAAAGGAGGTCATGAAAGACATTTTTGTTTCAGACTTGCTTTCCTGGAGGCCATGTCGGGAGGATGCTCAAACAGCACTGTGAAAAGGGTCATATGGCAAGGGATTGAGGCTTCCCAACAACAACCATGCCACTTGACAGCTGTGCAAGTGACCCAACTTGAGTGGCCCTTTCAATCCCCCATCAGACCTTCTATCATGGCAGCCCAGGTGACATTTTGACTACACACAACTGCCTGAGAGTCAGAACCAGAGCCACTACTGAAGCTTTGATCCATAGAAGATGCAAACCAGTAAGTGCTCACTCTCACCTTAGCCACTCCATTTCAGAATTTGTTACATGAGGCAGACAACTGATAGAGGACCACTGTTTGGTTTATAGATGCTATAGGTTTGGGACTTTTATTCTGACGTTTTCTGGTAGATGGCAATTCTGTGTTCATGTCAAGAGGTCCACACAAGAGTGAATTTATTGGAGAACCGACAACTTGCTCTAATTCCCACAAAATCATCCTGCAAGTAACTGGGACCTGAGCCTCAGGAAGAAATAGCCTTGCCCTCTAAGTGAATGCCAAGGTTAGTGGAATGCTGGAGAATGAGTGTTCGCAGAGAGCCACAGTTTTGTTTACTGAGGACTTATGCTATTAAACTTAGCAATGGTTGGAAATGAGTCTCAGGTTCCGGGTTATTCCAAAATAGTTAGTCTTGAAAATACTTATACTGTCTAGTTTAGGCATTAATTATTGTTCAATTTTTACTTTTTGTTTTGTTTTGTTTCAGTGTTAAGAATTGAACCAGGATCTGGGACATACTGGGCAAGTACTCTACCACTGAGCTACATATTCATATTAATATTGTGTATAATCAATAGGTAAATATATGATAAAATAAATATAAACATCACCCACAATAACTTTCTCATACAGTCTTATTAGATCTTGCCTTATCTACTTGAAGACTATTGTTTGGCCAAACAAATTCATCCATTCTCAGGGAGAACTCCCTCCTCTGCCTTCTTAGAAGAGCCAGAGCCCATGACTGGGTGTGGCATCATGTCTCACTGTGTGTTGAGCAGATCTAAGCCCTCAGCTGGGACAGGGAGTGTCTCCCAGGCTGCTGAACTTGTAGAGCATTGTCTCTTTTGGGATCTAGAATCATAAAGATACATCTGTAGTTACGTGGCTTTAGAGGCCTCTCTCTCCACTTCTCATGTGTCATTGGATGATCTCGAGAGATCTGGTAACAGACATGACCAGGAAGAGCTTGGAGAGGGGTTGACAGGCTGGTATCCTTGACACCTCTTGTTCCACTGGCTACTTCTTACTGTGTTTTGGTTCAGGGTCTTGTTCTACTCCTGGAGGAAGCGTGGACTCATGGTAGGTCAGGGATATTTTCTCTAGACAGAAGACTAACCTCAGGGTGCAAGCTGGGAGAGGGCCACTATGCTCACCACCCCTACCCCAGTGGGTATTCATTGTCCTTATCATTTTATTTGGGAAGAAACACCTATCTATGTTCAGGAGCTTCATCCAGCGACCCTGAAGTTCCTTCCCATGCCTCGGTGAGCTAGCAGAGAGCAGCATCCCAGAGGGAAAGCCATGCCCCTCCCCCACTTTCTCACCCAAGCTTTGCACCCCTCCACCCCGACCTCCATTTTCCTCACCCAAGCCAGGGTGATGATCAAAGCCAAGAATAACTCAGAGGGAAGACAAACACACGTGCGTGCAAATGCACAGCAGCAAGCAGAGGCTCCATAAGAACTGTAAGCTTCTAGTGGGAAGGAAATGGCACAGTAGATTAGGAATAAAGGATGCAGTAGAGGGTAGGAGAAGAGCTCAGGTATGGAGAAAAAGGGTAATTAGGCATGATTACCACTCTAGAGCACGCCAGGTCTAACTTAGCAAGTCCTTGTTCCCTGCCGCAATGGAAGTTTCTGAATCCAGATGGGCCCAAGTAACGGATACTCAATGATCTAATGAGTCTTTACTCCCTTAGAGAGAACTGTGCTCTTCCTTCTGCCTCCAAGAGGCCAAAGGCATCCATCCATCCCCGGTAGCCAGCTCTGACAGCCACACTAACCACTGCCATCATTTACCAAGTGTCTGTCACAACTGAGTCATCGCACGGCTAATCCTCTCTCAGCTGCACAACTGTCGAAGGCATGTGTTCTTAGCATCGTTCACAATGCTCAGATAAAGGAGCAGCCAAGCGGAGGCTGAGAGAGCCCAAGGCCACACAGATGGCAAGTGCCTGCATGATCTGAGTCCAGCTGTGTTGCAAGCAAACACCTTTGCCTTCTGCCATGCAGAAGTCTACCAAGTCTAGTTTGGGGACAGAGAAATCTGAACTTTTCTCTCTGAAGGATGATGGTCTCTTATTCAAGGATTTGATTTGAGGCTATCATGAGGGATGTGTATCACATGACTGAGACCCACACTTGTAGATAACTAATGGGGTAGGAGGCTTGGAGGCCTGTGAAGGGAGAGGTGTGGACAGAAAGACATGAGGCTCTGTGGGTGTTCGATCAGAGGTCTTTCTAGGAGCAAGGCCTTATCTGAGCAGTGGGGAATAGAGGGGAGGTTTATGGGACCCCACAATAATCTATCCCATTTGAATCTGGAAGGTTTTGGATTTCTAGAATTCCCCTCCAAAAATGTGTTTAACCTGAATCCTGTGGGTTCTCAGCCAGCTTGTCCTCAGAGGAACCCAATAGAAGGAGTTCATCTGCTCAGGACTCACAGCAGTCTCTGGGACTTCTCGTCCTGGAGAGCTTTCCTCCTACACACAGGGGCTATGTCTCATCCAATGGTTGTGAGGACCCCGGGAGGCATGCCTGCTTTCTGGAACACTGTCGGCCAGTGTGAGCAGAGCGGAATCCAGAAAGAACAACTTCTCTAAACAGGAGTCTTGGGTAGATGAGACTGGTTCAGGAGTCAATCTGCCTTCATAGCTTTGTGGAGGCCCCTATTCTTAAGGCAGCTTCTCATAAGACCTGAGAACAGTCTGTCTGATCATCCCTGCCATGCACCAGGCCCCATCACCTATTTCTTGTCTCAGGGATTCCTAATCCAACAAGGCAGGTGGGGCTTGGAGCCTGTGCCTGGGAGCATATGGCAAGTTAGTATCCGATAGACTAGGAGTGTGGTGTGTTAAAGCCTAAGGCTGCCTAGCCCCTCTTAGACTGCAATGCCCTTGACTTGTGCAGGACTGCCTGGCTAACAGAGGACCCTTGCTGGGCACATTGCACACGTGACTGTCCTTGATTCGCTAATCTTAGAAACAGAGAATTGTGTATGTAGAGAAGGTGTAAGGGAACAACAGACTGGTCTGGGGCAGCAGTCACACTGTGTTCTTTGCTCCTAGGATAACTTGGTGTGGGGCAGATTCTGTGTTTTCTATGTCTGTGTCATTCTAAGGACACCACCAAGCTGTGACTGGGTAGATGCTACATGCAGAAATCAGCTCAGTATGGTGTGAGCTAAGGCTCAAGAGCTCCTCACCCCTCGCTGAGGGGCTATTGGTAGGAAAGGCTCCCGGTAGGGGAGGAGGGTCGGTTTTCTTTAAGGATGGCTCCTGGTAGGTTGCTCCAGTGGATGGCCTCACACCCGTGAGCTTATGTAGATCCAACAGTGGGGGTGGAGGCTCAGAGCCCCGTGATAAGTTAGACTTGGTGGATTATTTTTTTAAAAAAAGATGAGAGAGGATGGGAGCTAGAAAGTGATCCAAGAAGAATTAAGAGATAGAACGGAGGAATACGATAAATATGTATTGTCATGGATGTATGAAATTCTCAAAGAACAAAACCACTATATTAAAATTAAATAATAAATCGACTTTGAAGAGATTAGCCCAGAGAAACAAAGCGATATCAGCCATAGACATGGGACAACCCCAGCATTCTGCCTTGGGACCCCAGACATTTGAACACAGCCTTGTCTGCCACTCACGAGGCCTTTGTTTTCAAATTCATTCTGGTCACATTTTCTACCAGTATTGTGAAGCTCGTTGGCTGGGATTTGAGAATCACACAGCTAGAAAACTGTGGAGGGCCACTGTTTCCTTATCTGCCGAGGAGGCTGCCGTGGTAGTGTGACTTGGGAGACAGTTCTGCTACTCTGCTGGGCAAGGCCAGTGCCTCCCCAAGTGCTGCTTGGCTCAGCAAACATGAGCCTGAGCATGGTGTTGCCCTCTGCCAATCCCCTGGGCAGGTGGCCCAGCTAGCAGGTTTTCTCTACCCCCACCCTGCCTGTCTCCAGCTCCTAGCTCCTCCATGCCCAGCCCTGGAGCATGACAGCCACCTGGTGGGATTAGTGGTTATAGTGGGAGGGGGAGACAGATGGGTGCTATGCAGGGGCAGGTGCAATGTAGGTTTCCTCTGGAGACCCAGGAATTGGGCAGTGTCTGTGCCCTTTGAGTAGGCCTTTACTCTCCATAGTCTTCAGGCACGGAAGTAGGTGGTGGACTAGCAGGGAAGGAGGGTGAGGAGTTCTGGCTCAGGCCATTTGTTCTGGGTGTGCCTCAGCCTGGCTTTGAAAGATTCCCCAAGCAGAATGGCTACACCCCTGAGCCCCAGGATGCCCCTAAGCCTCGGATGCCCCAGAGGCTGGGGCCAGACATGTAGGCTGGAAGGCTGGGCAGAGCTACTTCAGCTTCTATTCTGTGCCCCACCTGTTGCAAGCACCCTGGGCAGAGTGCCCACACTGGGTGAAGCCAGCCACACCTGCTCTGCCACCTTGCCAGGACATGCCTAGAGCCTGCAGCCCGCAGCCCACAGCCTCCAACTCAGCTGGGCCCGTGCAGCCCCTGGGCTTCAGAGCCATCATGCTTCCTTAGATGCCCTTCCCATTGGATACTATGCGCCCCTTTCTCCCTTGCCATGCCAGAGCTAGAGTAGAGGCAAGACCCAGGAATCAGGAACTGTTTGGTTCTCCTTCCAAACACAGGTAGGTTTTCCATGAAGACCTTGGGTCTGCCTCCTGTGATAGGCACCGAGTACTCACTTCATGCTCCGCTAACCCCAAAGTTAAGGACTGTTGAGATTCATACAAGAGCACTGCCTCACACCCACACTTCTTGTGGAATTTCCTAGGGCCTCTTTAGATAGAGGATTTAGACAGAGTACACAGTAAGATGTATACGCTCCTGCAGTTCTTGCACTTGGGAGGTAGAGGCAAAAGCAACTCAGGTTCCAGCCGGTTTGCACTGTCAGTTCAAGCCAGCATGCAATCCTGCCTCAAAAAGAGAAATGGAGGCAGAGATGGAGACTCACACTCGTGGAAGGTCTCACTCACGAAACTCACTGAACGCCAGAGATCACAAGTCCCTGCCCCGGGCTCCATCCACTGTGTCTAGCTGAACCTTCCATCAGTTCGCCCCACCCCCACCAGCACCACCTCTTGTTCTGCCTCCCCATCTACTCCACACCTGTCTTGCCTTTGCAGATCAAGTGCGCCCCCTTCAAACTGGGCTTCTTTGTTATTTCTTCAACCTTGACTGATTACAGGTGGGAAAGGGTGGAGAGGACGGCCGTTTTCTTTGAAGAAAAAGCTGCACATCTATTTCTTTTCATTCAGAATAAAGAACTCATTACTCGTGTTTATTACAGGTGATCACCCCAGCCAGAAAACTCCTTAGGAGGCTTTTAAAACCTTACTACATCTCAAAAATCTAGACAATGAAATAAATCACCAGTATCTATAGACAGTTCTAAGTCAGCCTGGTGGCATGATGCTGACCCTTCCCAGGGTACTTCACTGTCTGTTCTGGCAGGCACATGCAGCTGTTCAGATGGATGACTGGTCCTAGGAGCATCACTCCATCCCTGCTCAGGTTCTCAGTGTGGAGGCAGGGGACTGGCCAGAAGGGAGAGCTGTGACAAGTGTGTCACAGCCAGAGCTGAGAAAGTCAGAGCATAAGGAGGTGAGGCTAACAGTCCAGGTGTGCCCTCAGTGGGGAGGGTCCTAATCCCTCTTGGGAAGGGACCATATTAAATATCTCAGATCTGCTCTGCAATAGATTAATGCTGTGACCCTGGACCAGACAAGTGTCTCTTAGAGCTCCATTGTTTTCGTGTTCTGGCTCGGTTGCTGGTCATGTATTTTACTCAGGGTGAGGGGTGTCTCAGATCATCCTTATCAAAACCTGTTTGAGGTGCTTCCTGTCACCACGGCCATCTTTATTCAAATGGGGAACTGAGGATAAGCTGGGTCTGGACAAGCAGTGGGGCTCTGCAGTTCTCACATAGGTGGCCAGGCTGCCTCTCCATGCTGGGGCTGTAGGCAGACGGTAGGGTCTCTACCAGGGAACCACATCAAATGCATGAAGCCTTCAGGAAGCCAGGGCTTGGGACAGGGGAACAGAACATTCTGGAAGGGAGAAAGGCACACACAAAATGAGGCACAGAGGCGGAGCTAGCACTGCACATGTGGACAGGACCAGCGAATGTTAGGCACAGAGGCGGAGCAAGCACTGCACATGCGCACATGTGGACAGGACCAGCACATGTTAGGCACAGAGGCGGAGCAAGCACTGCACATGCGCACATGTGGACAGGAATAGCGCATGTTAGGCTCAGAAGCAGAAGATGTATGAGCTCAGGAACATACAGCCCTGGACAGATGAGTTTGTATAATAACACGCTAGCATAGTCAGGGTTGGAAAGTGAGGCAGGGGGATGAGGGGACCCTCCAAACATCTGGGCTCTGTTCAAGAGGCCACACAAGGTTCTGGATATGAGGGATGCCACTGGCACTATACTGCATTTGAGGAAGGGATGGGCCAACAGGCAGGCTGGAGGAGGGAAAGGCCGCCAAACCCTCAGGAGAGCCTTCCCGCCCGCCCAGGGAAGCTGCTCCCATTACTTACAACCTTTCCTGCCCTTCCTTTGCCCCAGACCTCAAGCAGGATCTGGTCAGGGAGGGCCCCTTCGGTGGCGAATGCTGTGGGAGGAGGGAGACCAGAATCATGGCCCCAGCCTGCCACAGGTGTGCAATGTCTCGCTTACGCCCCAGCGCTTGGAAAACACTCCAGTCTCCTTGCTATTGTTGTCTCAATTCGGAGAGAAGGGCCACATGAGTGGCAAAGCTGCATGGTCAGGAGATCCAACCCGGTCTGTGCTTTCCAAAGGAAGTGAAACCTCAGATTTGCCTCCAAACTTGCATTTTTCTTCTAAGTAAATGTCCTCTACCACGAGAACCGCCTAGTATTTGGCTGGGAAAGAACATACTGGAAGCTTGCAATTTCCAGGCTTAATTGCACAGTTATGTGTAATATCATTATATGGAGCTTTTATTGCCCGGAGAAGTCCAAGTATTTCCTCTTCCTATTTATACTCAGGCCCAGTGTCTCCTGGGCTGTAATTTCTACCCCTGTCCATTGAAGGCTATTTGGTGCTAGGAACCCTTTCTAAAGAGAGAGCAATAGAACTGTGAGCTGGACACTCAACTGTCTCAAGCAACTCTGGTTACTGACCAGTTCCATTATCACTACTGAGGGACTGATCTGGAGGACAGCTAAGATGTGGGATGCTCTACAAAGCATCCAACTCTTGCTCATTCAGCAGGGAAAGCTAACCCAAAGCAAAACACGACAGACCAATAGGAGGCAATAGAGAACCCAGGTAGGCTGGGCCTGCAATCAGGAACACAAAAGCTGACGAGTCACATGGGACGGTCTTGGCTCCCTCCATCATGGTCAGGGAGATGCATGACAGTATGCGGCAAGGTTGATGCTCAGCTGAACGCCTAATACCAGTCTTCGCCGATATTTGCCTGTAGCCACAGAGGTCCAGCAACAAGGACCGGAATCTGAAGAGCTACTATCATAGAGAAACCACCAGTGATGCATACACTCCTACCCTACTCCCCACCACTGCCAACCCATTTTCTTCGAGAATTTTGATCCTCAGACAGTCATAAATCATAGCGAAAATATTCTACAGGCACGGAATTTTCCCCACCCACCCTACTCAAGGAAACCTGCCAGATCCAGTCATCCCAGGAACTAGAGTTAGTGCAGAGTTACTTTCCTCTTACACGGGGCAGCTGCTTGCCCATGATGTCTCCAAATCAGAAATGTTGAAGAAGAAGAAGAAGGAGAAGGAGAAGGAGAAGGAGAAGAAGAAGAAGAAGAAGAAGAAGAAGAAGAAGAAGAAGAAGAAGAAGACAAGATCAGAATGTTAGAATCGAGGTGGCAAACCAATACTTGCAGAGGTGACTGAGTACTTTCCTAGGCTGATAGCAGGCAGGCACACGAATGTATAAGACATCTCCAGTCACTTGGCACCAGAACCAGAAACAATACTCAGGTCCAAAGAACCATGCAGGGTCCATAGCAAGAAAGTTTCAAATGCAACTGGGACACTTTGAAAAGCTTTGTTTAGTTAATAGAAAGATGTATCCTATTCTTGGATAGCCAGTTCACCCTAAATTGTTTCTTAAGTGCAATATGATCCTAACAAAGATATTAATAAGGATTTCTACCAAAGTTAGGTAAGTCTTTTTTTTAAATGAACTTTCTAAAGTTCATAGAGGAAAATACACATTTAAGATAAGATACGAAGATTTTGAAACAGATGTTTGACAGGAAAAGGGGTACTAGACTGTCACAGAGCAGTCACCAGGGAGGAGAGTACAGGAACAGGGAGAGAACAGCAGGAAAGCACGTGTCAACATGGGTTCATATATGTAAGAATAAACATGCTGCAAAGATGGGACTCCAAATTGTGCTTTAACGTAGATTTCACAGAGAAGGATAGGAAAACAAACACAAATACTCTTTGCATGTGGGGGAAGTCCCCAGCATCACTCAGTATCAAAGAGCAGAAGCAAATGCTCAGGGGTGTAGAGACGGCAGCTCGGTGGTTATAAGCACTTGTAGGGGACCTGGGATTCTGTTCCCAGCAGCATAGCATGTCTGGCCACTTACAACTGCCTGTCATTCTAGCTCCAAGGATCTGATGGCCTCTTCTGGCCTTCTGGAGGTACCTGTACACCTGCAGTACACTCAGACACATGCATACACACATAAAAAGACAGACACACCCACAGACACATACACAGACAAAGCTGACACACAGACAGACAGACAGACAGACACACACACACAAACACACACTTGAATTTTTCACCAACTAGAAAGCATGGTTGCTCAGCCCATGGCTCACACTCCTGTGTTCAGCAAGAGAAAGCAGCTCACACGCAGGTGATGACTTGTAAAGAGATGGCTTCTTCTGACAGCTAGTGGTGTTTGAGTGGGGCTGGAGGGCTGTCAGTAAGGGGACAAAAGGCATATCCATGGCTTTACATGTGCTCTTTAGTAGTATTTGGGTTTTAAAGCCATTACTATCAAAATTGTTGAGGAATTTAGACTCTCCTTTCCCAAGCTGGTAGGTCATCTTTAGAGGCTTGGCTTGGTTTTATTTTTGCAGCAGTTGATCACTGTTGGTTCATTCTGTCTTGTTTGGTTGGTTTGTCTTTCTGTTTTCCTGTTGCTAACTCCGATGAATGACCTGGATATCTGCAGGTACCAGAGGAGTTATCTGTGGTGAGACCCAGCTCTGGCTATGAGCATATCCTGTTGGATACAGCCTAACAGAATATTAGCCCAGAGCCTGTCTACTCCCCAAGCAACAGCCTTGTGGCTGGATAGGTTGGCCATGCAGATCTGGGTTTCCCCAGTACAGGATTCCAGGCTCAGGAGGGTTTTCTTTGTTCATGCATTTATTACATAGCTATAAAGGACAAGATGACAGAGGAGCCATGAGGCGGTTTTAACGTCATCTGATCTTCAGGGTTCCGGGAGAGCTTGGCTCCTGAGGATGTTGCAATGATGACCACCTTGGTGCTTTCCAGTGACCTCCCTGTGGCATATGACACACACACACACACACACACACACACACACACACACACACGCACTGTGGCATATGACTGCTTATTCACAATCTTTGCTTCACAGAGTGGCTACTGAGCATTAAGGTTGAACTGGCTGTCCTAGATGGTATCCCTTCTCTACTGTTTCCCAGGAGTTTCTTGACGGCATTCTGTTAACTCAGTTCTGAATCTAGTTTCTATGCTATCTCTGTCTTTTTTAAAAGTATGCCTCTTAACTGACCTCCAAACACACCAGATCCATTTTGCCCTGCATACCTGTTTCTTAGATTCACTTACACTTTTAATCTCTCACCTATCCTTTTAAAAAAGATCTACATTGTTATGTATATGAATGTTTGCCTCCATGTACATATTAGTACCATATGTGTGCAGTGCCCACAGAGGCCAGAAGAGGGCATCAGATCCCGTGGAGCTGGAGTTACTGATGGCTGTGAGCCACCATGGGGGTGCTAGGAACTGAACATCTGTCTTCTGCAAAAGCAACAAGTGCTCTGAACCACGCACTGAGCTTCAGCCCCTCACTCCCCTCTCGTCCTCCCCGTCTTAGCAAGACTCAGGGTGAGTCAGTCGTCCTCCCTGTCTTAGCAAGATTCAGGGTGAGTCAATCGTCCTCCCTTCTTCCCTGACTCTGTGTCAGGGCAGCTAGCCTCTCTGGTGCCCAGTGATTTTTACCTCCTGATATTCCTGCTTTGTGTGGGTTTCTCCCACAGTATATCTGGAATGGGCTGTGTGTCCTTGGAGAGGTGAAGGAGGGGGACTTCCGTAGCTAGCTCATATGAGAACTCCCACTTCTATTCATACTGCTTTTTCCCCTTGGAAGTCTTTGTTGAGGAGCCTGTTCCAGGCCCAGTGATTGTATAACAATCGATGGCATCAGACATCTAAGGCTTTCTACTATCAACAAACATCGACTTGACAGCTACACAAATGTCTGGGCTCTCATGACAACTTGTCTTTCTGTCCCAACAAGGGCTGTGGATGACCGAAGCCTCAGTCTCTAGATTTCGAAGCCTCAGTCTCTAGTGTGCAGCCTTACCAGAGTCCTAAGCTGGAGCTCCATGGCTGAGCCTGAACTCCCGACTATAAATACTTTCTGTTGTTTCAGACAGCTAAAGCTTTTGTTACACTGCAAAAGGATAGGCAAGGGATTAAAAGGTGTAAGTGGATCTAAGAAAAAGGCATGCAGGGCAAGATGGATCTGGTGTGTTTGGAGGACAGCTCAGAGGCCTCCTTTAAGGACAGACAGAGATAGCTAACAGTATGCACTAGTTAACTCAGCTCTGGGAGCTAAGATGTCTGTTTCCTTTCTTGCCAGTTTACTATCTCATTTATACTTGGGTGTGTTTAATCTTGCCTCTTTAACAGGACAGTAAAGATGTCTGTGCTTCCTGTATATTCTATGTCCCATCATGCTTAGAGGGAGCTAGGGGACATTCTCACTGACTTTCCAGCTTCCTGTGCGTGAAAAGAAGGCGATCGAGTTCTCGAGAGCCTGCGAGTGCCAGCACACGTGCTTCCTTGTCCTGTGCCCGCTAGGCATTGCTATGGCACGAGCGAGGCTGCTAAATGTCCCCATGCTGGGACCTTGATCTCCAGTGTGGTGACACTGAACTGATGTAACCTATGGGATAGGGCTTAAAGCGAGGTGGCTAGGTTAGGTTACCTGGGGTGCAATTCCCTGAAGAAGTTAATGTAGATCTTGGGGGGCCCCAGCTCATTCCTATGAAAGTGGGTTGTTCCAAAAACAAGAAAATGTGCCTGTCCCATAAGTTTCTCTGATTTCCTGTCTCATCACGACTGTGCTCTATTCTGATGCCATATTGTGATATATGAGGGACTGACCAGAGCTAACCAAATGCTAGCACTATGCTCTTGAAGCTCCAGGACTGTGAACTAACTAAAACCTCTTCTCTATAACACACCCAGACTCAGGTATTTTATTACAGCAACAGAAAAAGGACCACAGCAGTATGTGAACAATGAGTTGTGTTTGTTTACATGTAGGACACCTACAAACTCACACCTAAGACACGAAACTCACTATCACACCCAAACATGCCTATGTGAGACGTTCCAAATATTCTCGCATGTTGGGAGGAGGGGGGGAGGAGGGCCTGGTGAGAGCTGCTATTATATCCAGTGCTTTCCATGATTTATTTATCCACTCCACACCCTTTCCAAAAATATTTCCTTTAAAACCAGAATTACAAGCCCCCTTTTAGATGGTCAGTTCTAAATAGATGGTATGCTTAACCCCACACAATTTAGGAACTTAAGAATAATTTTAAAAAATGCTAGGCGTGGGGCTGCGGCAGGTTTTGGAAGGGCCCTGGCCCAGCATCTCCTGGAGCCACCTGGCCCATCCCTAGACACACCTCCGAGCCCAGGCCTTCTCCCTAAAGACAAAACACAAGAGGACGTGACCCTTCCATGCTTGGTCTCTGGCCCATTCGTAAGCCTGTGGGAGATATTTCTAGGCTGACGAACCCGGGGAGGGAAGGGGGGGGAGGAGAGCTGTGTTGTCTGAAGCCTTCTGGACAGCTCAGGGCCAGCTCTGGCCGGGTGGGTGGAGGTGACCAAAGATGCAATTAGTATGGAGCCCATCCTCTCCCACAAGACCATTTTGTCCCAGAGAAATAAAGCACCGGCTTATCCGCCCTCTGATTTGGGTTGGATGAGATGAATTTTTAGCTTTTGCTGGGGAGTCTTTGCCAGCGGGGAGGGCGGCAGGGAGAGGGAGGGTGTCAGGGCTAAGCAAACACACTCCAGTTCTTCAAAGCAAGGGCAGAGGGAGTGTGCTGTGCAGGCGCATGCACACGGCTGGTGGGGGATGGGGTGGAGGGCATCCATTCTTACACATGCGCACAAGGCTGCCCCCGCCCTGTCCATTCTCACGCATGCGCATGGCTGGGGACAGCCATCCTCACGTCCACCAACCATGATCCTTTTGGCTTATCTCTCATTCCTTAGCTCCTGGCTCCCAGCGCATCCTATTCTCAGCCTGCCCACCTATTTGCTTGCCTCCTATTGGTTTGATTGATAGTGAGCCCAATTTCTACCACTTTAACATCGCTCATTCCGTCCTGACGTTCAAAATACAGTCACCACCACCTATACCTAACACTTGCTCCTTAAGACTTGCTCGTGTCTCGCCTCCTCCGGGAAGCCTCCTTGAACTAGGTGTCTATCCTTCAGATTCCGTCCTTCTATTAAAAGCATGGAGCACACAGGAGAAGAATATATTAAAAAAATTATTGGTTTCTCCCTGCCTGCCTCAAGATGGTGCACAGGCTGCTCCAGTACAGGACAGGACCTACGTTTTCTCCTTAGTAGGTCCCAGTGTCTGTGGACCGAGATGCTGAGCACATCGGGTTGTTCTCCCTGAAGCAGTCAGCCTCACTTCTGCTGTAGTGAAGAGGCAAGGACTTGGGAGGATGAGGAATGGGGAGATGGTTAGGGTGGCATAGGTTTTGCCATTCCGAGTAGGCAACAGACACCAACACACATCACCCATCTGCTTACCTGTGGCAAAGAGAGTGACACGCTAAACCAGATCATGTATTAAACGTGGAGTAACTCTCCGCAGGGGTTAAAAAAAACCAAACAAACAAAATTCTAATTCTCCCAATTAAACACTTTGTAAATTAGATTTCTTTGGAGCCTTTGAGGCCCAACAATGCTTCAATATGGTGATAGTTCCAAGGCAGCCACTGTGGAACATTCCACTGGGTTCCTTAGCACAGTCTTCCCTTTATCCTGGGGGATAGGAGGCCAGACCTACCCAGAATGCCAGGACTGTAGGAGGCACGCCCACACTCAGCTTCTCCTATATGCATGGACCTGTTCTAGAAGTTTAGCCTCGAAGTTAGTCAAGCAAGAGATGAGCAATAACAATACAAGAGAGTAATTATAACAATATGTAGTAATAAAGGTTATTAAATATGTTTGAATTATTCATTTCTGGATGTTTCTATTTAATATTTCAGAACAGTGGCTGACCCTGGGTAACTACGGCTGCAGAGGAGAAAACATCATTATCACGATTGCAGTTTGAGATGTGAGTGAGCCCCTCGGAAGGGGCTGGACACCATGGGAAGGCACGGAAGGATAGTCTTTTGAGGACCTACTATGTGCCAGGTAGTGGTCTGGCTCTTTTATGTTATTATCTCAGTCCTCGTGTAAATACTATGGGATGACGTTGCAAGAGCTGAGTCGCTGAGGCAGGTCAGGGCCTGAGCTGTTCCGGGAGTTCCACTGAGCAGCTGTGGTTTTATGAGGACTGAAGAGACTGACTAAAAACATCGGAGGGTGGCCTGGCCGTATCAGGACTGGATGGAACCTTTCATGGTTGAAGATGTAGAGGCTTGGAGAACAACAAGAGACATTTGCCTGGTCAAAGTAGAACGTTCTCCACTGAGGCCAGAGTGCTGGTGCTGGCCTAGAAGCTATACCGTTTACCCCAGGGCCTTGCTGTCCACCCTACTCTATTGCGGAAGTATGTCTAACCAACAAGAGATGGAAGAAACTGGGATCTCTGCCTTTCAGTGCCCCAGAAAGGGCTCTAAAATCACCACCTTCACCTTTAAGCAACCTTCTCCCCTTGCTTGTCAAACCAAGAGGTGAGATCAAGGCTCCATGTCCCCAGGGTTCTCCTGTCTTGCACTTCAAATGTCTCCTATTCTACAGTTCTCTTCCATTCAGGGCAAGCTGTGAGAGTTGGTCACCCAAGATGGTTTCTGCCTTGTCCGTACCACCCACCTTCTCGGCCTTTAAACGTGACATGGTTCTGTGAAGCACAGCGGGGGTTTTGAAGCCCACACCCTTGGATCGCTGCCTGCTCCACTGGATGCCAAGGAATTCCTGTCCCCTTCATTGCCCAATGCTGGTGCCTTTCCACCTTAGCTGTGAGGGGACAGTCCCCTGCCTGTCTCCAAGAGGACCAAGAAGGCAGAAGGCAGGAAGACAGAATGACGGAAATGGGAGGAAGAAAGAGGGGGTGGATGAAACTAAAGTGTGAAGAAGGGGGTGAACAGAGGCGGGGAACATGGACGGCACACGGATGCCAAGGTCTGGGCCAGGTGGGTCCATAGGTGCTTTCTGCGGCTGTGGGACTACCTGACTCAGTATTATCATTTTAACTTTCTGGAGCTTACAAAGTTGAGGGTGAGGACCTTCACAGCAGCAATCCTGAGGGACTCCTGTGTACCTCTGAGAAAGTCCCTGGTCTCTCGTATGTGGCACGGGGTTAAGTGTTCCTTAATAAGGATGGTGACACTTGTGATACTGATCTTTGGCAATCCGGTCCCCTTAAGTAGGCCTTTCCAAGTCACTGTCAACACAAGGTTGGGTAATTATCTTGGAAATTTGAGCAACGTAGCCAGGAAGATGAGAAGGTGGCCTTGGGAAGAAGAATCAGGGCTGGCTTCATCCATACGTAGGTGGTTCTGGATGAGGTAACTGGAGGGCGGCTTTCTGAGCTCCAAACAACTCAACCTTCTAGCAGCCTGACTTGAGGCTACCCAGCCTGCCTTGTGGCCACTGGGAGAGATCTGAACAGGACACCCAACACTCAGGCTAGTCTAGGATCTGGGGTTGATCCCAGAGTCAAACATGAGAGTTCATCAGATCAACATCTCCTTAGAGACACAGAAACCTTCGGACCTAGGCACACCAGTCATGGCATTAGCTACATGTGGGATCAGAGAGTGAAGCTAGACCAGAGTCACAACAGCTCTCTCTGGATGGGGGGAGTGGAGGGCAGAGTGGACCCTGACACCTAGCACTTCTGCCTCATGGAAAATGGCAGGGACCAGCTGTCTCAGGGTTTTGCTGCTGTGAACAGACACCATGACCAAGGCAAGTCTTGTAAGAACAATATTTAATTGGGGCTGGCTTACAGGTTCAGAGGTTTAGTCCATTATCATCAAGGCACCATCCAGGCAGGCATGGTGCAGGAGGAGCTGAGAGTTCTACATCTTCATCTGAAGGCTGCTAGCAGAATACTCACTTCCAGGCATCAAG
Organism: Mus minutoides; assembly: GCA_902729485.2. Taxonomy (NCBI): domain Eukaryota; kingdom Metazoa; phylum Chordata; class Mammalia; order Rodentia; family Muridae; genus Mus; species Mus minutoides. Next base: position 2,513,295 of record LR749553.1, read on the forward strand.
GGTAAGGGTCTTCATCTCATGCCCACAGTGTCACACCTACTCCAACAAGGCCACACCTCCTAATAGTGCCACGCCCTGGGCCAAACATATACACCAGCCTAGCACCGAGTGGCACAGACCCAGGGAGATTCTCCCAACACTGTCTTCCTATTGGAAGGGGCCTCAATGTGACAACTTTAATGGTGGGAAGTAATACTTAGCCTCCCACTGAGGGACAGGCTTCTCCTACTCTCAATCCCCACAGTGAGCTCACAAGCTCACCCCTGGGTCCAGCCAGCTCTACATGGACACCAGAGCAGGGATTCTTTAGCTACATCCAGAGCCATATTACAGCCATCATTGGCTACTATGGACAGAATGAACACCTGAATTTCAGATTCCTGACTGAAAGACGTGCCCTGCCCCAAAGCAAGCCCTCCATAAGGGGCCCTCAGAGCCCTGTTTAACTCTGCATATTCTGGTCTTCCGCTTGGCGTTTGTTTGGTACAAGATTTGTGTGGTTGTTATTTGCTTGTTTTGTCTTTTATGAGTCAGGTCCTCATGTAGCTCTCTGGGTTTGAACTTGTCGTGCCATGAACTCTGACTGTTCTGCTAACCCCCATCCCGCTCGAGGTTCCAGATGGGCACTGTCAGGTCCTAGTGTGGTCACTCTGCCTCTGCTCACACCTGTCACAGTGGGAGTGACTCACACAGCTTGAAGAATACTGGCATGAAGCTGTGCCTTCCAAACTTTTCCAGTCCTGAAACTCATAGGTAATGATCTTTTTATGGCCCACACAGGAATCTGAGAGTTCTCAGGAGATGCTAGGAAACTCGGCTGACAAGAATGCCGGGGACAGGGGGGGGTGACGTCGCGGTGGAGGTGTCCTGCCACTGCCTGGGAAGCTCAGAAATGGACAGTTTGAGAGGCAGAAACCTGTGAGCCTGACCCCATCCTAATGTCACACAGGTAGCCCAAGGCTTTCTCGGCTATACCGTACAGTCTCCCTCCGTGGCTCCTGGAAAAGTGACCCCAGGTAAGGTCATGTTTGGTGTCAGAGATGGGGAGAGAGCAGGACAGAATCTCTCCTGGTCAACTCCCTTTCCTGGGGTTATGTCAGGGGAAGGCACTGTCCACTATACCCTCTGTCCATGAGCCCATAGCCTTCTTCCTGTTTGAGGCCTTTTGCCTCCAGCATGTGACACTGGTTCTCTACTTACTAGCTGGGTATCTTCTGACTGGGCCCAACCTTTGGCACCCATGCCACATGTCCCTAGAGGATTTATAACTCCTCCCACAGGACATCCCTGGGACCTATGCTCCACCTTCCCTGGTTTGTAAACCTGCCTCTAAAGGCCAGCATCTTCCCGTAGCCCATCTCATCCTGTCTCTTTCTATCAGTCTCTAGCCAATAGCACATCACGTGTAGATACTGTACTGATGAGATGCCGACAGCCCTTGGGGAACAGGGGTGATGTGTCCAAACAAGACCAATAACCATACCGGGCTTTGATTTAAAGAGAAAACTGACTTCACACGTCATATTTAATGCAGAGCAAGAGATGAGTGTGTGTGTATGTGCACCATATAGGTAGATTATGGCATTAAGTGTGTGATCCGAAGCATAAATGGAGCAGCTACGAATTTATCGATGCCAGCAGGAGTCAGATATTGGTCCAGGGAGTTGGCAACAACAGAGAGGCCTCAAGTTCTTCATTCTACCAGAGACAGAGTCAATTCACTGTCTCCTCCTGTTCCTAAGGGGGAAAAGGGCATTGAAACAGCATGGCGTCTGGGTGTCACACAGCTGAAGAAGGGTCATCCTTCAGCCCTATGTGGGACAGGAGGAGCAGCCACTGAGAGTTAAAGGTCAAGCTTAAAACCTACGTCAGTTCTCTGCCAAGATGTGTGACTTTGAAAGAATGGCCTCCTGAGTCACAGGTTCCTTCTGTGTGTGAAGGGCTTAGGTTTTACCTTGAAAGCCCATTCACAGTGGCAGAACTGGCGATGGGCCAACAGATGGGCTGCTCCTCCCTCCACTTGTGTGTCAAAGGCTGTAATGATCAGTTTTCTGTATTATCTCAGCACCCAGGTATTTGGTCCAGTACAAATAGATGTTGCTGTAAAGTGTTTTTGTTTTTGTTTTTGCTTTTGTTTTATAAAGATGAGAGTACCATTTAGATTTAGCAATGGACTAAGCCTGAAGATCCAGACATACCTTCAAACACCTATGGGTACCTATTTTCCTTCTTTTCTTTACCAAGAAGCAAAAAATACACACAGGAAGAAAAATTCATCTTCAACAAATGCTTCTGGTCAAGCTGGGTCAGAATGATAACAGAACATATCTATCGCCCTGTATAGAACTCAACTCCAAATGGATCGATCATCTCAACTCAAGACGAGATACTCTGAGTCCTACAGAGGAGAAAGTAGGTAATGGATTTTGAATTCATAGACACAGGTAAGGACTTGCTGAACAGAATCCCAGTAACCCAGGCACCAAAGACCAACAATAAATGAGACCTCAAAAAGCTAAATAGTGTCTGTATAGCAAAAATCACCATCATTTGGACAAAGAATGGGGATTAAAAAAAAACACCTTCACTGATTACACATCTGACAGAGTGTTAGGATATATAAAGAACAAACAAACAAACCCCAGAACATATAGAAAACAACCCAATTGAAAAGAAGAATTCAGAACTAAACAGGACTCTCAGAAGACAACACAATGTTTGCGGAACATTTAACAAAATGTTCAACATCTTCAGCCATAAGGGGAGTATACATTAAAACTACTTTGAGAGTTCATCGTATGTCCATCAGAATGACCAAGATCAACAAAACAATGACAACACATGCTGGCCAGGATGTAGGGAGAGGGGAAACCTCCATTGTTGGTAGGAGTGCACATTGGTGCAGCCACTACAGAAATCAGTGTAGCAGTTCCGCAGGATGATGGGAGTCCGTCTAAGTCAAGACCCAGCTCTACCACGCTTGGATATAGCCGAAGGACTCTATATCCTCATACAGGGACTCCTGCTCATCTGCACTCATTGCTGTTGTAGTCATAACAGCCAGACATTGGAAGCAGCGTAGCTGTCCGCCAACTGATGGATCATGAAAGTGTGGTCCATTTACACTATGGAATATTACTAAGCTGCTAAGAAAAGCACAAATACAAAGTTTGCAGGTAAACGAATGGAGCTCCAAACAACCATCCTGAGTGAGGTAATCCAGACGCAGAAGGACAAACGTCGCGTTTCTCTCATGTGTAGACTAGACCTTTGAAGCTTTAGATGCCTGTGCTTAGTTTAGAATATCCTCAGAGGTTAGAGATGGGGCCCGTGCGGTTCTGTTGCCTGACTAAATCTGTGCCCACACTGCTCCATTGTCAGCAGGCTCGGCCTTATCCAGGTGTCTCTGTGGGTGGCACTCTTCGGGCCTTGCCCAACTCTCCCCTGCCTCCATCAGGAAATGCCCTGCCCTTTGTTGTTGCCTCGCCCCTTAGAGCCAGGAGCCAGGGCTGCTGCTGTCTTTGGCTCTCTTCTTTCCTTTACTGGTTCTCATCACCACAGCAGCAGGCTACCATCAGCTCTAGAGCTCTCCCCATAGCAGTACCCAAGACCCACCACTTTCCTGCTCTGTCTTCTCCAGACTGAGAAGAGCCTGCAGATGGGGCATATGGCCAGAAGCCGTGAGGACTCCCTGCATGCCTGCGGTCAACAGAAGTACTAGGAAGCTAGCTGTTGCATGGTACCATCTTCTGTTGGGGGCCAGGCTCTGTGCCACACACACACCATTTTGAACTGTACTTCTACCAGAGTACAAAGTGCAAGGCTCCCATCGTAGGGAGAGCAGGGTCCTGGGGGAAGCTCTGCCCTGCCCTGGCCATGAGCAGGATCTAGGGGTATACTGGCAGGGGCACAGGTCAGATAGAGGGCCCTGCTGCACAGCAGGACTAGAGTTAACAGTATTATTCTGTGTTTGCCAAAACAGCGAGAAGGGATGGTTTCCAGTGTTTCCCCATAAAAGTGATAAATGTTGACGATGGACATTCTAAATATCAGATATGATCATTCCCTAGGGCATGCATGACACTGTATCCCATAAATATGTACAATCATATGTGGAAATAAAAATGAAATAAAACTTCAAACGGGGGAGGGGGGAGACCCTGCCCCTCCCCCTCTCAGTTACAAGTTCATCCCAAGTTTGCAATGAGAATTTAAATTTAATGTTTTATGGGAAGTTATATAAAGCCAACACATGCTCCTGCTCTTCTATAGCTTTATTTCAGGCTTGTTAATATGTTTGAATAAACCCTTTCTCTTGAAACAACAACATCAACAACCACATCAACAACAACAACAAAGCCTGTATCTGAGTGGCTAGAAAAGACCAAGAGAATAATTTTCAGCATCCGCAACAGGAACCAGGAACGGAGGGCAGAGATAGCGCAGGCCCTCACTGGCCCTCACTGGCCCCCACTGGCCCTCACTGGCCCTCACTGGCCCTCACTGACCCTCACTGGCCCTCACTGGCCCTCACTGACCCCCACTGGCCCTCACTGGCCCTCACTGGCCCTCACTGGCCCTCACTGGCCCTCACTGGCCCTCACTGGCCCTCTGTGCATGGGCTTTGGATGAAGCCTGAGAGTCTTGGAATCATGAGGCTATTCCACAGGCAAGGCAACAGAGACTCATGGACCAGATGAAACTCACCCAAGGTGTCAGTGCTTCTGTGTAGTGGAGAGAGGACCCCAGGTAACTTCAAGGGACATCAAAGTCATATCACAGAGGCAGAGAGGGACACACCTTTCTAGTCCCACAGCACATGCCCCGTGTGCCTGGCATTGCCAGGCTTGCAGCCCTGAGCAGTCCACAATGAATATACAGTGTGGCTAGTCAGGGTGGGTGGGGTCAGGTTGCTGGTCCAGGATCAGAGGCAGCAGGGGGAAGAGGAGGAGGAAGCCTGCCCCATCCTTGTGGGTCTGAGCCAAGGGCACAGCTGGAAAGAGCTGGGCCCATCGGTGTGGGGGCCTGGGACAGGCAAACAAGACCGAAGAGGGGAAGAGAGAATTTACTCTCTGTGGGGAGTGTGTGGTAGAGGTATTTTTAGGATGGGCTGTTCTTTCTATTACCCTAAAACCCTTCCTTGTGGGGAAGAGAGAGAAGATGGTGCAGGATGATTTGGGGGGTCAGCTGGCACACCCTGCAGAGGAGGAAGTGGCTCCAGGCATTGTCCTTGGACTAGAGCCCTGGGTATTTGACCCAGGCCAAGCTCCCGCCAGCCACTTCCCTTTTGGGACCAGAGCCTACTGCCGCCCCCTGCCCCCTGCCACATCCCCACTCTCCCTTCAGAATGACCTGAAAGGAAGGTTTATAGAGGAAAAGGAATGAACAGGATCCTATTTAACAGCACACACTGGGCGGAGGAACTTCCTGACAGGAACCAGTGTGGAAACCAGGCCCAGCTTGGCCATGGAAAACTGGTTTGGCTCGGGACTGGCCAGAGTGGACAGGGGAGCTCGGGCAGCTGCACATCGCAATTAAACTGGCCTCCTCCAAGTCCACTTTCCTTCTCGCACCCCCAAAGCAGGCCGACACTATAATAATCTGTATACCACAGGGCGAGAAAAGGTACCATTTCTCTTCAACCCCGGGGAAGGGGAAATCACCCTCACTGAGGTCACAGAGACATGGACAGACAGCAAATGGAGAGCAGATGCAGGCAGTTGAGCAGGCCAGAGAGCAGAGCGGCTGCCACCAGGCGCCCAGCCTGAGTCACCCGGGTGGGCAGGGCTGGCTATCTTTATTCTCCTGCTTGGGTGTGGGTTACACGAAACAATGCAAACAGAAGCGTCCTCAGGGCTGGGACAGGCACAGGGTTGGGACTGGCACGGGGCCGTGCAGGTACTGACAGGATCTTGGCAGTCTGTTTTTAAGACCCAAGGATTACAACAGGCCCCGAATCCAAACGGGAGAAGGTCTTTTCCTCCCCTGCCCTGCTTTCCCCCACACTCGCCCTGGTAGATTGTCCGGCGCTAAGCTTGGCTGCAGCTGGCTGTCCTGGCTTCCAGTCCTGTTCCCCCACCACCTTTCTCTAAAAGCCAGGCTGGCCACTGGCTGGCAGAAAAGGTCTGCTGTGGGCGGTTCGGGCCCTGCCCAGCTCTACCGGGCTTCCAGGCCACATGTGGTAATGCCTCATCCTCTCTCCTCAGTTTTCCTTGCCTCTCTGCTCTGCCTCCTGCAGTCTCCAACAGAAACATTGGCTCCCTAGGGCCTAGACTCTGGACAGCCCTGCCGGGCCCAGCTGTCGTGCATTCTCAAACTTCATTCACCTCAGCCTTTTACAAAGTCCTCCTCCACCTGTAACCTTCCCAGAGCCACTTCATCTGTGTGACACTCTCCCTTGGAACATGAGCTTTCAGGAGCGAGCGTCTCCTCTGTGTCAGTGGCCTACTGTTGGGGGTATAGCAGAAGCTTATCGTGTAACAGAGGAGGATCACAGGGCACTGGGGTGGCCCATGCAGAGCTCTGTGCTTGAGAATACTGGAAAGCCACCCGCCCAATGCATCAGGTCTGCCTCAGGAACATCCTTGTGTCAAGAGGAGGGATGACAGGAGGTTTTGTGATGAGTGACCTTATTTTTTAGCACCCTTGGACCTTCCAGAAGTGGAAGGGAGAGGAGAGTATAGGTCCTCCCAAGGTCCTCCCAATAGTCCTCCCCGTGGTCCTCCCCACAGCAAACACGGTTTGAGGAGAGGAAAGTTTGGCATCATATCTGGCCTTGGCTGTCTCTGCCCTGGCCTCTACAACCCTGTAGTGTTGTGGGCACGGTCAAGAAGAAGCACATAGACATGCATGTGTGCTGCCACAGGCTGGAGGACAGATAGCTTCCTCGATAGGCTTGTTTTTCCCCCTCAATATCTCTCCCTTCCAAGTTCCATCTCATTCCACGGGAGCCAAAACAGAAGCCCCAGAGAGCCCCCCCCCCCCCGTGTCAGAGGCAGCCTGTTACATTTCTGTCCATGGAAGGCTGGCAACGTGGCCAAGGGCTTCCAATCCTGTGCTCAACATGAAGCAAATTGCGAGTGGCAACAGCTAGTCTAAAGAGGAAGAACATGCTAGAACCTCCTCCTCAAGATCTTCTGATGCTTGGACATCCAGAGAACCCCAAACAGCCCCTTTCACCCCACTGTGGGCTTGGCTGAGCCAAGGCTTAGACGTCGCAGCTCTGGGTTGGCTTGCCTGAAGGCCTATGCAGAAGGACTAAGACCCACCGGCTTGTCACACGCAAGTGGCTCCCTTCTGCCTTTTCAAACCTTTGTTTTGTCCTCCCTGAATGAGAAAAATGGCAGAGTTAAACAGAGGGCCTTTAGGGGCCCACCTGCCCCCGGGCTAATCCCTCAGCACCTGCAGAAATCAGAAGCATGGTTGGCGACGCCCATCCTCCGCAATGCCTGTTCTCTGGAGCCCCAGATCTCCTTCTAGAGTGATCGCATAATCCATCTTCAAGCCTTAAGAGGGGCCTGGCATGCAGGCAGAGAATTACCCTCTCTCCCTTCCCCCTCCTCGCACCTGCTAGGCAAATCCAACAAATGCTCGTTGGATAGCTGGTGAAACCAGAAGCCAGCACCGAGAGAGGCTCATTGTGCTTCTACCTCAGGTAAATCATGACTCCATATCCTTGGGATAGTTCTGTCATGGCCAGGACACAGGGAGCACCAAATATTTGTAGAGCGAACAAAAGAAAGCAAACATTTACACCCCGTTTTGTTTTGTATTATCTATTCTGAAAAGGGAGGTGCCGGTTATTCCAGATCAGAGATTCAAGGCACTGGGCAGACCAAAGGGTGGGGATGAATGGGCTCGGGGAAATGGCATGCAGGGCCTGGGTGCTTGACGCCCTCCTTCCTACCTGTCCCTCCCTCAGCTAAACAAAGGGTGAAACTGATTGACCCTGGGGAGTCCCAGTGACCCAGAAGAGGGCAGCCTGTCTCACCCTCGGCCCATACCATACAAATATGGGAGGAAGTATGGACTTAAGCCATCCAAATCACTGGGCTACCGTCCAGGTTGTTCTACTTCATGGGTAGCCTTTAGGGGATGGAGGGAAAGGCTGTATTTCCTCTTCAAGAGAAATTAGGTACTAGTACATCCTATATCTCTTTGCAATGGAACAGCAAGTCCAGCCAGGTGGTATGTTTGTGCCTCAGGAAGAGGACAGAGATGCCAAGCTTGTAATGTGTTTCAATGTCTTTACAGTAGCCCCAATGGGTGAGCACTGGCCCATTTGATAGATGAGTACACTGAGTCTTGGGGGTGGAGTGACTTATGGAGTGCCCTGAGCAGATGATAGCTTTGGCTCTGGAGCCTCATAGCCACCGCAACTCACCCACCCCCACCCCCACCCCGACAGGCAAAGGCAGCTGAAGGAGTGAGGTCTGGCCCAGAACCCAGGCCCCATCCCAGATCTGACCCACCCCACCCCCACCCCGACAGGCAAAGGCAGCTGAAGGAATGAGGTCTGGCCCAGAACCCAGGCCCCCTCCCAGATCTGACCCACCCCCACCCCGACAGGCAAAGGCAGCTGAAGGAGTGAGGTCTGGCCTAGAACCCAGGCCCCCTCCCAGATCTGAATTTCACAGATAACCTTGCCTCACTGAGTCTCAAGACTCCTAAAATCAAAACGGAGGCGATTGTAGCGAGACATTCCCAGAGCTGGGCCAACCCTAGTACAGTAGAACATTTTTCTTCATGACTGGTATAGGGACCTCCACATATGGAAAAATTGAAAGATCTTTTTCCCTTATTTACAGCTGTGTGTTTGTGTGTGTGTGTGGTACATGTTCATGTGATTATGTACATATATACATTGGGTGTGCATTTCTGTGCGTGTGTAAGATAAGTGTACTATCTTACAGTGCGTGGCTCTCTAGTGCTAGCCTGAGGGGCTGGTACTATGCAGCACTGAGCCCCTCCGCTCTCTTTTCCTGTCTGTTCAGCATCCATTCATCCTCTCTTTACCCCTGTTTCTGAGCCCCTCTCACCTACCTGCATCTACACACACACACACACACACACACACACTCCTCCATGGAAGGTCACTTTGGAACCAGGAGCTGGGGTGGGGGGGGAGAACGCAGGTCGGTGTTAGCCTTTGACCCCTTTAATAGAGCCTACTCCATAGGTTGACTGCTTACATGGAAATCTCTCTATTAGAACTGAACACTTCTCCGTAATAGAATTTGTCCTAACAGGGCTTTACTACCCAATCTCGTAGTGAAAACATTTCGGAGCTCCGAAAAAAAAATGAAATAAAGAAGTTCCTCTGGCTATGAATGCTCCGGCAGAAGGGCACTAACTCTATTGTCCTTCCTGATGAAATTACAAAGAGCCTAATTCCACCTGATTCTCTCCTCATAGACTGTCCTAAGGAAAGGAAGTGTTCTGAAGCTGATGGCAGGGAACCTGACTCCCACACAGCACACTGTGAACGGGATTGGCTGAGGTAAGGTAGTTGGTCTCCTCAGGGTCGCCTTGGGGACAGCCTCATGTCTCTTTTCCCACTAAAGTCCTCAAGGGTCTTTCTGGTGTCTTAGTTAGGGTTTTACTGCTGTGAACAGACACCATGACCAAGGCAACCCTTATAAGGACAACCTTAAATTGAGGCTGGCTCAATTTAGATTTAGAGGTTCAGTCCATTATCATCAAGGCAGGAACATGGCAGCATCCAGGCAGTCATGGTGCTGAAAAAGCTGAGAGTTCTATATCTTCATCTGAAAGCTGCTAGCAGAATACTGGCTTCTAGGCAGCTAGGATGAAGATCTTAAAGCCCATGCTACTTACAGTGATACACCTACTCCAACAAGGCCACACCTACTCCAACAAGGCTATACCTCTGAATAGTGCCACTCCCTGGGGCAAGCAAATACAAACAAAATACTTTCTGGAATCTTCCATGGGATGGGGTCGCCTCTGTAACTAGCTTATGTTGTCTACACCCCTGGCTTGCTGTCCCAGTGGGCTGAAGTGTGGCAGTGCAGACGTGTGCAGGAAGCACGTTCCCTCACTTAGAGCAGACAGGAAAGGAAGTGAGCAATCTTGGGACCCTTGATCTTGGGCAGAAGAAAGAGAGGCAGTACCAGTCATCGAGGAATGAGGTCATGTTAGTGATGGGCTGTCCTCTCCCAATGTATGAGTTTCAAGGTCTCTACCTGCTACCTGGGTGGACCCAACAGCTTCCTGTACCTTTTTATATCACTTGTCCTATTATGAATTGTAATGTAAATATCTAATATGCAGATTGTTTGATATTCTACCCCTGTGAAAGGATTGTTTGACACCCAAAGGGTCTTGACCCACATGTTGAGAACCACTGCTCTAACCTCTTCCTACCAATCCCCAAACCTCCCCAACTGGTTGAGGCCCTCTCTGGTCTGAGGCAAACCTGTAGTCTAGCTTCCTCAAGAAGCTGGGAGCGGTGTCACGAAGCCTATCAGTCAAGAGCATCTGGGGACACGGAGGTTCATTCTAATCAACCCAGCTGAGCTCAAGAGCCTCCCTGCTAAGCCATGCTCGGCTGGGACTTTTGGGGTGAAATGAAGAAGAGGAGTGTGAACCCTCTTCAAGAACTTAGGCTCCCCTAAGAGCAAGGTTTTGGAGCTGGAAATAGGGACTCCCAAAGAGAGAAAAGGGGAAGGGGAAGGAGAAAGCCAAGCATGCTTAGCCTCCTGCGCATTCCCACCGAGGGAGGCATCATCTCTCCCTGCAGGATTGTCTCACCAAGGAAATCTATCACAGATATGTCTGTACTGCTGACAGGCATGATCTGACAGGGAATGAGGAGGGTGATCCCAGACCACTGACTGTCTGTACCCTACTTTATAGCTGATGAGCTGTGTGGCTGAGCACAGGCCCAACCTTCAGGGGCCTCAGGTTCCCCCAGTTGACGAAGAAGAATAAAAGCAACTTCTCCTGTGGGCACGAGAACAGTGCCTGCCTGGGGAGGGCTCTGAGGATGTCAGCTGCTACTATTTCTCAGCAGCAGGCATCTTCAAAGAAAACTGGTTGCACAGACAGCTTTACTGTTGTAGTCTTTAGGGATGTATGTCCAGGACCCTCAGTGGTCCTTTCTGTCCTCACATGCACCAATGGATCTTGAAGGGGAACAGGTCTGTGGTCTAGAGCATGCAGAGGGGACAGTGGCTGCCTTCTCTTTGTCCCCATACCTCTCTGCTCTTCACAGTGCCAACTGACACATGTCCACAAGCCACAGACCTGGATTTTTTTGTTCTTGCTCACTTCCAGTGGGTCCCCTCATGACATGAAGAAAAATGCCCCAGCTTCTCATTTAACTCTCCCTTAAAAAAAAATCTCACTGCTGCCCATGCTCTTGAGCTGTCAGACAGTGCCCAGCCCTGTTCCAAGGATGCTTTCTCACTAACCCTCACAATAACTTCACAGAACAGATACCATGAGACACAGCTGGAGAGATGGCTCAGTGGTTAAGAGCACCGACTGCTCTTCCAAAGGTCCTGAGTTCAATTCCCAGCAACCACATGGTGGCTCACAATCATCTGTAATGGGATCTGCTGTTCTCTTCTGTGTGTCTGAAGATAGCTACGGTGTATTCATATAAATTAGAGAGAGACAGACAGACAGAGAGACAGACAGACAGACTAAGGGGGTTGATCACTCACAGCACACACACGGTTGCTAACAACTGTTTGAAAATCCAGTTCCAGATGATCCAACATTGTCTTCTGGCCTCTGCAGGCAGAACATGCACTTGGTGCTTAGACATACATGCAGTCAAAACACTGGGACACATAAAATCAGTTTTAAAAGTGTGTATGTGTGTGTGTAGGGGAATTCAAGATCATACAGTGAGATAGAGCTAGAACTGAACTCCAGAAGCTAGGTTAGACAGCTTTCCTTCTACTATTCCAGGATCCCATGACACATAAGACCAATGTAACAGGCTTCAAATTTTGCACACACACATTTCTCATCTTGTTTAACACTCACAACTGCGTTGGAGTCTGTGTTGTTATCCACGAGTAACAATAATAACCTCCATTTTTAAGTGCCGACTCCGTGTGAGACAAGGCACTAAAGTGTTAACATGTGTTTTCTCAAGAGCTCCTCCTAACCAACCTCAAGTTATCCCCCCTCTCAGGTAAGAATAAGGAGAGGGTTATAAATACTAAGGGGCCAAACTAGGACTATCCAATAACTAGTGGGAGAAGTTGGGGCCAACCTGAGGTCTCCTGGTGCTGGCCCCTCAGCCTGAACTTAGTTATGAGGGGCCCACTATGCTCCTAGGTCTGGAGTCCAAAGGCAAGGAGGATACTTTAATTCTATAAACCAGAGCAAGAAGGTTTAGGATGTTCCAGTGTGTTCAGGTGACCAGGTAGACACTGGCTTCTCTATGTGGCGGTCACTCCAAGGGAAAGAGTGGACCTCGTACCTCCTTGCTGCCCCTGGAGCAGAGGCTGCAGATCTTTTATACCCACAGTGGCCTTTGTTGTTATCCCCATCACTCCACTCCTACTTGGATTTTACTCATAGTGGCATGCACTGTGACACTGCCTGACGCTTGGTGACAGGGACCCTGGCTCATCGACTGATGAGGTCCATTGCACCCGTATGCTTTCCCAGGTTTTCCTCACTTCTTCCAAAACAGCTTTAAATTTCCCCCATATTACTTTATTCTTTCTCTTTTGTGTTTTAAGCTGGTACATGTGAAGAGACCTAAACCGTAGATTTATATGAATCTGAAAATATTTCAGTCTGTGGGATGGCTGCTGTCAGTATCCGCATGAAGGCTTTACTCTGAAATCCACCTCCAGTTAGGGAGGATGGAAATGATCTCAGCAAAGGCTGAAGGGCTGCATCTTAGGAGGCGAGGTAGTTTGGGTAAGAATGGCCTCCACAGGCTCATAAGTTTGAATGTACAGTCACCAGGAAGTGAAGCTCTTTGAAAGGATTAGAAGGACTAAGAGGTATGGCTTTGTTTAAGAGGTGTGGCTTTGTTAGAGGAGGTGTTTCATTGAGGCATGAGCTCTGAGGTTTCAAAACGCCAGGCTACCTCCAGACTGTCTGTCTCTGTCTCTGTCTCTGTCTCTGTCTCTGTCTCTGTCTCTGTCTCTCCCTCCCTGTCTGCCTACAGATCAGGATATAAAGCTCCAGCTCCAGGACCATGCCTGTCTTCATGCTGCCATGCTTCCCACTATGACGATAATGGACTAACCTCTGGAACAGTAGGCAAGTCCCTAATAAAATATCTTCTCTTGTAAGAATTGCCTTGGTCATGGTGTCTCTTCACAGCGATAGAAAGGTAACTAAGACAGGAATCGAGACATGGTCGCAGGAAAGACACAAAGTTGTGACCTCTGACTTCTTGTGGCCTCTCTCTCTAACAGAGCTCAAAGAATCCATGTCCAGGAATAGAAGCCAGGCTCTGCACAGTATATGCTCCCCTCTGCTGCCCCTTAGGCCCATGCCCTACCCTGTGATTTACAGGCCTCAAACTCTTCAGCTACTCACTTCCTTCCATCAAGCAAGTGATACAATCCTAAATTGGTCCTTCATGAACTTGGAGTGGGCACACATTGTTCTGACTCTGAGCTGCCAGAAAAAGTAGCCTTGAAAGATAGAACACTTAGGGACAGATAACTTTCAGGCAGCCTAAGGCCTGGACAATTAGGTGTATTGACTTATGTCCTTAATGGGCAGCTGAGGCAGGACTACTATGAATTCCAGGGTGGCCTAGGCAACATAGTGAATTACAGAGCTACAGATTGTGTCTCTAAGAAGAAAAGGAAGAGGAAGAGGAGGTGGAAGAGGGAAGGAGGAGGAGGGAAAGGGAGGAGGAGGAGGAAGAGGAGGAGGAGGAGGAGGAGGAGGAGGAGGAGGAGGAGGAGGAGGAGGAGGAGAAGGAGAAGGAACTTCTTCAATGCCAGGCCAATGCATATGTCTTGACTTTGGCTGGCAAGAGCAGTCTCAGCAGAAAATATTTAGCAACAGATTGAAAACAGAGTTCACTTGCTGCTGAGCCCATCCTCCATTGAACCCTACTTGCCAATCACAGAGTGGAAAAAAAAAGTCTGCTTAAGTCACCAGCCACAGCCCCACGTTGCTGAGTTACAGGGGACTCTCTTGTACTTGCTGGACTAGTGGCACTGGCCAGTTCTGCCCTGCCTTGTACAAACCCACTGAGCACATTCTGGATACCAGAAGCTACTGAGTTTGCTTAGGTGCCTTCAGCCATCAACTGATCTATGTGCCTGGAAAGGGGCAAAACTGACGCAGACCCGTTCATGTCCACTGTTCCTGTTAGTGTGCCCATTTTGCAACGTTAATGGATGAAGCACTCAGAGGAAGGAAGTTGAAGTTTTCATGCAAACTAAGTAAAAACACTCAAAGCTGAGTTACTAACAGAGACTATCAAGGTAATAAAATATTTTATGTATTTATTGTTAATTAAATTAAATTTAATTAATTTAATTAAATGAATATGTATAATCATTTAAGTGAGATAAAATTATTTAAATATTTAAAATATACAAGATAATAAGATATGGGGAAGCAAACCAGAAACCTGGAAGGATTTTTCACTTAAATATACTTTATATATGCCTTTAAGTTCATACATCGTTCCAACAAATTCAGTCTAGAAACCACTGAAGATTCCTTAACAGAAGTTCATTTAAGAACAGCAGTGAAGTTCCCCAACCACTACATCTATATACAACATGAGAGACTTGAGTCAGCCCAAGAGACTGATGACAAGATCTACGCTTATCAGATCTATGTTAGATAAGCTGTGTAAAGTGTTGAGGTGGCTTTGATTGCTGTTTTGTACTTTTGAAATGAGGTCTCCTTATGTAGCCCTGGCTGGTCTCAAATTCAAAATTTTTCTACTTTTGTTTCATTACAGGCATATGCCACCAGGTAGCTTTTGTTTTGTTTTGTTTTCAGACAGCGTCTCACTATGTAGCCCTGACTGGCCTCGAACTCACAGAGCTCTATCTGTTTCTGCCTTCCTAGTGCTGGGATTAAAGATGTGCGCCACTACCCCTGGTTAGTTTTGGTTTCTGAGCCTTGCTTTAAGTGACACTTTTGGGATGGGCCGCGGTAGATTGTGATCAGGCAGGCAGAGGCTGACGTCGTCATCAGCTGTTTGCAGGGTAAGGAAGAGCTTACAGAACACAGCCGGCCTCCCCTGAACACTGAGCTGTACCAGGGTGCCTTGCTTACTAGGCTTGTTGCTATCCAGTCTCCTCTTCCTCTTGTTCTCCTCCTATTGGACGAACTGAGCTAGAAGCTCACTGGCAAGGGCTGTCCTGCTGGAGGGAAGGTTCCCCAGGCTACAGAGCAGGGAAAATGTGAGGGTATGGGGGTGGGGGTGGGGTGGGCAGCAGGCACAGGCCTGCCCCAGATCTTCCGAAATCCAGAAAGTCCAAAATGACTCAGAGTGGAATTTAAGACACTCGGCAGGGAAAAGTGAATATTTGAGGCCGAAGTGGGGAGAGGGCTGTGTTCTTGGAGCTCCAAGAGCGGGAATGTCTGTAGAGCTGAGCCTGGAGAAGGGGGAGAAGAGAAAGTGGGCCAGAGACAGACCTGGAGGAGAGAGCGTACGAAACTCAGGAAGGTGAAGGCGGAAAATTGCCCCCAGGAAGGTCCCCATCAAGAGGTACTTCCACATGGCTTCTCAAAATTTAAAAGAGAAATTTAAGGTCAATAGACTGCTTAATTATGATAACCCAAGTCCAAAGAGTCCTAGCTGGTCCACTTAGTCTGTTCCTGTTTCTTATTTTTGAGACCTGACAATGTAACCCAGGCTGGCCTTGAAACCACAATAATGATTCTGCCTTCAATGCTAGGGCTGCCAGCATACATTATATAACTGGCAAACGTGGCTAATTAACATTTATTTATTTTATGTGCGTAAGGGCTTTGCCTGTGTGTATGTCGGTACACAGGTGTGTGTCTGGTGCCTGTGGCGATCAGAAGAGGGTGATAGGATCCTCTGGAACTGGAGTTGCAGACAATTGTGAGCTGCCATGTGGGTGCTAGGAAGCAAACTTGGGTCCTCTGCAAGAGCAGCGAGTAAGTCCTGTTTCTGCTGACCCATCTCTCCAGCTCTGAGTGTAGCTGATTTAAATAAATGATATTGCACGCTCAGTTTGAGCTCTTGTCCAGGATAGCAGTGCATTCACATTTATGCAGGAAAAACACACTTACACTTTAAATAAATAAATCTGACTAGCCACACTCACCAAGCCTGGCCACTCCTGCCGGTAGTCACAGTACTCAGGCTATACAGCTCTCCCACACCGAGGCAGACAAATGGCCGCACACAACATCTGTAGCATCTGACTAGCCTAGCACCCTACAGGCTTTGCAGCCTGTGGCCACAGCTGTGCCTTTGAGCAACTGTCTGCGCCTCTTTGGGGCTCAGGGCCCTCTTTTGTGACATGAGGAAACCGAACTGACACCGTGTACCAGGGTTGTCACTCTCTACCCTGCACGCTGTCGAGTGGTGAGGTCTAAGAGAGAGAGGGACAGACTAGATGATGGGTTAGGGGCTAGCAGACTTCAGAAATAGTTTTTTAAAAAACCTAAGATGAGCTGGCCTTGCTGCTGCAGGTCTCCCTGATCAGAGCTACCTGGGAAGCTGGGGCAGGAGGATGGCAAGTTCAAAACCTGAGCCACAAAGTTCAAGGCCAGCCTGGACAACTTCGAGAGACCCTGTTTTCAAATTTAAAAATACGTTTTGCACTGGCAGCATTGTGTATATTTTTCCATTTCTTTCTCCTTATATATAAATCAATAAGCTTCTCTCTCTCCGTTGGATCCCCCAAAGCAAGCCTTTTTTCAAGGGAACACACATACATTCAGTTCCGAGGAGTCAGCTGGTGTGGGGTCTACTTGTAGCTGATGGCACCCATGTGTCTTGCCTCAGCTATAGATAAAGGTCTAGAAGATGCCTTGGGCTGAGGATGCCAGAGCTCTGGCCCCAGTGCCCTCTGCACAGCCACAGTCACACAGTGCCCAAGCTAACCACCATCTGGGTTCACTGTTCTCTTCTCTGCTCGTTCTGGCCAACTACAAACTGAAACTTGTAGTGGGCAAGCTGGAAAGTCCCGAGTCAACATCTGGGCTGCAGATGAGCCCTGCAGCCTGCAGGCTCTGCTGCACCTGCTCTGTACTCCAGGGATGTCCGTGACCTGGAATGGAGAGGGCCACAGTTGGGAGTGCTGGTAGATAGTATATACATATTTTAAAGGGGCTGGGGATCTCGCTTGGTTATAGAGCACTTGCCTATGGTGTGAAGTTCTAGGTTAGAGAGTTCTGTGTACTGGGGGCGGGGGGGGGGGTTCCCAGTTCTGAAGAAAAAAAACCTGAGAGGAGTTATACCCTTTCTATCATTCATATACCCACTCCCCCTAAAAGCAGAATTCTAAGAACTAAATCACAGGTCTAAATCAGAGGTGTGGTTACTCAGGGGTGCTTAATCAAGATTTTATTGCATTTCCAGTTATAGGGGCTTATGCAGTGGTTTGCACATGCAGTTACTTCGTAAGTGGCTTCTGTTCCCTGACCTCATATGTGTTTCATTAAAATTGAACACCCTGAAATGAGGGAAGGAGCCTGGTGCTGAATGCCTCCACCTGGATACGGCTCTAGGGAACCGGCAGTCAAGGTGATTAAAGGCTAAGCCAGCAGCGTCAGCTGCCCTGCTTGGGAGGCAGTAAGTGTATTTTCCACCACACTTCATAGATTTCAGCCTTTGAGGCACTCCTGGATGATCTTGCTTTCTCTGGGGCAAGTGAGGCTGGTGTAAAAATCCACCTCCCTTCTCTCTCACACACATATACACACAGAGTTCCTTCCTTGTAGTGACTAGATTTTAACTTTATGTGGCCACAGAATGTAAGAGATGTCCTCTTTGCTCCCAAAAAGCTGTGCATTGAGCCTCAGGTACATGCTGAAGTCTGGAAGAGAACGGCAGTCCTTGAATGATCATGGCTATTAGAGGCACTTCCCCGGCAAGCGCAATGTGGCCATCTTACTGAGAAGGTCTGTGGATGCGAAGCCATGTAGAGACCTGGCTCCTCATCCCATAGAGGTCTAAAAGCAGAAGCTGATAAAGGCAGGATGCTCAGACTAGCCTGGCAGGTTATCCCTGAAGCAGGGATCATAACCATCATCTGGTGAAGGAATGGGTGGGTGGATGACCACACTTGACCATGACTGCAAGGCTGACGGCTGGCTCCTGCCCTTGCTTCCTATTGAAGGGCCAGATAGGGGGAATCCCATGGCTTACAGCAGGTAAGTGGCTATGGAAGCTCTTTCCCTGGGCAGACTATGTGTCATTAAGGTAGCTCCAGGAAGTACCCATCCTCACTTCAAGAATAGAAACGTCCACCACTGTCCATCAGCATTGGGAGCTCTGCCTTGACCAGGGCTCATGCTCCTGGTCCCATGAGTACCCTTCACCCTTTTATAGATGTCTCTTTCAGTTGGGAAGGTACAAATGGTCACCTTCTTTTATCAGAAAAATAAAACAAAGAAGCAAGCCTTGGGGGGAAAAGTTGGAAAGCTAGAGAATGGACGGGCAGTTTTTCATCCTAAGAGCAAGTGTGAAAGAAAAAGGAGCAAAGGGGAGTGATTTCCCCTGAACAGAAAGGGTCAGTTGAGGTGAGTTTTGTTTTTCTGTTTTTCTGTTTTGCAGGCAGGGTCTCTCTGTGGAGCCAAGGCTTATTTCAGACTCTAGATCTTTGATCCTGTGCCTGAGGCTCCCAAGTGCTGAGATTACAAATGTGTACCAGTGTACTCGTCTTTGGAAGACTCTGTGTGTGTGTGTGTATACTTGTTTCAAGTGTGATAGTGCTTATGTGTGCAAGTCTGAATGCATGTGTGTGTAGGCCTGAAGTTGATTTGTGTGTCTTCTTCTATTGCTCTCCACTTTATTTACTGAGACGCGCTCTCTCTCCAAACTTAGAGCTCTCCAGTTCCAGATAGCCAACTTGCCTATGGAATCTGCTGTCTCTTGAGTGCTGGGACTGCAGGATACTCCTATGACTGGTCAACTTTAACCTGGCTTTTGATCTGAACTCTAATCCCCATGCTTGCTTGCAACAGCAAGTGATTTATCCACAAAGCCATCTCCCTATCCGTGCCCCCCCCCCCCAGGGGACTTTGAATGAAAGCTCTCTGAATTAGCCCCTGGGCAAGACCTTTAGGAACTGAGGCTGCTGTGGGCACGTGGCCACTGGTGGCTTCCTGTGTCCCTGTACCGCCTCATACTTTCTCTTTCTTCCATATAATGATCAGGATGGGACAGTGAGGGACACTGTGGGACAGTGGACCATGCCAGGAAACTTGATAAGGTGGAGCAGGTCTGAGACCCTGGAAACCCGGGCACACACCTGAGGTGGAAGGCACCTCCTTGTTCCCTGCCAGATTCCTGGTCTAGACCACGTGCCACAATCCCATGTTGGTCATAGAGCCCAGAACAGAGTTGTCCATGCTAATGAGGTACCTAGAGGCCCTGAGGGTTTAGCCAATAAGCTTCCTTTCCCGGACATTCCTCCCTGCAAAGGGTATTTAATCTCTGGTCCACCCTGAGAAGGTGTTATGGTAAGATTCACTTTCCATGATGAAGAACCAATAAACAGTTTGGAACTAAGGACTGTCTCTTTCATCGAGAACCACCATGGGGAGTGTGGAGAAGGCCTTCACCTACTGAGCTGCAGCCTAAATCTCCCGCAGAAGGCCTCTTTGCACCTCTATCCATTCACCGCTAAGCTAAGGACAATCACTGATGAACTAAGCCAGAGCTTCCATTACACACACACACACACACACACACACACACACACACACACCCCGACCCAGCCCCGGGCTAGACTCTATCTTTAGCCCGCAGACCCCCAACTCTGCTCTCAACTTCTGAAGACCCAGTGATGTCCAGGAATCCCTGCTTCTGGCCTCATTGTGGGCCCGTGGACACCTGACACTTCACTCCCGACTTCTCTGTGTGTACCCCAGCGGCGACTGGGTGCCCAGAGGTCAGGGAACCCAGAGGTCAGCTTCCCACACCTTAGACTGCATCCTGTCACCCCCTGAGCAGTGTCTCAGCGCTTTCCTAAATGGCAGCACCCAATAGTACAGGGGGATGAAGTCAAGCACTCCCCACGTCTCACCTCCCCAACGGCTGTGCCCAGCATCCCAGCAGCAGGACAGAACACAGCCCCACAGGACATGGCAGAGTGGGTTGGGGCCATCTGATGTCACTTAGGTGCTATACTCCACGTTGCTGCTTATGGGACACACTATACTGCTGCACTGGCTGCAGAAGGGCGGGGAAGTGACTTGGTGACAACGTTACATATCAAAAGTCTGAATTGTATCATGTCTGTGAAGCTTGTGAGTAAATACCACCTCATCTTGTGTGTGGTCAGAGAGGAGGAATGGGGGAGTGGGACGGAGAACAGGAATGATGGCTAGGTCAACTTGGTGAGCCCCCCCATCCCCCATGCCAGCTTCTGCAATTGCTTAGCAGTTATCAGACTGCATGTTGGGTATGGGCCACCCCCCTCTACTAGACTCTAAGTCCTCCACAGGACCCGAGTTGTTTTTATTTTAGTGTGTGCCCCTTATACCATCATCACGACTTGCCTCTCCACATGCTATTACCAAGGAACGGTCAGCAGAGACACAGACTACATACAAAGGAGTCTCCTGTCGGGGCACCCGCTCCCTGCTGGCTCTTGTGGTTTTAATGAGAAATCTACCACCTAGGCTCATGTATTTGAACACCTGGTTCCCAGAGAATGATGATGTTTGGAGAATTTACCTATGGGAGGTACACCCTGGCTGGAGGAAGTACATCGGTGGATTTGAGAATCTATAGCCACCTCCTGCTCTCGTTTCCTGTGCGTGGCTGAGATGTGATCTCTCTGCTCCCTGCTACCCACATCTGTACCTCCCAGGCTGTTATGGACTCTCCCTCTGAAACCACAGGCCAAAATAAACTTGCTGTTCTATAAGTTGTTCTTAGTGGTGGTGGTTATCATAGCATCAGGAAAGTAACTAACACAGCTCTCTTTTGCAGTTCCCATTCTCCTGATGAAGCGTTCACGCCTCATCAATTAGCCTTATTTGATACCCAGGTGTACTGGCTGATTTTGTGTGTGAACTTGACAGAAGCTGGAGTTATCACAGAGAAAGGAGCTTCAGGTGAGGAAATGCCTCCATGAGATCCATCTGTAAGGCGTTTTCTCAATTAGTGATCAAGGATGGGAGGGCCCATTGTGGGTGGTGCCATCTGCCGGCTGGTAGTCCTGGGTTCTATAAGAAAGCAAGCTGAGCAAACCAGGGGAAGCAAGCTAGTAAGCAGCATCCCTCCATGGCCTCTGCATCAATTACTGCCTTCAAGTTCCTGCTCTGTGTGAGTTCCTGTCCTGACTTTCTTTGGTGATGAACAGTAGTGTGGAAGTGTAAACTGAATAAACCCTTTCCTCCCCAACTTGCTTCTTGGTCATGCTATTTGTGCAGGAATAGAAATCCTGACTAAGACACCAGGTTAATGGCTCAGAGGTGGATAAGGCCAGCTAAGATGTCTACAGATGCTTTGACCTGGTTGCGAATACCTGGTACATTCTCCCACTTGCAAGGAAAACCAAGAGAGCATCATCTATAGAGAGGAAAGGGTGAAAGAATCAGGAGCATAAGGCCCTGAGCATGCAGAGGAAATAATTGGTCACCGAGGTCGTCTCTGGAGACCCCCCCCCCCCCCCCGCCTTCTGTGAATTTCCTGCTTTTTTTTCCTGAATTTTAAGACCCTTAACAAACCTCTGTGTCCGCATAATAAATGGCATTTTCAGCTTAAGCTGGTTTGAGTCGGTGGTGCTCTATACTCAGCAGAGAAAAGCTTAAGGAATACATGTGTCATCACCCTGGCTCTCAGCAGGCATCACTAATCAATCACAGCAGTTGTCCTGCTAAGCCTCAGAATCCTTCATCTGGCAGTCACTACCAATTGAGTTAAGTTAGCAGGCAAGTTAAAAATCTACTTGTAAAAGCAAACAAAAAACCTCCATAAAGTACTGAGTCTACAGTGACTGAGAGAACAGAAGAGGACACCAGAAGCACTCGGGAGGGACAGATTCACTCTGATGGGTCCTACTAAGTGTGGACTTCCGTGACGGACTGGGTGCAGTTCAGGGCCGAGAAAGATACCATACTGGCAGCCGGTGTGGGTCACTGCATTGTTTGGGAATATGTCCAGTACTCATCTCAATGTCTCTTAACCACATTTTAACAAGCTGACTCCAGATCCTGGGATATTTTCTTCGTGCTGTTTGGGATCTAGATTCTAGAATGATCCATTTTGAAAAGGGATACTAAACAAATGCTGGAGTTGGCTTGGCCAGAGATTCATTGCTGATTTCTTCTCTGCTTCCCAGTTTCTGTGGGGCTTGGGGAGGAGCCAAACCGTTCCTCTAGTCTCGGGTTGCCAGCCTTGGCTCTGTAAGGAGTGCTCCTTCTCCGGGGGCGAAGGCTGCTCTTTGACTACCCAGAATCCATTGCACTTCTTTACTCTTAGCTCCTGATTTTGTTTTGAGAAACTATAGGGTGTGAAGGATTCCTTACCTGATTCTAGGGTGAGGCACGTGACTGGGTTTAGTGACAGACACGTGACCTAATAGCCAATCAGGTTCAACCACAGCTACCCCCCCCCCTGGTTTTGTTTTCCCCAGCTGGACTTGATTGGGAGAGGCTGGGAAGTTGTCTCTGATGCTATCATTTAACATCTTCATAGAACACAATGTGAAGCTGACCCATCCACGTGTAAAGCAGAGGTGTGAGGCAGACACACTAGAATTCTGAGCCTGCTGCCCTGGTAGCTGAGTCTGGTCTTGATGGATTGATTGGGTCGTTGCTTTCCATAGCCGGTAGCATTCTGTTTTGCCCAGGCCTCTTCAGTGAGGCGTCATTTTCCTTTGCATCCCCCAAACACCCGGTTACACTCTCTCAGCTGCCTCAGCAGTAAAATGGGGTTTGTAACAATTTCCTTTGCACAGGACTGTTTTGGGGACGAGGTATCTGTGTTCTCCAAAGAAAAGTAAATCTGAGATTTGCTGTCTCACCTTTTACATAATTTATCCCTGAGCCTTCCACCAGGGAGATGCTCACTAAGTAAGCACTATGGGTGCAACGAGAGGTATTAAAGTCACACATCTCCAGGGCTCTCCCTTCCCTGTAGGCTCTCCCTTTAGCAATCCACACCTAGAGTTAGCCCATCTCATATACAGCATTTAGGTGGACTTCCATAACGGCCTTAGTCCTAGCTAGTTCTTAGTATCACTTCCCCTCAACACCTTCGAAAAGCCCCATCTGCCCTAGCTCAGGCGAGGTTTTGGAGTGACTGATTCAGCTGAGAGACTGGTCATGGTTGGTAACTTTACTGGGCTTCCTAACATTAAACCCATAGGGCATTCCCACCCCAGTGCTTCTGAAGGGGATGGTAGGGAGAGATCTCAGGTATTACTGGCTGGTTCCTCTGAATCCGCTGCTATTATAAGGAAGCTGTTTGCCTCCCCATCCCGCAGTCTTCCCCTACCCACTAGGACAAGTCCCAGGGCTCCATTCTTCCAGTACTACAAATATCTATCACCCAAGGATAACATAATAAAAGGCTAGTGGGGTCCCCCAAGAGCTATTTCTGAACACATTTCACCTAAAATTTATCTGGTCTCCTTTAGCCTGCTAGCCAAAGACTTGACAAGTGTCTTTCACAGGCCGGTCCTGCCAGGTGTGGTGGCGCACTCCTTTAATCCCAGCACTCGGGAGGCAGAGGCAGGTGGATTTCTGAGTTCAAGGCCAGCTTGGTCTACAAAGTGAGTTCCAGGACAGCGAGGGCTATAAAGAGAAACCCTGTCTCGAAAAACCACACACACACACACACACAAAAAGGCTGGTCCTAGCACCATTCTAGGAAAAGGTATGCATACATGCATACATGTATACATATACACACAATCACACAGTCACACACACAGAGATACAGACATGCACACACACATGCATATATAAATACACACAATCATACAGTCACACACACATAGTCACACACACAGACACACAGACAGATGCACACACACAGACACGCACACAAACACACAGACAACACAGACACAGCACAGACACACACACAGACACACAGACACACACACACACACACACACACACACACACACACACACACACACACTTGGCAGGACAATCCCTTTGCGCCTTCCCACACTCTTTCCATCAGCACACTCCCCCGGGGACGCCCGTTTGGGGGAGTCGGATGCTATCTCCCAGGTTTTTCTCATCAAGTTCTCCCTTTCCCACTGTTCCACCAGCGTCAGCAGATTAGTGTTGGAAATCATTTGTGTGGAAGAAGGTGATTCTATAGTTCAGCCTGCATGCTTGACAATTAGCTAAATAAACTGCCCAGGGTCACTTGGAGTAACAATTCACAGACTTCCCTGTGACAGGCAAAAGTTAAACCCCCTCAATGAGAGGGACCTCCCCGAGGCTTGTGGAGGAGGCTGCTTTTGCTGGAAGAGAATTCTAGGCATCTTATTATTCACTTGCTCCCTTCCAGCTCTGACCTTAAGAGTACTCTTAACCTTCCTCCTCCAGCTTGCTAATGGGGAAATAAATCTTGGGAGAGTATCTTAAATTCTTCTTTATCACAGACTGTATCACCGAGATAATAAGACCAGCCTTCAGAGTAACCATTAAGCCACAAAAGGTGTGGTCATCATTTATGATTTTTTAGCCTTAATTGCTAGACAGACACTTTAAGTGGGAAGTCTGTCTAATGAGCCCAGTCATTAAAACATCAAAAACTGTTATCTGGGGTTTCTATTTTAGTTAGACATTACATTATTTTAATAAGGGGGCTGCATTTCTTGTCACAAGCTTTGGTAATGGAGGCGGAAGCAACCCTGTGGGGAACGAGGGGGAGGGGAATCGACTTGCCTTTGGAAAACAAGGTCGCAAATCAAGCTGGAGCCTTAGGCGGAGGAGGCTGAGGGAGAAGGGCCCTGCATAGGGGGTGGAGCACTGGAAGCACAGGCAAGTCCCTGCTGGGGACTAGGGAAGGCCCGTGGTCCTGGGTGTTCTGGCTTTCTTGTCCACCACAGCAGAGCATTATGATCTGTCCCCTAACCTTTGCGCGGTGTCCTTGTCCCTACAGGCTCTTTTTGGGTGCTTTGGATGGATCCAGTCAGGCCATGCTCTGTGAGTCCTGGCCTCTCTGAGCCCTCCCCTTACCACCTGAATGAACTCAACCTTGCTCCCCACCAACCTTTCTCAGACCTCCAATGGCCACCATCTTCCAGCCCACCTGCTCAGCACCTGATTTCATCCTTAGCTTTACCAGGTGGGGCATCCAAGATTTTGGTGATCTCTGCTTACTCCTCTTGATTGGCCTGGACCAGTGTTGTTCATGAGAAAGAAAGAGAACCCAACTATGCTAGTAGTCACATTAAAGAAATAAGAATAAACAGATAAAATTAATGTCCACTCACTTTACTTAAGCCAATATGTCCAAAATATCATTTCAATATATGGTTTGAAATGGTTTATAAGATAGCTTATTCTTACTCCTTCACAGCAAGTCTTATACTTACAACTTTCCTCATGTTGGAAAGGACGTGTCCTCCGAGCTCTCCCATGCTTGATCTTCCACATCAATAACCACTAGTGAACACTTACTTACTGCCAGGCTCTGGTCATTACCACTTACATGTGTTGATTCATTTAACACTCTTAATGAGCTATTACTGGCCAGTTCCCAGATGCAGAAATGGAGGCACAGGGAGGTAGGAGGCGTAGGTGCTCCCAGACAGGAGAGGACACAGAGCAGGTGTGCTCTCAGCATGCATTCTTCACATTCAGGTGACCTTTAAGTAACCATTGACTCCCACCAAACCAGGGCAGCGGCTCTCTCCCTCCACGGGACATCCTTGGTCATTTGGTCCTAAGAAACCACCTCCCTATGTAGGTGAGCCCTGTCTTCCAGACAGGCATGAGCAGAGGATCTCCCACCCGTTGTTTGGGGCCGAGCGAGCCTGACCTGGGCTAAGCACACTCTCTTTTCTGCTTCTCACACAGGACCGCATCTGCACATCGGCTGAAGCTGCCCCTGCTCAGGTCCACAAGCCCCAAGGCTGAGCTCTGTTGGACTCTGCAGAGACAGTATGGCCCACCCCTTTCTTTCTGCCCTTTCCTCAAAAGATGGTCCTTCCTCTTTGTCCCCAGCCCTGCTGCTGAGGAATCCATTACTTACTTCTCCCATCGCTGTGACTAAATACCTGACAGAAACAACTTAAGGATTTCTTTCAGCTCAGAGTTTGAAGGGAGTGGGAACAGCTACAGCCATGGCAGGAGAGTGAGACGGCAGGCACAGCTAGGAAGCAGGGAGAGATGAACACTGTGTGCACCTCACTCTCTCTGTTTATTCAGTCTGGGAGTTCCACCAGCACCATCACACATGTGCACACATACAAATACTCATGCATGCGTACCCATGCATGCACCAGGCTATGGGATAACACTGCCCACGTGCAGTGTGGGTCTTCCTTCCTCAGCTAAACCTCTTTAGACACACCCTCATCAGCATGCCCCAAGTATGTCTCCTGTGTGATTCCAATCAAAGTCAGGATGAAGGTGGCTAGTGCAAGGCAGAGGAGGGAATGGGGTTCAGGCTAAGGGAGACCTTGGTTCATCAAAAAGCAAAGTGGTATCAGGATCCTGGGAAGACAGAGCCATAAGTCACTCATCTTTGTTATGGCCATATAGTGTCTAATATACGCTGACCTCGAAGCCTGCCTAAGACGCTCAGTGCTACTCACACAGGTGCTATTGCATCTACGGTGTTATCACTGGGCCAGGTGATGGACCATCCATGCATGGTCCTGGCATACTTAATAACAGCAGCGCCCCTCAGTGGTGGGACAACTGCAAGCCCACAGCCAGCCCCCCCCTTCCACTCTCCATATGCTCTTGAGGTAGGGAGGGGGGCTGCTCCAGAGAGAGGCCAGTGTGACAGTATGCCCCGGACACCCCAGAATTTATCTAGCCCTGAACCTGGTGTGCTAGTGCAAGTTAAATGCTAAAATAAAAGGTGGGGAGGGTCCAGGGCCTGGGCCTGGGCCACATGTTCCTGGCCCAGCTGTTTGTGAGCTTGACAGTTTGGAACAGCTGGTTCATAGCATTGCAAAAACTGGTTGAGCTGGCCAGCTAGTAGAGCTACCGCAGGCCCCACTGCCTAGCCTCTCCTTTCTATCTTACTATGCTAAGCACTAAGATAAAAGGTGGGCTGGATGAAGAACTCCTTTGTAACAGTCTTTCCTGTGGCCTCATGTTTAAGAACCACACAGTCCTATTGTGACTAAATATCCTTTTAACACATCCTGGGACGGAGCCAGGCTCTGGTCACACAAGAAAGGTTTTAGCAACTGGCAAGGTTGTTCATGCCAGTCAGGCAAAGGGCAGGGACCCAGGCCACAGGCAGCTTCCTGCTTCATCCAGTCCACCCTGGAGGCTGGCCTTGATTGCCGGCCTTTTGGGGTGCTGCAACAATCTGGGAGGGGCTGAAGAAGCAGGCTCAGCACTCCCCCAACACACAACACACACACACACACACACACACACACACACACACACACACACACACACACACTGTGGCTTAGAGCCAGTTGTCTATGCAGAAACTCTCAGCTCCTCTTGGACTCCAGCCTGGCCCCCCAAAAGGTGCCTTATCCTGGCCCCTCAAAAGGTGTCTTATCCTGGGGGCGGGGGCTAGAAGAGGGGAGGCACAGAAGGTTCACCTCCTCTAAGAGAGCTTGCATTTTCAAAAGTGGCAAAGGAGGTGAGGTAGGAGGGGTAGACCAGAGAGTGTGTGTAGATGCCAGCTTGGCAAGCAGCCATGAAAAGCTGGTCCCTCCAAGAGATGGCTGACTGTCATAGAAACAAGAGGCCAGAAGCCTGCTGTGTGGAGGGAGGGTTAGAAGGGGTAGGTTGTATAAGCAAGAAAGTGAGAACTCAGCGATGCCCAGGCAGGGGGAGTGGGGTGGAGAGAGCAGGAGGAGGGATGGAAAGAGGTATGGGGAGAGCTCTGCTGGCTCTGCTCACCAGCTGATGGTGGCACTGGTTTCCAAGGAGTCTCCATGAGCCAGAACCTATCAAACTACACTTGAAATGCAGGTTTATTGTACATCAATTATATCTATAAAGCTGCTAAAAATTGTAGAGATGAGCAGCCACCAGCTTGGAACAAAGCCGTTCTGGCCTTGGGGAGTGACAGGGAAGGGGTTTGGGAGCCGTGGGGGGATGGGATCTCCTTGGAATCCCACCTCCATACCGCAGGGGCTGGGGGTTGGGAGGTAGGAGACCAGAAACCAGTTATATAATGCAGCCCTGCGGGAACCAGCCAAACCCAGCAAGTGTCAGGCTGCCCGGAACTATCTGCTAGATGAAGGTGACTTAATTGACACCGGAGCAGCTTTGGCTGAACTGGGAAAGGAGTGGGATCTAAATATCAGGATGCACAGTTCACCTAAGGGGTAGAGCCAGGAACGGGAGGGGGAGGATGTAGGGAGGAACCTCGCACAGAAGAAGGGTGGAGGCCAGGGCAGGAAAGGGAGGGGGAGGAGGTGATGAAGAGGGGTGGGGTAAGATGGAGGAGGGGTGGAAACAGCTGGCAGGGATGGAGAAAGGCGGGCTGGAAGAAAGGAGGGAGATGGAAAGACACTGAGGGGGAGAGAGGAAAAACTGTGGCCCTGCATGGGCGCTGACATCGTAGTCCAGCCTCTGAACTCCTAGGAAGGATTCCTGTAGGTAGCTGACACCTCTCGTGTGGCAGAGAAAAGGGGGAGCTCCAAGGAGGTCTTTTCTGGCCATGAGGCTGGCAGAAGCCACTCAGGAGATCTGAGGTGGCAAGTGTCACCCATAGGGAACTCTTGACAGGTCCCTGCCTGACTAAGGGAGGTGTGTGTTTATACCAAGAAAAGTTTGGGGCCATGCGTTTGACGCAGGTACCAAGACAGAGTCTAGCTGCCAATGGCTAACCTGGACCCAGCAGCCACTGTGAGAGAAATGTTAGCTGGCTAAGCAATTTGATAAGTCCCTATGTCCCTTGTTTTCAAACAGCTCCCAGGATCCCTTTTATGCCTAACCTCACCCCTCAAGTATTTGACAGAGCGTGGGGAATTCCACCAGGGTTACTCCTTGTGGAGTAGAAGCTGGATCTGGGGAGTGAAGTGACTCACTTATGGGCACAGGTGTCTGACTCCAGAGCCCTGGTGAACCTTCTACCCTGTGGGGTATATCTGGATGTCTTGGGGAAGAAAAGTTCAGCTATATAGTTGTAGGCAAAGTGAGAAAGGTCTGGCATTCTCTCCTACTGGGAAGATGGAGGAGGGGGTGAGGATGCAGTCTGGAGAGTTTGCAACTTGAGGAGTGAGTAGGGGGTGTTGGCCTCAGACCCCCATTGTGCTGAGCTGCCTCTGGGGTGATCTCAGAATGAAGAGAAACAGAGAATACTTCCCTAGCTCTTTGTTGTGGCCCATGCTGCTCCCCCACCCCCCAGTTCTAGACAACATCATCAGATCGCTTCATGTTCCTGTTCACTGTGGCGTGCCAAGTGTTTAGACGTGGCGAGAAACAAATCCAGAGTCTTTAAGGTATCTACACTGACTCGTGAAGTTTGGAATCAACTGTTCTCACAAATACATCATGAGTTCATTCTACTCCTTAGAAAAAACTACGCATAATAAACGACTTTCTCTGCACTGTCTCCAGTCCAAATGTTCTCCTTTGCATGTATGTGGGACCATGGTCATTTTCTATGTATGTGGGACTGTGAAAACTTGTTGAATTTGATGTTGCTTTTATTCTGACCCAAGTTCAGAAACACTGGAGTGTGTTCTGGGGCTGTGGGAGGTGCTGAGGTCACAAGCAGGAAGAATGGGACATAACCTTGGCCTTGGTGGGAACCAGGGGTTGGGGGTGGGGTGGGGAAGGAGAGTAATGCTGGAAGTCCACAGCTGGAGACCAGTTTGCTACCCAGGCTTTCAGATAGTCCTGGACATGTCTGTGACTGGTAGAAAGTCATTGTGCAAAGTTCAAACCAAACGTCCGCAGAGGCTACACACTGTTTGTCATCTGTCACCTGAGCAAAGGAAGAGAACCTCATTTCTGTCTCCCGGGATCTCCAACTATACCATCCCCCTCTCCAAGTCCCCACCACACTAGCCCCTAGACTGCAGTTTGGTCACCCCCATTCTGAAGCCCTGTCTTTGGGCCGCCCTTTTCTCAGCACCGGGGTGTCAGCTGGATCCAGGTAGGAAGAATGGCTGCTTGCCTACCTGCAGCAAGTCTCCTTGTTGCCCAGGAGAGAACTGTGAATTCCAGGGAAGCCACAGAATGAAGCAAATTAACTCTCAGTGATTCTGATTAAATAGAAATGATTAAGAATTGTAATTAATAATTTGATGCAGACGGGGGTGGAGGGGGGAGCTTGACAGAGAGGAGCCGTCAGGCACAACTGTTTCATGGTCTCGCTGCCTATAACTTAAACTTTTCCTCTAGATGCAGTTAATTAGGTAATTAACTCCCCAAAGATCACTTAGGGGCGACGACCGAGCGAGAAGCACCTTTACAGCACGGCTCTCTGAACAGTTGAGGGACAGTGAATCGCTGGAGTGTGATGACAGACACAGATGCGGTCAGCGGCATCTCGGGACGTCCTTCATGAGACAGTGCCACCCTCTGACCAGCTTGCACCAGTGTGTAAAGTGCATGTGTACAGTGGCCACCCCTCATCCCTGCCAGAGGACAGCAACGGGCTGATGACGACACACTGATATTAACAAGTGTCTTGGGGACCAAGCCTTTGGGGGACAGTTCCAAACCACAGCCAGTATAGAGAATGTGACAAGATGTGACAAGCCGCGATTGTGGTCTTTGAGTCTCTGTCAAGTTAGTTCACCTCAAGGTGCCTCCACTTTCTTGTTTGTTAATGGGGGCTTTCCTGCACCCAGTTAGTTCCATACAGACTGAGCCCCTTTAGTGGTACAAGTTTCTCTGAGGATTGTCCCTGCTGAGGGAAAAAATTCCAGGCTCCCCAGGTTGCGGGTGAGGTAGAGAAGGGTTTGTGAGCTGTTAGTTCAACTGCACTAAGAATGTCTTCTTTTAAAATAGCGCAGTACTTTTTTTCTTTTTGTAAGTTACGTGTATTTGGGTTCATGAAGAAGAAGCATGCTCAGCCCTGCTCCCATCCCTGGCCCTGCCTCACACAGCCTGCCCTGTCTTTTCTTCTGCTGTCTCTCCATGCCTGCATTGTTTTGGATGTTTGTTTGATGCAACACCTAAGTGATCATTCGCTCACAAATTCTCTGTCTCGCTCTCAGTTGCATCTCTGTTTCTGCTGTTGTAGTTGTAGCGTGGAAGTCAGAGGTCTCAGAGTATCGAACTCAGGTCAGCAGGCTTGCACTGCAGACGCCCTTCCTGACTGAGCTGGTGCACCAAAGGCGTTTTCCTAAGCACTGTTTCTCAGGACAGAGGCTGCCTCAGAACTTTCAGTTCCAGTTTTGGACAGGCTCCGGGGAGCCTCTGGGAAACCAAGGATGGGCAGGGATGGCAGAGGCCCCGCTATTTGGGGACTACAGAGCTTGCCTTCTCATTTCTTTCTCCCCTTGGCCCCTGACAGCTTACTTTCTGTCCCTATGGCCATGCTCCCAGTGGGGGGCCTTCTGAGGACTAGTCTCTTTCTCCTTCTCCACACTGGGACATTCTAGTGTTCTCTCCCCTCCTCCCAACCTTACTCTCCAGAAAGCCCACCCCCTCCAGTACCCTCCGAAAACTGTGTCCCCACCAGGCACAAGCCTGCCTGGCAGGAATCATGAGGAGTGAGTACTCCCCCCCCAACTGTTTTGCACAAAGGTATTTAGTACCTCCTATAGTTCACAGGTCCATGTCCCTGGGGTACTCAAGGCAGAGCACAAAGACAAAAGAGGATCCTTTCCACTCTCCAAATTGGTGTCAGAAAACCTGCTTGTAGAGGCAGACCCCTGGGTGCTCCTGAGCCTAACCCCAGGGGACTTCCACAGGTGCCAGCTCACCCTCCCAGGCCTCCGTTCCTTCCTCTCTGTCCTTCCAGAGTGGAGAGCTCAGTGTCTCTGAGCTCGCCTTCCTGCTGGGATACAGTAACCTCCTTGCCTTAACCACAGCTCCCAGTCACACACACACACATACACATTTGGCTAGGCAATTAAGTAGCTTAAGACCCCAAAATGATTAGTTACATTTTCTTTGAGCAAACAATTCCAAATTTGTTTATCCTAATAATAGTTAAGTGAATGCAGTGGTTAGGTTACATAAATGTTAACCTCGGTGTTGCTATGTTGTGGAAAAAATTTAAATGTCCAACAAAAAGGCACATTAGATAAATAGAAAGAGTGGGGTTGTACATTTATACAGTGAAATGACTGTGGCTGCTAAAATAGCACAGCTCAATGTCTTACTGACATAGGGATATGCTGGGCTAGATTGTAGCATGTACAGTGTGTACAAAACAAACCCAGTTTGTTTCTTTGTTTGTTTTTAAAAGAGACATCCAAAACAGTTTTGCAGATATATATGTATACACACACACACACACACACACACACACACACACACACATATATATTCTGTGTATAACATTCAGAAGAATTCCACGATTATACGTTTAGCTGTCATTTCTTGCTTATCACTCTTTCTTCCCTGTACAACGGACAGTGTGTCACTTTTCTAACTTGAAAGAGTTTCAAATTATGCCCATGTTTTTGTGGGAAAAATTCACTATAAATGGTTGAGGGAAAAAAAAAGTCGGGAAAGTAGTCACTCAGTAAAAATGTTCATTCTGGCTGCAGAGAGAAAGTAGAGAAAACATAAATGCAGAGGGGCTTCAGTTCTACGTTGATGGGATTGTTTTCTCCTTGTCTTTTGTATCCAGTTTTAGAAGATGTGCACTTCAGTGATCATGATGTTGAGCTTCATAACTTTGTGGGACCACATGCTGACGGTTGCAGTGGACTGAGGTTTCTGGGGGAGCAATACAAGGTTGCCAGTGTGAAGGAACCAAACAGAAAAATGTGCCCACAGAACCCTGAGTTGGCAGGTCCTGACTTGAGACCCCTGGGCTTTGTCCTTGCCTTCTGCTGGGCAGTTTGTTGTAGGAAGGGATGTGAAAAGAAGGTCCAGTCTTTGGACCTGCTGACCAGTAGAGTCTTTTAGATGCCCCCTTCCCCAAGCCAGCCAGTTATGTGTAAACCGAGATGGTCCTCTCTTCTTCTTAGGGTTGTGGATCTGCCAGAGGAAAAAACTCACCAGATTACACCCTCTATGCTTAGTTACCAGGAAAACCAAGAGAAAGTGACAATGGAGTGAAACTGGCCTCTGGCCAGCTTGGAACTTACTCTATTCAGCAGGATAGTGAGAGGAAAGGGACTATCCAGGAGGTATCCCAGCTGGCCTAGGTCACTTGGCCTCATTTGGAGCTATTAGGGTGCGGCCATTTTCATTTGGCTCCCAGTCAAGGGGAAAGCCAAGGAAATCCCCAAGTTGGGCATTCCCTCCAGGGTCTTAGGGACAGAACATGTGCAAACAATGAACTCATCCGACTCAGCCCTGGACCCAGATCCATCTCCAGGGGTTTTCTGGCTCCCAGCAGTGTCGATGCAGTTATAGCCAGGCAGTAGCAGTAGCTCTGCTTACTGGCTGTACGAAGCAGGCTCTGCCATCCATCGGCCCAGCTTACTCCAAGAAGCAGGCTACTCACTACTGCTCCAGATGGCCGGTGAAACACTCTGACCAGATACTAGGTCTGTCTTCACTCTGGGTCTCTGTTTCCTTGTCTGTAAAGCAAGGGGCCTGTGTTGTCTCACAAAGGCCTTTCTTACTTTTGAGACCCTCCCTGGGTCCCTTGGCCTGGAGGAAGCAGGTCTGCCCTGGACAACAGCCACCATGACAATGGCGATGCTGTAAACTTATGAGTGGGAATCTAGAGATCAAGAAAAGACCTTGATGCTCTTGCTGAGGATGTGGGGTAACCCGGACCTGCTGGACAGCAGGGAGATAGCAATGGTCCTGGTCTACAGAAACAACCTGCAAGCATGTTATGAAGTTGAACATGTGCACAGCCTCTTATCCAGAAACCCCACTCCCGATGCAGAGCAGAAAAACTCCTAGGCATGTGTTCTAGGAGAACAGAAACCAATGTTCCCAGAAGCATTGTTTTTAAGAGCAAAAGCCCTGGAAACATCTCTGGTGTCACTCATTTAAGAACAAAGGATGAGTAGGCTGTAGTTTAGTTCGCACGGTGAAATGCCACTCAGTAAGGAGGACAGCCCTGTGCCTTTGCACAGATGAACTGTGGAAACTACGCCCAGCGAGAAGAGCTGGCTGCAGACGAGTGCAGTTGGACTTGACTGTGTGCACTCCAAAGGCTAAGAAACATGAAGTTGCATTTTAGCTACTTTGAAAGATACTATTTTTAACTTAAACTTATAAATAAACACGCACACATAATTAATAATTACTGCTACCTATTTCTAGCCTTTTATTACCCCAGAGA
>LR749553.1:2548078-2608319 GCA_902729485.2 Mus minutoides
TGTGTGTGTGTGTGTGTGTGTGTATGGAGAGAGAGAGAGAGAGATACAGACAGACAGACATAATCCCTGTATGGATCTGGACAGCAGGGTCTCAAAGGTTATGTTATAAAAAAGGGGAAGTCCTAGAGTTTGGAGTATCCCTTTTCCTCATATATGTTTTTTTGACATATTTGCATCTGTGTTCATATCTGCATAGTTGAGACTCATGTGCTACATTTGTTAATATATGTATCAACATATATATATATATATATATATATATATATATATATATATATATATACATATATAGTTACATCCATTTTTTACATACACACGGATACTGCTTTCTTTTTAATCTAGAAAATTGTAACACTATACGTGTGTCATTTCCTCCTCCCTTCATGTGACAGCAATTCTTCCTGCTGTCACTGAGCAGAAGAGGTGAAGCCCACTTTTGTATGGAGCAGTACGGTTCTTAGCA
Organism: Mus minutoides; assembly: GCA_902729485.2. Classification (NCBI taxonomy): domain Eukaryota; kingdom Metazoa; phylum Chordata; class Mammalia; order Rodentia; family Muridae; genus Mus; species Mus minutoides. The sequence continues at coordinate 2,548,542 of LR749553.1, forward strand.
TGTCCTGTTCAGCAGCTTCTTGCTGTCCTCTCTGACCTGTGTCCTCCTGGAGGGCAGTGACAGACCCTGGTTGCCTGTGGACTCTGATGGAATACAGCACTTGCTGTGCATATGCTGGGCCCATAAACAGGGTTACAGACCCAGCCAGCTGTGCTGAGCCACAGTTCACACCACCATGCCACCCACAATTTGACATCAGGGCAGGTTCACAGGCAGCTGTTGCCTTCTGTTGCCATTACCTCTGGTATCTAAGCCAGCAGCACTGGGACCAGCCATGTGCTGGCCTGCCTGCAGCTACCTTGGATGGTTAGCCCATTCCCTTCATGCCTGCACCTGTCCTGTATGCCTATCACTGGCCAGGACCTCTGGTGTCCCTTCCCCTCTACCAGCTAGTTATCTTAGATGATGGCAACCTTGAGCTGGGCCCTCTCTTTGTGCTTTTCTCGTACTTAGACTCAGGGCATATCTTGTGTGCTTGATGAGAAGAGACACCAAAGGGGCCACAGAGCCTATAACATGGTTGCTAGGCAAGGAGCTAACAGTACCAGGAGTTGGGGGGGCAGTGGGAGGGTGCAGGGGTAGAGTCTACTGCTAGCCTTACCTCCCTCTGCTGATGATAACAAGGAGCAGGGCACAATCTGCCTGCCTGTCTTGTGGAACTAATCTTTCTAACGTAACCAAATCACCCTGGGTCCAGGACTGTAGTCTCTGTCCTTTCTGCTCTCTCTGGGCTCCTGCCTTTTTTGTACATCCCACTCACAGCAGACAGCCTAGGGCCCAGGTCTCAGAAGTGTCGCATGGAGATGGCCAGTATCACTCAGATGCCAGGCCAGGGCCAGATCCATCTCATACAGCATTTCCTGCAAAGCTTTCTTATCCCTGTATCAGTCTGGACAGCTGGCTTCAAAAGGCTGTGATGTGAAGAGGGGGTTGTGGAGCTTGGAGTGCGCCTTTTCCTGCATACAAGCCAGTCACTGACATATCTACATTGCTGCTCATCACTTCCTTTGTATCTCTTATGCCCCAGAAATACAGGAACTAGTTTGAGTTTCTGAAAGTTGTTTTTATATAGAATTTTAATTTTTTGCCATATATGCTACAAATGTACATGTTTTAAATGTTTCTTAACGGTAAACTTTTATTTAGGTCTTTGACTTGTCCTTGTGTAATACAATAATCAGCGTAGGGGCCAGAATAGAAATACATATTCTCAGCTGGGCAGTGGTGGTGCATGCTAATCCCAGCACTTGGGAGGCAGGAGCAGGCAGATTTCTGAGTTTGAGGCCAGCCTGGTCTACTGGTCTACAGAGTGAGTTCTAGGACAGCCAGGGCTATACAGAGAAACACTGTCTCGAAAAAGAAAAAAAGAAAGAAAGATAGAAAGAAAGAAAGAAAGACAGAGAGAGAGAGAGAGAGAGAGAGAGAGAGAGAGAGAGAAAGAAAGAAAGAAAGAAAGAAAGAAAGAAAGAAAGAAAGAAAGAAAGAAAGAAAGACTTATTCTCATGCCATTTATATTACAGGGGAATTGGGAAGTGATCTAAATACATAGATCTATATAGCTATTATGGAATATGAGTTAATAGTATGCAGCCAGCACCCAGCAAAATGATTTCCTGGGAGTGACTAACTCAAAGATAAAGTGCCAGGAGAGAAGTAGCTTAGGGGTCAAAGAATTACAATTTTTATTTAAGAGAAAAATATACATGAATTTTAAAAGTTGGCTATAGAAATAGATACACCAAAATATTAATAGCATGAATGAAAGTTATTTCTAGTGCTAAAATCACTCAAGCTCTCATTTTCTTTTACTTTTCTGACTTTCTAAATTTTCTACAAACCCTAAGTTCAAAGGAGATATGCACACTTTGATCAGATTAATCTTCCCAACCCCAGTACGCACAGAATTAGCCAGATGAACTATTAAAACAGAGCAGTTGGGGCTGGGGATATGTGGTTGTCACTCAAACGAGAAGACCTGAGTTCAAATCCCGAGCCCCCACCTAAAAAAGCCGGACACAGTGGCTTTTAAGGATGCATTCCGGTAAGCTTAGATCTGAGGCGGGAAGATCTCAAGTGATACAAGGTTTTGGGATTACATCATGCATCGCCACACCCACACTGTCTGATTCTTTGAATGGTGTCTGACATTGAACTGATTATACAGGGTCAACTGGTGTTGCTGCTCTTTCTTTCTGAATACATACATCGATCGTAAATGACTAAGTGTTTGTTTGATCTGTATTTTATGGGCACAGAGCTGTTGGAGCTGGGTATGTGAGAAGTAGGGGGGCAGGGACTCTGTCCTGTCCGTGTGTGCTCCTCATAGGCCTGGAAGCCCAGCGGTGCCATTGAAAGCCCAAATGCCACACAGCAACGGCGGACTCTACAGAGAAGCCCCAGAGTAACAGGGACTATTGGGATTAGACTGACTGAAGATTCTTCAGCAGCTCCATGAAATGGCTGACGGCAGCAAAGGGGCACAAGGGGGGGGGAGCTGGGATGGAGGAAGGGGAGGAGCTGGGAGAGAGGAAGGGGAAGGAACCAGAGGTCTGGCCAAAGGATCAAGCGCAATCTGGCTTGGCAAGTGGGTAGGGAGGGGTTTCCAGGATTCCAAGCAAGCTGTGTGCACAGTCCACCTGTGGTCTTCAGGCTTAGTGAAGCCAGGTATCACACCAGTTAAAGCAAAACTGACGACAAAGAATCAACCCAGTTGTCAGATTAGCCCTACAACCTGGGGATCTCAAGCTGGGTACCATCTCCCCATCTCTCCAGGCAGATTGGCTCCTTTAATTGCCAACACTTACTCTGGGGCAAGGTGATTGCTACTAGAACTGTCACGTTCTTTGGGTTGATGAAACAGTCCAAGTGAAGCCTGTGTTCTGTGCCCCTGAGTATGATCCCATGAGGCTGGGATGAGAGCGATGGGAATGGGTGTCCTGTGGGAGATTCTAGGAGACACGGGATTCTAGGAGACACGGGGTGCACAGACTGGAATAGAGTCTGGCACCACTGTCTGGAAAGCAAATTAAGCACATGCAACACACAAGACCCACAGTACGATGCCAAAGACCCCTTCAGACACTTTTACCACGGAATTATCATCGTCTCTCCTGTTACTGATTTAATTAGTCCTGATTACGGACGGGGAAGGCAGCTGGAGCTGGGGTGTGAATCTGGGTGTCCAGCCTCTTCTGATACAGCGCTGCAGAGGACTTACAGCTGATCCCAGCATCTTAGGGTTGAGGCCCAACATTCAACCTGATGGCGTTCTTGGTTTCCTGTGTGCTAAGGATTGAGGCAGGGAGGGAAAGATAAGCTAGGACAGCAAAGGTACCTTCCGGGGGACATAGACTGGAGGAGCTTAAACACTAGTTGGGAAAAGGACCCTAGATGTCATTCCCCTCTCCTAACATCTCTGTGAGCCGCAATGGCCAATACGGGGATAACCTGGAAATAATCTAAGGACAGGCATTGACTGCCGGTACATGCTATCGTGGTGGCAGTGGTGGCTGGGAAATGCTGCCCTCACCTCATTTGGTGGCCCCAGTAGACCAGGTGACTCAGGGCAGCAGTACTGCCAAATAGCCCTCCCTGCCTGGGAGAGCTTGTCCAGCAGATAGCCCTCTGGCAGGGGATGGCAGCAGGGCAGGAGCAGGCTGTGCATTCTAAGAATGTGAGACATCCTGTAACCCCATCCCTGGGCACTGCCAAGAGTAGAGGAAGTCCGAGGCAGCTGCGGAGCCACTGTAGGAACACACGAGCACCTGCAGCCCGGTGGTAGATGTGCCACACACTCGGCCAGACTAGTCGTCGGTGATGTTATTTTTATAACGTCTGATCTTATCAAAGGGTATTATTTCAAACGTTTACATGCTTGTGCCAGTGTTTTCTGTTTTCTTCATCACCCCTCACGCTGACTTCCCCCTACAGAATTACTTTTTTTCTGATTGAGTCCCCAGCAATAATTACTTTGAGAAACTCATTACCGGGCAATTCTTCATTAATGCTGATCCACATTTGTTAGTTAGATCTAGGGAGTTTCTGGCTGCACAGACGGAATGACTTCCCCTTTAACACCGTGTACCCGGGACGCCTTGGGACCCGAATGCTGCGTGTTGACTGTCCTCTGTCACATTAGAGCTTTGCTCTGGGTTCAGCTCTAGCCAGTGTGACCCCTCCGCCCAATCAACCTCTCCTGAATTCGATCACCCACAACTGACTGTGAGCTTAAGCCCCCCCCCCCCGTTGTATTCCAAAATAAGCTTATTTCCAAAATTCTGGACAGCTCAAGGCCCCAGGGGGATCCTGTCTAAGTGAGGGCTCTCACCAGTTTCATGTTCCTGGGAACGGCTTCCTGAGTGACCCATGATGACCACTCCCACTCTCTTGGGAGAATTCCGTGGGACACTTACATGGCTCTGGGTCTCATGGGTCATTCTGAGAGACCCGTGATGGGAGACAGAGCTCCATGTTGAGTCTGTGGAGCTATATGTAGCCATAGACGGCAGCTCCTGGGTGAACATTTGTGAGAAGAATCTGAGCGTCACAGACCTAGGGCCCAGAGGCAGGGACATTTGCCCTCCTGTCTGCATATGGGCTAGAACAGTCACCTTCAGGCACACAGAAAGAGACAGGAAAGGCTGGAGGGGAGGGAGAGCAGCCGGAAAGAATAGGAAGAGTGTGTTCAGCCCAGCAAAGGTCCTTTCAAAGGCCCCCATGTAGAGAGCATGCTCCACCAGCCAAGGCATCATTGGGAAGCCTGCTTATCATCCCTGGGGCCTCATTCTCAGTGCCAACAGGGAAATCTCATCTTACATAGCTCAAACAACTAGGTCAAGGTCACAGAACCTACTACTGACAGAGCAGAGACTGGCCTCAGCCCCTGACTACAGCGCCTATGGCCTAAGAGCCTGTGTCACATGGCCTTGCTCGCCATCATCCCAGCCTTGACCACCTCCTTGGACCCTCGGCATATCCCTCTATCCGCTGGACAGCATTCCCTCCTGGACCAGTCAGCAGAGGGAGTGATGACTGTATAGACTTATGCTTCCTTTCAAGCTCAGTCTTACTCATCTAGACAGATGACAGCTGCTGAGAAGGCGGGGTAGAGCCAACAGGGGCTTGGGCAACAGTGGGTGCTGCACTGTCCCCACTGACCATGTTCTTTCCAGGTGTCCCTGTTAGCTGTGGAAAGGCTTATGAGCTGGCACTCCTCCTTCTGGGAATGACTTTGTCCTCTCCTCAGGTCTCCTCAAGCCAGGCCTACTGGGCCTCTCCTCCTAGTCAGCGCTCAGCTCTCCTGTGTTTGTAGAGCTCCTCCATGCCCTTGTTATTGGACAAGCTTCCAAGAGCTAGAGGCCAGGTTCACTCAGAGGCTACACCATGGGAGTGGAAAAGGAGGGGCAGGGAGCACGGTGGGAAGCTGCCTCTAAGCAAGGAGCAGTGTCAGAGAAAGGAGTGGGGAAGGAGCAGGGTAGAACACCCCACCTATCACAGACTGCTGAAACACTCCTTCCCAAGGCCTGAGACATCTGGAATGGGAACAATTGCTAGGCTCTATTAACCCCCCACCTGCCTGAGGTCGCACCGACCTCCCGCATCTGGAAGAAGCCCAGTGCATAGAGGAGGAAGGCTCTGCCCCTTCAGTACAGCTTGTCTTTCCAGTCACTCCTGACCCTCCGGGCCAGGCCTACCAACTGCTGTCCCTCCCCTACTATCTCAGGTCCTCCTTCCGCAGCTGATCCTAAGCACAGGCCTCACAAGCTGTCTCTGCATCCTGTGATTCCCATGGTTCCAGGGCTCCCTCTTCACAGGTATGACTGGCCCCAGACTGTCCAGAAAAAGTGCTTCTCTTCTCCTTATTGGAGGATCGAGAAGGGCAGGCCAGCCAGTCTACAGCTATTAACACCACACAATCTGAACAGGGCGGCTGTAGCCTGGGATCTGGTGTGAAGAGGTGGGTTTTCCTAGAACCAACTCTCCTTATCCCTTTAGAGCCCTGGGGTAAGGAAAATTCTGGAGGGATGGGAAGAGCTTGTGGAGACCAACTATGGAACACAGAAGAATGCCAGGGCAGGCAGGCGCCTGTGGGGTGGAGGGCGGTGGAGCAATAGAGGAAAAGCTGAAAGAAGGTTGCATTAATATCTGCTTCCCTGTCCCCAGGGAGACGCTAAGGAGAGAGAAAATCAAATGAACCCAAGGGTCAGGGCCTGGAGAGATGGCTTAGCAGTTAAGAGCTCTTGCTGTTCTTGCAAAGGACCAGACTCTGGCTCTTAGCATCCATATGAGGTGGTTCATAACTACTTCATAACTCCAGTTCCAGGAGGTCCAATGCCCTCTTCTGATCTCCACTGGCACCCCCATATGCACATAAATAAAATAAGTCTTTAAAAAAAAAGCCTAAAGCCCAAACTCATACCAAACTGAAGAAATAAACAACAACAATAACAAAATCAAGGGCTAAGAGGTACACCCAGAGACACATGCCTGTAACCTCAGCACTGGGGAGCACCTGGGAAGGGGAGGCAAGAAGACCAGGTTGGGCTGCAGGGTAAGCCCCTGTCTTGAAAAACAATTCACTAACCAGCGCCAAGGACACCCAGGCTTCATAACTTCCTAGTATTCCCATCACCTTTAAATTAGTTACCTAAACTAAGTTTAGGTGTTTAGCCAGAACATGAACACATGCATGCACACACACACAAATACATATACACATACACACATGCTCACACATACATGCACATACAACATACACACAAAGGAATACCACATACCAACACATATACACACACATATACACATACACAAACACATATACACATACACACAACATACACATGAAGGAACACCACACACAAACACATATACACACAAACACACACACACATACACAAATACATATACATATACACATACACACAACATATACATATAGGAACACCACACACATACACACACACATACACAAATACATATACACATACACACACACAGGAACACCACACACACAAAAACATACACCCATACACACACACTAACACACATACACACAGGAGCACCACATTAAAAAAAACCCACATATATACATGCATACATATGCACACAAATACACACACAAACACATATACACATACACACATGCTCACACACACTCACACACACATACACACATAGGAAACCACACACACAAACACATATACACACAAACACATATACACATACACACATGCTCACACACATATACACACAGGAACACCATATGCACATAGATACACACTTACACACACACAGTCACACAAAGGAACAATGCATATATACATACACACACACACAGAAACACACACACACACACACACACACACACACACACATACCACGCCATACACATAGTCCGGAGCAATACAGCCAGGCCCAGGTGACTCCCCCAAACGTGTTCCTTTCAAAGCTGCCAAGCAGGAGGCCTCCTCAGGAGCTGGAAGCACACCAAGCCCATTTCCTTTGATTGCAACTTCCACCCTCCTAGAATTTCTCCTTCTCGGCAGGTCCAGGCCATAGGGACATTAATCCCTATTCAAATGAACCTTCAAGGCTCTTCCTTCGTTAAAAAGAGAAAAATGTCTCCCACCTCCCAAAGCTGCAGTACTGTATGCATTCCCAGGAAGGGAGGGGAGGGGCTCAGCGCCTACACAGGAGCTGCCTCAAGTTTCCTCACCTGGCTCTCTCTTGTTGGAAAGTAGAAATGCGACCCTTCTTCACCTCCTCCCTGAGGCCCCCTCCAAGGGCTTTAATAAACACTGATTATTTCGGTCCTCGGAGCACAGCTGTCCCATGAATTGTCCAGCTAGGGTTATGGGTGGGAGCCAAGGCTGGAGCGAAGAGCTCAGATCTCTGGAATAAAGCTGCTGCTTTCCCCCCTCCTCCACTTGGCCCAGCGGGGGAGGGGGGAGTCCTCTCCACCCCCTCCCGCCCCTCCCCACTCCGCCTCTGCTTTCAGATCGAGTTCGGTCTTTATTCTCTCCATTCTCATGGGCCACCTTCTAGTTCCATAACCTCCACTCTCCCATAGATATGAAAATATAAAAATTAAAATCTGTGATCCACCTATAAAAGAACATGTGATATTTATCTTTCTGAGTCTGGCTTATTTCACTCAACATAATAGTTTCCAGTTCCACTCATTTTTTCTTGCAAATGTTTGTGGCTGAACAAAATTCCATGGTGTACAGGTATCACATTTTCATTATCCATGTATCTCTGGATGGATACAAAGATGCATTAAGAAGATCATACATCACGACCGAAGTGGTTTCACCCCAGAGATGCAAGGGTGGATCAACATATGCAAACAGCATAGAAACACACACACACACACACATATATAATAGAGCATCAAAGTAGATTTAAGGACAGAAACCAGTCATCTCAATGGACACAGAAAAGGCATTTGACAAAGTTCAGCATCCCTTCATGGAAAGTTCCCTCAAGAAATTAGAAACAGAAGAGTTGTAATTCAATGTAATAAAGGCGACGTAAGACAAACCTATAGCCAACATTCTACCAACTGAGGGGAAACTGAACGAGTTTGTCTAAAACACGGAGCAAGAGAGTACCCACTTTCTCTACTCTCCTTCCGTGTAGTACCTGAACTTCTTGCTGTAGCAATGGGAAAGGAATCAGTAGAAAAGCAGGAAGCCAAGTGATCTCAGTTGTGGCTGACATGATCCATAAATCATGATAAAGGACCTGGAAAGTTCAACCAGAAACACTGAAATCTGATAGATATTTGCAAAGTAGCAGGATACAGACTCACTAATTTTTCTAACAATAACTAACATGCTGAGAAATTTCAAAAGAAAATTTTCATTCACAGTAGTTTCAAAAATAAAAGAAAGTGACCAGAAATCAACCTGAGGAGGTGGAAGAGCAATGAAAACTTTAAGACAATAAAGAAAAAAAATGGAGGGAGGTAGTGTTCTAAGACAGAATTAATGTGGTAAAAATGGATATATTGCTAAATATACATACAGATTCCAATAACATTCTTCATAGAACTAAGGAAAGATTCTAAAATACACATGAAAATGCAAAATAGCAAAAGCAATCCTAAGCAAAAAGAAACCATGATGGAAATATCACAATGTATACCACAGAGCCATAGGAACAAAGATGGCATGATTTTGACACACACACAAAGACAGGTAACAAACAGACTAGAATTGAGGTATAAACCCACACAGCTACAACCACCACATTTTTGTTATATGTATCAAAGATATACATGAGTTAAAAAAAAAACCTTCAACAAATAGTTCTGAGAAAAATGATGCCCACAAAGAAAATAACAGAATTAGATACATATCTCTCACCCTGCACACACACAAAAAAATGTATTTAGAATTAACCAAGGCTTTAATATAAGACCCAAATGTTGATATTGCAATAGGGAACATATTAAGATACAGGCACAGACAGAAAGAGACCCCGATAACACAGGAAGGAGCACCAAGAATTGATAGATGGGACCACACATGGTTAAAAAGTTTTTATACAGCAAATGAAACAGTCACTGGAGTGAAGAGGCAGCTGGCAAAATGGGAGAAAGGCTTTGACAACTAAACTTTAGACAAAAATTTAATATAGAGACTATATAAAGAACAAAAGAGCCCAACCACAACCAAATCTTCTAGTCACTGAATGGGTTAATACACTGAACAGAGAGCTCTCAGGGGAAGAATCATAATGAGGGTTGACTAGATGTCTTTGAGGGTAACGGTAGTTGGTGCTAAGCCTGAGTTCAATCCCTGGAATCCACATGGTAGTAAGAGAGAAATGACTTTTACAAAATGTCCTTTGACCTCCACACATGAGCTCCATAGTACATGCGCATGTGCACATGCACACACACACACACACACACACACCTCATAAAGATAGACAAAGAGGGCTTCTGAGAGTTCATAGGATATTATATTTTAAAAAATATAAATGACCAATACATAGTTTAAAAGTATTCAACATCCTAGTCATCAGGAAATACACATTTAAACTATTTTAAGATCCTGTCTCACCCCAGCCCTAATGGCTCAGATCCAGGCAGCAAACGCTGTCTAGGCACTGCTGCTGGGAGTGCAAACTGGTGGGGCCACTATGCAGATCAGCACAGAGGTTTCCCAAACGGTTAAAAATAGTAAAAATAGTACAGCCATAGGACTAAGCTATACCACCCCAGGGGTTGTACCCGGGGAAACTTATCACATAGATGCTTGCACATCTGTGTTTACCATGTCATTATGCAGAAGGGTTAACACATTGAAACAGGCAGAAGCACTTTTTGAGCAATCTGCCTAGGGCCAAACTGCAGTGAGGAACGGTGGGAAGCAAAGCTCGGAGACAGGTTCAAGGGCAGAGCTGCCTTCCCTCTGCCAGGCATTCAAGTTTCCATGACTTGCCTGTGTCTAAGTCTGGGATCTGTAAAATTGTACCCAAGGGAGTTTCAGGATGGTTCTCAGCTTGCACTTTGCTGGTCCATTTTTTGAGGGCAGAAGCCGAGCTTTGGTTGACTTGCTATTCACAGAATGGGGTTGGGAAATGTTAACTGGGGAATGAATGAATGAATGAATGAATGGGACTCTAAGCTGCTCTTAGATCTACTAGTAAAATAAGGCAAGGAACATTCTAAGGCTCTATATGGACATGGGTAGGATATCACGGGGAGAGGACAGAGAAGAAAGTGACACCAAGGCAAATCCTGTCACATCCCAGTTGCTTACATTCCCAGACCAGCCAGGACTGCGACAGAAGCTCATCTGGTCATCTGGTCCCTGTCCTCAGAGAGCGTGGCTCCGTGCACGTAAGTTCCATTTCGTAATTCCTGCTAACTCCTGCGCCCAGAACTGGGAACAGTTGTCCTCTGAGTGTGTGACATACAGAATGGTCAAAGCTAAACTTCAGAGTCTTCTTTCTATTCGAGGGCTCTGAGTTGCTCAAAACGGCGGCAGGAACTCTGTTCACAAATTAAATGTTGTGCTGGACCAGTCTTCCCTGAACTCGCTCTACATGTGTCAGCTGGGTGAAACTATCTAGAGAAGGAGAACCTGCCGAGGCACAGAGGAGACTGTGGGTTCTCAGATTTCATCACCGCCACCTAAAACCTGGTTGCTTTGATTCCTTTTCTGCCCCCTCTTTCAGTGGAACCGGCACCCACCAGCTTTTAAAAGGCTTCAAGATGAGGACAACATGTGGTCAAGCCTGGGGCCTAGAGGACTAAATACTAACTTGAAGGTACAAAGCTTGATCCAGCTTGTACTGGCCACACTGGCCAAATTTGAACACAGTGACTCCCCCAAGGATCTAATGGAATCCCCTTCTACTGCTGAAGTTTATTTCACGACGCCATAGAATATCTAATGACCTGCACTCAACACGATCAAATGCAGGGCAAGTTTTCAAAATCTTTGGGTAGTTAAAGCGAGTCTCCTATTCCTCATGCCTTGGTTACTTCTGTTGAGAGATGATCAGCTCTCCATCATCACAGCAATTACAAAAATTATTTCACAGAGCAGCCAGCCACAGAGAAATTACAGAATTGTTACAGAGAAACCTGGAGGGGAAACTGGGTTTGAGTTCATTGGTGATAGGACATCCCAGAGGGCAAATGTGACTGATGCTTCCCAGGGCACCTTAGTAAATAGGATGGCCTCCAGGAATGGTGGGAGTCACACATCTGTAACCCCAAGAGTCAGGAGGTTGTGGGAAGAGGATGGAGATGCAAGGTCAACCTGGGCTACAGAGCACCACTCTCCCCATCTCAGTAAACAAAATAAGACACCAAAGAAAAACCAGACTGTAATGAAAACATTTTACTCAGCAGTATTGATGAAGGATTGGAGAAGATGGAGCCTCCTCACAGTGCTGGCTACAATGTGCCACCAGGAAACACAATCTAGCAGTTTCCCAAAGCTTAATCAGGACTGTTATGTGACCAGAAATCCCACTTGTACGACTATAACCAAGAGAATGAAACCCAGGACCACACAAAAGCATGATGATCACACCTAGATGATCACAGAAGCGTTGTTTAAAAGAGTGTGAAAACAACCCAAATGTCCATCAGCTGGTGAGAAGATAAATAGAATGTGGCAGAGCCATGCCAGGATCAAGTATTGATGCATGCTCCAAGTAGATGGAGCTCTGAAAAGTATTGTGTGAACTAAAGGAACAGATCACATATGGTATCATATTCCCATCCAGAGTAACATCCAGAAGAGATAAGTCTAGAGAGACAGAAAGACTGTTGATTGAGATGAAATGGGCAAGGCACATCTTTTTGCTGTGATAAAAATACTCTAAAATAGATTATTTAATAGTTATATGACTCTATATAGAAGACCAGCGAAGGAGTAAAGTACATGTGTGAACTACAATTTAGTGAAATTACTATTTAAAAGCAAAGGCACATCTTTATCCCAGTATGTCAAAGCTGAGGCCGGAGGATCAGGAGTTCTAGGACATCTTCTGCTACCTAGGAAATTTGAGACAAGCATGTGCTACCTGAGCTTCCATCTCAAAGACAAAACCAAACTGAGAGTTTCTGGAGGACAGCTTAGCAGTTAAGAGCTTGTTTCTCTGACAGAGGACTCAGGCTTCGTTGCCAGCACTCACACAGAGGTTCACAACCACCCACACCACCCACAGCTCAGCTCTAGGGGATCTGATGCCTTCTTCTGGCTTTTTCCAGGCATCAAACCACACACGGTACAAATGTAGGCAAAGCGCACATACACAGAAAAATTGATAAATCTTTAAACACCAGACAAACCCATCCACAACACCCCAAATCTAGAATAAAACAATCCTTTAAAAGAAATTCTTATTTTCACCAGATGGTGGTGACGCACACCTTTAATCCCAGCCCTCAGGAGGCAGAGGCAGGCAGATCTCTGTGAGTTTGAGGCCAGTCTGGTCTACAGATGGAGTTCCAGGACAGCCAGGGCTACACAGAGAAATCCTGTCTTAACACTCCTCCATCCCACAAAAAGGTCTTACTTCATTCTGCCTCCTAGAGGTGTCCTCTGCTAAACCTATCTCACACTAAGGAAGCATCACTAGGAGCTGTTCATTCTGCAGTGGCCTGGACTAGTAGCTTCTCAAAGATCAGTGGGGCAATTGGTTATCTCTAAATAACGAGTAGACTCATCTGTCAGAAACCTACACAGTGGTTTGGCGGGCAAAAGGGGTTGTGGACAACCTGGTGGCCTGAGTCTGAGCCCAGAAATGCACAGGGTAGAAAGAGAGAATCAACTCAAGTTATAAGCTAAATCACCACATATGCTCTATGGCATATCTGTGTACGCAAACACCACACACGCACAATACAATATAAAATTATAAAAAGAATGGAGAGACTCCATAGACAACAAAAAGCGAGAGTCACGAATGTGTAAGTTCCCATACACGTGTAGGCAGCACAGACATTGCTGAGAGCCAAGGCAGGTCACATGACATCACTGGGAGGGTCACAAGGTCACTTGCATCAAGCTTATATGTAACTTGGAAAAGCCCACAGAGACTTCCCACCTTCTCAGGCCACTTCTCAAGTTCGGAATCTCTGCAGTCCTCATTTGCCCTGTGGATGGATCGATCATTGACTACAGTATTACTGTCAGCCCTTGGGTTCCTGCCTAGGCTCAGCGGGCTGTGGCTGGCCAAGCTTCTCTGTCCCCTGCTCCTGGAGCATCCCTGCCATGTCGTCAGTGGGAAGGGAGAGGCACACAGCGAAAGCAAGACTGAAAGGTGACCCTAGATGGAGCCCCTCCACATCAGACCTGGATGGAGGGACCTGCCAGATGGAGTAAAAGCAGGGGTGGCCAGCATCCCTCCTCCTCTACACCCAGGATCAAGTCCCTCTGAGGGATACGAAAATCATGCTTCAATCCCAAATGTCATCCACCAAAGATCAATTCTCTCTCCAAAGGAACTGCTCATCATGCTTCAGCATTGAACTTCAGGGTCGCTCAGTATTCACATTTATTAAGCAACAGCACACAGAATGCATGTTATCAAAGGCTGGTTTCATTGTTCCACCCTGCGAGCTGGTCTCTTTCTCTTTTTTTGCTTAGTCATGAGAAGTCTAGCAAGTTAAAAAGCAAAACAAATACTAACACACACACACACACACACACACACACACACACACACGGAGAGAAAGGGAGGGAGGGAGGAAGAGAGGGAGGGAGGGAGGAAGAGAGAGAAGCCTTTCGTGGAAGTTGCTATGTAGTGGCTTCAGAAAGGAAAACACGTCTGACTAATATGAAGGAGTCTCCAAATTGCTCTTGGCAACAATCTCTCAACCTGATTTCCCTCCCTCTATTCATCTCCACAGATCCCAGCCAAAGGAAAACAAACTGAACAGCCCTCTCCCTGGCCCAACCTGTGGGGCTGCACGGCTGAGCAGGGCTGAGCCAACAAACATCCCTGTGCAATTATACACCTGTGTAATTGCTGTAAACACAGGCCAGCCAGTCCAGTGCAAGCCACCCTCATTGAGCTAAGCATCTCAGTACCAAGAGGAAAACGTCTCTGTCCTGACAGTGGGATAGCAAGCGCAATCTGATCCAGTGACCTCCAGCTCAGATATTTTTCCCCCTTTAGGAAAAGGGGGAAAGCAACTATTATTCCAGCCAGAGTACTGAGAAGACCACAGAGGCAAGATCCCAGAGCATCACCCAGCCAGCTAGGAGCTGTGATATTTATCAGCTTGTGGTCCTCCCAGAAGTGACAGTTAATGTTAGAGGTAGTTAGGGTGCCACTTGAGATGGAAGGAGAGTTAACAGAGCAGACCCTGAAACAAGTATGACTCTTTCAGGCTCCACCTGACATCATTCTATTAGGGCAGGTAAGTCGGGTCAGCTAACAAAGAGGGCAGAGTGTCAGGCAATATGGTTAATGAGGGATCTTTCCAGCTGAGCCCAGAAACCTCCGTGGTAGGCTAGTATAGGCCATTCTGAGACATGAGACTGGCCGGAGACCCGAGTCACCAATCCTAGTTCACTACCAAGTCCTGTGACAGTGGGCAAGCTCATGTCTTAAGGTAAGGTCAGGGGCTTGAAACAGCATGTGAACTCCTACCTACTGAGGAGTGTGACTGGTGTATCAGGAGTGTGACAGACACTGCTCCGAAGAGGGGCCAGTCCTCTCAGAAGCTGCACAAGGCTGCTTCATCATCTGCAGTCACCATGTGCCCCAAACTGAGGGACTCATTTCAGAGCCCACGACCATCTCAGTAAGCCTGAGACCATCTGAACGGCAGGCCTCCCCTGGCTTCCTGGGCATTCAGAACAGTGACTGGTTCTGCTCTGTGCACTCTGGGAGCCAGGGACAAGTGCTATGACTTTAGCATGGGGACAGTTGTTAGTCCCACTTCCTCCTTGCCTCTCCTACCCCTCTCATCACTCAGGTCTCCTATGACACCTCCCCACCCACAGCCTTACTTAGTCAACCATTCCCAGCGAGAGCCGGCCATTCACATTAGGACTCCCACTGGCAGAGGTCAGGGCCCGGCTGATTTCATTTACTGATAGATGCCTGGATGCCAGGCATTTACCATAGTGCCCAGAAACACACGGCAGACAATACAATAACTGTTTTGAATTGGTCTGACAGGAAAATAATCATTTTTTTAAAAAATAATTCTACCTATAACATTTATATCATACTATAATTGAAACAGTCTCCTCAATTATGGCCTATGATTCTAAAGGACATAGGATATGCTCGGTGGCTCTGAATTCGGGGTCATCGATAGCTTACCTAATCCTTTTGAGCCTCAGTTTCTTCATCTGCAGAGTGGGACTAACAATGTCAACACAATGGGCTAGTGGAGTTCAGGAGAAAATGTGGACAAGTGCTCTCTGGCACAATGTGTCTATCTGAGCCCCCCACCCCCACCCCCCCAGGGCCGCTCTGATTTATCTCTAACACTAGAACCTGACCAGGCAGGTCAAGGCTCCTGCTTTGCAAGCTGCAGGCCTCTGCTCTCGTTCTCTCTACTTAAAGTCCCTGACCCCATGTCACCTGCTTTTTGAAGTCTATCTTGAAGCCCTCTGGCAGTCTGCAAAGAGCCTTCACGTCTCTGGGTTTCACATAGAGCAGTGGTTCTCAACCTTCCTAATGCTGCAGCCCTTTAATACAGTTCCTCATGTTGTGGTGACCCCCCCCCAACCATAAAACTGCTTTGTTGCTACTTCTTAACTATAACTTTGCTACTATTATGAATAGTAATATAAATATTTGAGTTTTCTGGTAGTCTTAGGTGACCCCCGTGAAAGGACAGATAATCCTCAAAGGGGCCCATGACTTAAAACGGCACATGGGTCACCTATAGGCTTATCCTATGCCTCTGGAGGGGAAATGAGAGAATCCAATTCCAATACTCTGTGCCTCTTCTGGCAAGACTCAAAAAGGTCTCATGGGTTCCTTCCATGTCTACCAGTTATACAAAGTCTGCTCCCTCCCCTCAACCCCGGGGTGGGGGTAGTGTCATGAGACCTGGTTGGTACAGATGTCCACTGTTCTGAGTAAGGGGTCTGGACTCCTATGCTGTCTCTGGTGTGGTTTGGGGGGATGATTGACACCCAGTTTCTCACCTATAAAATAGAACGGATGGGGAGGGGTGGCTTGGGGGAGCTTATGGATCAGCCCCATAGAAATACTACACTCATCCAGAGAGGGAGTTGGGGGAGGGAGGTTGGAAGAACGGACTTCTTTCCCCCCACTCAGCTCCTGTTGGGCTTTAAGGGGCTGTGGTGGTAGTACCCGGATTGCTCAAAGTCCATCCAGAGGGGATCCTCAGAACCTAATCAGTGAAAGCGCTAGGGGAGGAGTGGAGCTCAGGCTCGAACTTTTGCGAGTGGACCCCACTCCCTCATGCCTCCACCACCACACCCGCCCCCATCCTTCTGCCCCTTCCAAAAATCCATCTACTCTGAAGAAAACCCACCCACCGGCTTTGATCGCTTCCTTCACATTTTAAAGTCCCCGCAGTCAGAGGGGTTGGCAGTGGCATCGCCCCAGCCGGCAGCGGAAAGGCACAGAGCCAGGATTGGCTGCTAAACCGAGAGGGCAGCTTCCCCTTGCCTGTCTGTCCAGCAGGCAGCCGCAAGCCAGGCAGCAGAAGCCAGCATGGCAGTCGGACTGATGCTAAGGGAATCCTCACCATAAGGCAGGAAGACTACAGGACCCAGCACTGAGAAGCCCCATGCAGGGTTGGGCTGGGTGGCGGGCCACTCCTTCTAGCCTCCTGCCTAACCACGGGGGACTCAGATGTTGCAAGGGGGACAGAGGCAGGGTGAATTCACGAGTAGGTTCCCCTGCACTTCCCACACCACATTGCCTCATCCTTAACAGAGCTGCAAGACCCCAGCTTGAGTTACTCGACCAGAGAGAGTTTTCCCCATCTGCCCACTCGGGATGGAGGGCACGAAGGTCCATCCACTCCCTCGGCTCCAGATTCAAGCCTAATGTCCCTGATCTTATCAGAATGCTTAAGGGCATTTGTGGATCCCTATATTTTTCTGCTCACGTCTGGGGACCACGACTTCTGCCAAATGGCCATGGTTTTATCCCTTCAAGTTTTTGCATCCGATACTCCTGCAGACCAACTTTTTTTTTCTCCCGGGACGCGGGGTGTGCAATTTAAATTGATCATATTAGTCCACAACCGCCTTTAGCGGTCTCAAAGGAAGCTGCAAGGAAAGACTACGAGTGTCGCCGCAGAGTCCCGGGTTCTGCCCCAGGCTGTACCCGCATCTCCGCACCCTCATCCAGAGAGGCTAGGTTCAGAAACGATTCAGCCGCGGTGCCAGGCAGAGGCGGCCGGAGCCACTCCGCGCCGGAGGCGCCACCCGGGCCAGGGGTCCGCCGAGCTTCACCGGACCGCCCAATCGGGCTCCGACCCTCCTCCTCCCCGCTGCCCAGATGCCCCGGAACCCGGATCACATCCCACCCTGGCCGAGGCCGCCGCAAACCCACCTGGCCACCCCGCGGACGTCTTGCTCCTGCCCGGGCTGTGTCCTGAGCGTCGCCAGCGTCCGAGGTTGGGCGTCCACGCGGCAGCGCTGCTCCGGGAGCCTGCCTGCTGCAGCCGGGGAGAGGTTGTCATTGATTCACGCTGGGCGAGTTAAGCCATTCCAGGAGTGGTTTGGAGCGAGCACTCCCACCCCTCCCTCTAACCAGAAGTATTTGGCAGCCAGCCCCTTTCGTCCACCTGTACTGTTGAACGCGGGACAAGGACCAATTGCTCCAGTGGCTTTCCCTGCGTTTCTTTAGAATACGCAAGTCAACCCTTTAGGAAAGGTAAAACGGAAACGAAAGCGAGGGCGGTGGAGTGTTTTTTTTTTTTCCCCTCCCCCTATCCTCCTCCTTTTCTCTAATATTAAAAAAAAAAAAGCCTTACCACTTATCTCCAGGCAAGGGAGGCTTTTTATTATTATTGTTTTATTCAATTCTCTGTGTCTGTGTTTTATTTTTAGAGGCAATTTTGTTTCCATTTGCCTGAAACCTGAGCCCAATAAAATTACTAGAATTATATGTTTTCTCCTTAAAGGGTCGTGATTGTAACTTAACCAAATCAAACACTGTACAGCGATCACTCAAAACACACACACACACACACACACACACACACACACACACACACACACGAGCCAGGAAGTACCAGCCCTTAAGCATAAGCACAGAGCTGCAGATTCTGGGGGTCATGAGACCTGGCCTGGGTGGGGTCATGACGTCTGAGGAAGGAGCACCCCACTGCCTCCTCTCTCCACCAACAAACATTCACTTCACAGTCTGACTCAATGCTATCCCCACTTGGGGTGGGCCAGCCACCATTACAGAGGTGTGGCCTGGCACCCTCTCCCCAGCCTGCCCACACCACTCCCTTTTTGTAAACTGCCTTCTGGGAGGCTCTGACTGGTTGATTCTGTCAGGTCCCCCTCCCAGAACTGTCTGGTCACCTGGGGGAAATAGCTATTAACTCTTGAACAGCTGGGTGTTCTCAGGAATGGGGGAGGGGCCAGGGAGGGAGTCCTTGTGTCACAAACCACAGGAGATTATAATATGCTTGGCCTTCCTATGCCACTGTTCCAAAGGAAGAAGTCCTAGCTCATCCACTCATCCGGAGCCAGGCTACAGCGACCCATGAAGAATTAACATTGGGGCCTCAAGCTGCAGATCACTTGAAGATGTTCCCACTAAACTATGACTGTCATCTTGGAGTGTGTCTATCTAGAACCCATAGAAAGGGTCTCTCTGTAGTTTGGACAAAACCCAGAGTGCTTGGGGTTTCTGTATAGTCTGGAATGGACTTTTCAGGTTCTTTAAACATTAGCAGAAGAGCCCAGGAGGCCCTGTGGTGGTGGTGGTGGTGGGGAGCTGCTTGTGGAATACAGAATTGGGGGATGAGGGGAAGAAGGGAGCACGTCACAGAGCAGGTAGAGAGTGTCCAAGATCAAATGAGTCTATCATCATCAAAACCATGTATTCCAGGAAGAAAAACCAAAGAATTTAAAGTCACACGTTTGTCCATAAGTCACTAGTTCTATAAATACATAACCAGGGGAAATTCTGCTCCACTCCCAGACCTGGGCAGGTAAATAGTCCAAAACAAGACCAAGATGGCGTTGGTACCCATCCAGAAAAGCTTGCTGTGTGCACACCCAAGGGGTCTGCCTCGGCAGCCACAGGTAGGAAAGTGCAATGGGAGTCGCTCTTGGCCTCCTCCTTGGAGCAGATAAAGCATGGCTGGGGGACCGGAGGGTGTGGGGCAAAGTGCATAAAGCACCAACCCCTGAGGAGTAGGGTGTGATTTCTCCAGAGTGCCAAGGAACCATAGCAGCTAGCGGGAGGGCAAGCGTATGTGCACAGGCAAGCCAGAAGTTTATGCAACTGTGAGGAGGAGGGCATGTGGGAGGAGGGCTGGGGCATGTAGGAGGAGGGCTGGGGAGTGGAGGCCAGAGGTAGAGTCCTGGGCACGTAGACAGCTGGCCTGGCTCAGAGGGTTCTCTTAGTGGGTCAAACATTAGGTGGGGGCCTGAGGGGTAAAGCCTGTTTGTGGATATGGCTTCATTACAAGGGAGGGCCTGCTTTTTGGAGAAGAGAGAGGGAGAATTGGAACACCTTTTCAAAGCTCACTGAAACAGGGGATATGCAGAGGGTATGGGCAGAGGGGAATGCAGAAGGGCTGATGAGGGAAGGAATAGAGGAGGAAAGGGGACTAGCTCAGTCCCTACCAAGCAGCCCTTCCCCACAGCATTCCAGCCAGCTCTGGAAGGAGTGTTTGGGTAGGCCAGAGGGTGGTGCCAGGGCCACTGAATTTACAGCCAAGAGCCCAGAGGAGAGCTGGCCAATGTCCAGTCTACCCGCTGGGTCCCGTAGTGGACAGTCAGTGTCACGCCTCCCTCCCTCTTAATCACAGTGTGCACCCTGCTGGGACACTCCCTTTGGAATAGCTTTGGGCAAAAAAAAAAAAAAAAAAAAAAAAAAAAAAAGGAGCACCACCCCACCCTTTTAGCCTGCCTCGGTGCCAGCTGCCTCCTGGGAACAGGAACATGCATAAAGGCGGCTCAGAGAGGGCTGGGTAGGCAGAGGGGCACCCACGGAAGGGGCTCTGGGCAGGGCAGACTCTAGACCTGTGCCCATTTCCTCCTACCCTGGTTCCTGCCTCCTTCCAGCTCACCGTGCTCCCTCCCTCTTACTCACCAGCCCTCCTGCTCTCTCCCCCACTCTGCCCTCTACCAGCTGACCCCCTCCCCCCATCCTTGACTCCTGCACTGTCCTCCCAGGTCAGATCAGCCAGAGCACTCAGTAGAATGGCTTCACAGGCACATTAACCCTGGCCCTGCTGGCCCTCAAGCAAACAGTCCCTCCGATCTAGTGACAAGAGAATCCCTTCCTCAATCACAGACACGGCTCAGGACCTACAGAAAACCCACAGTCAAATCAGCTACTGTCCGTACAAGGTACCCACACAGGGCCTGCTTGTCACTGTGGTATGGGTGATACAGACAGCTTCTACGCACAACCACACAGGAGCATAGTGTCCACATGTGGAGACATAAAGAGCGGGACACACATCCGGGGTGTGTTTCCAGAGAAGTGACGGAGTATCTGCCGAGGGTCTAGTTCCTCACTGGGCCCTTGCATCCATACTCCAAGGCGGCCCCCGTTGCCTTGCCATGAACTGATGAAGAAATGGGGGCTCTGACAGATCTTAGAACTCCCTCAAGGCCACACTGCATGACATATAATGAAGCTGGCTGTCACAGCTTGGTCTTCGGGGCTCTGACGCCCAACGGCTGCCAGGGAGTTCAAGCCCTAGATTTTTGTCTAGGTGTACTATTGGTTCTCTGTAGAGCTGGGCTTGGCCCATAGGTGTCTCAGTTTCTCCACCTGCTGAACATGAGTGTAGTGTTTCTTACTGACCCCAGAAGGGATTATTAAACAGAAGGCTGGACTCGGCTATAGTTCTGGAAAATGCCCTTGGCTAAAGGGAACTAGTCTCACTCAAGCTGGGGTCAGTCAACTTTGCTGTCTCCTTCTCTGTCCCCCCCCCCCCGCTCCCCCGCTTTACTCATAGCCAATCACCCAACAGCTAGCCCATTTCCACAACAGACTGAAAATCTCTTCCTGCTACACCTCTGGCTCCCTAGACAATGTCCCCCGAAGCCTCACACTGACTTCTGCAGAGACTCTTGGCCCATCTCTATGACTCAACCATATCCTGCTTCTTCGCCCCAGACCACATGACTGCCCACGCAATCTGATCAGAACATGAACCTGGTCCTGGAACCTATCTACTTCTAGTAGTAGAACGTTTGTCTCACATGTATGAGATCCCGAGTTCAAAAAAAAAAAAAAATCAGACCATGTACAGGCCACTTGAAATGCTCTCTGGACTGTGCACCGCACCGAGGCCATAAGACACTGCGAAGTCCCAGCTGCTCTCTCCAAACAGCCTCCCTCCTCCTCCTGTCCTGTCACACAGGCCGGTCACATCCCCATTCCTCGCCTTTCATTCCCTAACTTGAAGTGCCTCCTTCCACCTCAGGTCTCACAGAAATGTCACCCCCTCAAACGGGGCTTTCCAGACCACACAGATAAATCAGGCGCTCCGCTCCCCGTCTGTCCCCTGTCCAAGGCCTTTGATCAAAGCACCATGTCACTGATCTATTTTATTTAACTGGGTGCTTCTGTGGATTGCTTTCTTTTATGGCCCCTCCTTTAGAACGGAGATTTCCTGGGGGCCGGGGCCTGGCATCTCACAGCCTGGGAAGCACAGCACTGGATCTGGTCTGGGCTTTGCCACGGGACAACTGTGTGCCCACGAAGGTATTCTGTGACCTCAGTAATAGCATGTGCCTGTCTAGAGCCATAGCCTCACAGTAAATGGGGACCATGGATGTCCTACTGGGCATGAGCCCTGCCAGCACGGAAGTGTGACATCTAGATCTACTTTCATCCCAGGGAGGGAAGGGTAAACTGCAAACATCCTGCCTGCAGCTCTGCATCCTCACCTCTCTTGGTTTAGACCCTTGACTCTCTGCCTAGAGGATTGAAAGCTTTATCACAGTCCTGATACAAGACTTGGTGATGGCCTGCAGTGTTACCCTGCCCCCACTGCTGAGAAGCCATGCAGGCTTGGAAACTGAGCTCCTCTGGAGATAGACCCAGCATGATAATGGCCTTCCCAGGAGCCTTTTGCTCCCAGTGCGCCAGCTCTGAGGGTGCAGACCTGTGTTGGTGACAACTGTGTACACGTAGAGTGTGTTCACTTCAGCTTCTTACGAGTGTCCTGGATCTGCTATCTGTATTATTGTTGCTGTTGTTATGGTTACTATGATTATTTGGCAGTGCTATAGATCAAATCTAGTGCTCCCTGCATTTTACACAACTGCTTTACCACCAAGTCACATCCTCGGCCCTAAACATGGGATCTCATTTGGCCTTTACAATAAATAGACTCCGAGAATAGCCCTACAAAGACCTGTATCCCTTTGCAGATGAGGAAAACAAGACCCAGATTAAAAAGTGAACATCCAAAAGGGAGACTTTTGACCCCCCAATGAGGGAAACTCCTGGTGAGAGTCAGATTCTGGTAAAAATGTATAAGGTGTTTTTCCGTGTTACAGAAAGTTTATGAGACTGGAGAGAGCTGAGTATTCATGGCGGCACACGCAGGTGGATTCCCTTCCTTCTTTTCTAAGCATCACCACCCTGCAGTCAGCCCTCACTTGACAACAGCCCACCTTGAACTTGACAGATGCGCAACATGCATTTAATTAGAGTTTGAGGGGAAACAGAAGCCCTGGGAATGGGAACAACAGGAAGATATGGCGCTTTCTATGAAGATTCTCCCCGAGGACCTGCCTTTTCCTTCTCGGCTTCTCTAGGTTCTGCTCTGACTAGACAAGATCTCTACTCAAACTCTGGTGGTCTCTGAGATCATCCTGTGCTGTCTCTCTGACCCATAACCAGAGCTCACCCAGGCACAGAGAGGGGGCCATGGACAGTCTCAGCTCCACGTCGACAGCCCTACATGTGGCCATTCAGTTTATGAGTGGACCCTTCTGCCTCTGTGCTCCAGAAGCAGACCCGGTCACTGCCAAGCTCCCCGAACTCCTCCATTCCTCCACGTACCCAGCAATCATCCAGAGAAGTGGACCTCTGGAGCTGGCTGGCCATTGGCTGCCCTGTCCCGTGGGAGTTGGATGATGTGGGTGAGGGGCTGTGGCTAGGGGAGAACTGGAAATCTTTGGGGATCTGTCTCTCACTTGTTCCTGGGCCAGCTGGTGCTTGTCTGGGGCCAGGGAACCTCAGAGGGGAGGCTGATTAAGCATAGGTGCTGAGGTGTTTACCCTTGGGGGAGTAAGAAAAGAGCTCTGTTGAGCTGGGACACAGGGCAGTCCTAAGCCACTGGAACAGGGATGGGCTCTGAGTCTGGCTGGCTGTGTGGTTAGCAGGGAGAGAGAACCCTCAGCCCAAGGTCTAACTTCCTCTTAGATTGCATGGGCAGGAGGAGGAATGGGTGCCAACTAGGAGCCTGAGCTAAGCCTGGCTGGGGTGGGGCTGGGCCTGTCACCACCGGAGCAGGCTGGCAGCAGAGGGGAGGAGGACCTAGGTCAGATCCTTAGCAGGAAGAGGCAGGCATCAGTAGGAGGGTGGATGGGTTCTCCTATATTTCTCCACTTCATTCTCCTTCTACCTCCTCATTCCCTCTCTTTCCCTTCCTTTCAAAGGTATATGCTATCCCCACCCCACCCAGCTTTCCCACCTTGACTAAGGCTTTGGCTGTAGTATGGCAAACAAATCTCCCAGAGCTGACCTTCCAACAGAGGGTCAATAAACAGGGGAGTATCTACTGAACCCTCAGGTAGGCGGGTCTGCTCTCAGTCACTTCCACAGCACAAACCCTCTCACCTAAATTGATCCTCACCCTGGGACACTAGGAGGACAGGAATTATAACGCCCATATCCAGTGAGGAAATGGGATAAAGGGTGGGGAGTTGGACTTACTCAAGGTCACCCTGGGAGTAGGCCTGACTCCCTCCCTGCCCAGTGTTCCTGCTGCCAGCCCTCTCCCCACAGCAGAGGAGGCTTAGCTCTGTTCTTCTTAGAGACAATATTTTTTCAAGGAATGTTTGTACATAGAAAATTAAGAGAAAAAAAAAACATGAACGAAGAACTTCAACCTAGACAAGCTATGAATTTGCCTAAAATTAAATGACTATTTGATATGCAGGATAAGTTCCCTCGGGGTCCATCTGCTCCCTTGCCTTGACCCACACTTCCTTGGGTAAACATGGCAGACTCTGGATTGTTGACTCTGGGCCCTTTTCATTTGTGACTTTTCATTGCCCATGTAGGTTACTGGGGCCCTTTGGGCATAAGAAATATTCCCAGGGTGTGAAGAGTCTACCCTTAATCAATTTTAGACATGTTCCTCCAATCCTACTTGATTAGGCCCTGTCTTTAAGCTCTGTCTTGGGTCTGCCTAGGCCACTGGGGGAAAAAAAAACACCTAAGTTTGGGGAAACAGCTGTCTACCCCACTCCTGATATCTAATCACTCTGGCCTCCCTCTGGGAGAGTCTTAACTTTGTTCAGCAAGAATTTGATGTTTTTCTCTTAGTATTTTTCTACCCACAACACTTTTACCCCTCCCCTACCCCCCCCATCTCCCTTTCTGTCCTTGCCCTCAAAGCTGAGCCCAGGGTCTCTCCTTTGTTGCAGCCCTGGCTCAACTACAGTCAAAGCAAGAAGGGGAGACCTCCTCTTACTGTAACAGCCCCAATAAAGTTTCCTTAGTCATTTTGGCGACTGTATAAATAACTGTTCTTTTACAAAGCTACCAACTCGGGCACAGTCACATTTAATTCTGACACCTACATTCTCATCTAACCCTCCAGGTTTCTCCTTGGAGGGAGTGACCAGTGGAGGCCCACTCCTCATCTGATACCAAGTTCCAGACCACAGTCCCCAAGACAGAGTGAGAGCAGGTTTTATTCCGAGTTTGCTCTCCCAGGCTGAGTTAGAGATCCTGACTTCTTTAGTTAAATGGTTCTTATTTGGAACAAGTCTTCCTGGATGGCAATATCTTTCACTCTTCGCTGCTCATGTGTTCCCTGACCCCAGGCAGGGGCTCCTGGCTCTGTTATCTCTGTTGTGAGGCACTGAGTCCAGAAGCCAGGACTACACAGAGTCAGGGGCAGACTGCAGAAGCTGGATTAGAGTGCTAGGCTCCTCGGCTTAGAAGACAGAGGCAGAGTGAGAGACTGGGCTTCTCTGTTTGGGAGTTATCATGAGTTAAGAACTTGGGAGCTTGTGAGTCGACCCCACCCCAGTCCTGCTGACCTTACCCTTTACCAGTGCAGCACTAGCTCCTCCCTCCTCTTCTCTGTTGGCATGATTAGATAAGGTAACTTTTGAAGTTTAATGGCTTCCCTAGGAGGTCTTCTCCCTCTTTTTACCCTTCTGTCTCCATGACTCCCTCAACCTGACCATATATTTCCCTGTAACGCCTCCCTCCCCAATCTTATTCCCCCCCCCCCCAAGCTCTGTTCACTCTGGCCTGCCGGGTTCTCACAGTCACTTGAACATTAGACCCTTGACCCTTCTGAGGGAATCCACAAGCAACTGTTCATCAGGGCAAAAGACAATCTCGAAAGTCCCCTCCATAAATATTCGTAACAAGCTCCAGTCTTCCTACTGAATGCTAAGCTTATAACCTTAGCTCACTCCATCTGTCAGAAGCAACTCTGATGAAAATACAAGTGTAACAAAGCTGAAGAATATCTATAGTGTACAAACCCAGGACAGCTAGTGTGTACAAACCCAGGACAGTTAGTGTGTATAAACCTCAGAGAGCTATAGTGTACAAACCCAGGACAGCTAGTGTGTACAAACCCAGGACAGTTAGTGTGTATAAACCTCAGAGAGCTATAGTGTACAAACCCAGGACAGCTAGTGTGTACAAACCCAGGACAGCTAGTGTGTACAAACACAGGACAGCTAGTGTGTACAAACCCAGGACAGCAATAGTATACAAACCCAGGACAGCTATAGTATACAAACCCAGGAATTTACATTACTGTGTTTGTACAACTTATGGCTCAGGCTTAAGAAGCGAAGCTACAGTGTCAGGCACAGATGATAATTCTGCGTCTGTTCATGTATTGGTGTGTATATCATATATATGTGGTGCCCTTTACCACCAGAAGGTCAATTTAACTTATCAAACCCTCTAAGACAGCTGTATTCAAGCTGGCTTAGATATAAAGTATATTTGTCTCCTTTTGTTGATGGGTTTCTACAAGTAGTATTATATACAGCTAGCTATTCACAGTCAACTAGGATCAAAAATATAAAATAGAGAATTCCAAAAAGAAACAATTCATTGTGTTTTCAAATATATACTGTTCTGAGGGTTGAGCACAAATACCGTGATCCTGTAGCAGCTGATTTGACAAATGAGATTGTTACTAACTGGTGGTTAGGTAGCACACATATGGGACACACTGGACAAAGGGAAGATTCACATCCTAGGCATGACACTTGGGAAGGCAGATGTCATCATGCAATCCAGAATGACAGCCCGGGGATCAATGGAGGCAAATGTAGCCACACCCGATGAGCAGCCTGTGTTGTTCACCTCAGTTGGTCCCATCATGTAGGTGCTGTAATATAGTCTTCCATTGTCACGGCACAGTACAATAGGATACTTTGAGAATAGAGCCCACACTTACCTAGCTTTTATTTATGGTTATTGTTTTATTATTAATTATTATTAATCCCTCACTATGGTTAATTGACAAGTTAAACTTCAAATAAATATTCCAAGATAGGAAAAACAGTGTATTCTTTTGTAGGAATCTGCAAGAGTCTTGGGACATACTATTATAAGTGCTTCAATAAATTAACTATTCCTCAAACTCTCAAACAGATGAGTTTATCCAAATGTTTTCCAGGTTCATGTAATTTATGTAAACCTTTTGTAGATAAAACAATTTTAATATTGTTGGTTTCACAAAACTAGCCATCCATTAAGTATGAAACAATCAAGCTGTGTGTTGGTGTGCATGCTTTTAATCCCAGCACTTGGGAGGCCAAGGCAGATGGACCTCTGTGAGTTCGAGGCTAACCTGGTATATAGTGAGTTCCAGGATAGCCAGGACTACACAGAGAAACCACGTCTTAAACAATCAAACAAACATATGACACAATCGTGTATTTTGTATTTAATTTTTTTGTTATGTGTATGTGTGTGTGGGTGTATGTGTGTGATCACATGCATGTTATAAAATAAAAACAGCTAACAGGGAAACAACTTAAATTAACAGACGGTTCTGTTTAATGTCTTACACAGTATTTAGGAACACGTGCACTGACTGTAAGTGGGCAAACATTTTATGAATAGACTTTCCAATTATGTTATAGGTTGGCTAAAATAATTTTCAAAATCTCTTTAGTAATTTGCTACCTTAGATCTATGCCAAATTAAACTGAATGACAGATCTTCAACTTGCCTAGGTCACATTTTTTGTTTGTTTGTTTTGGTTTTTTTTCGAGACAGGGTTTCTCTGTATAGCCCTGGCTGTCCTGGAACTTACTTTGTATACCAGGCTGGCCCTAGGTCACTTCTAAGCAAGCCAAATGATAGAGCCAAGAATCATGACGTCCAAGTTTACCTGCACATGCCTTTGGGTCTTTCTTTTTCTATAGTACAGGAAGGCTCTATATTTTGGGTCTGTTCATAAACACATTCTTTTTACCACAGGGAGGCTGTACTGTGAGACAGTACATCCCACACACAAAAAAGTGAGATGAGATATGGGACTTATAAATTTTCTAGCTTGTTGCAAAATCTTTGTCTGTAATAGACAATTTGTCTACTTCAACTCCTGAATGAAATACTGACATTGGATTGCTTTCAAAGGATATTTTTCTCTCACTTTGTAAAAAAAAGACACAGTAAAAGACAATTAGGAGGTAGCCTTGATGCCTTATGTCTATAATCCCAGCACTTCAGAGGCTGAGGCAGGAGGATGGCTATGAGTTTAAGGCCAGCTTGGGCTACAGAGTAAGTTTTAGGCCAGTCTGTGTTACAGTGACAGATCCTGTACAGAAGATCGACAGTTTATCTGATGAGTTGACTTGCCTGATATGGCTGTCTCCTGAGAGGCTCTGCCAGAGCCTGACAAATACAGAGGAGGAAGCTCGCAGCCATCCATCAGACTGAGCTCAGTGGGAGGAGAGATCCTCAGGCCTGAGGATGTTCAATGCCCCAGTGTAGGGGAATGCCAGGGCAGGAGAAAGGGAGTGGGTGGGTGGGGGAGCACCCTCATAAAGGCAGGGGGAGGGGGATGGGATATGGGCTTTCCAAAAGGGAGACCTGGAAAGGGGAAAACATTTGAAGTGTAAATAAAGAAAATATCTAAGAAAAATATATTAAATTTTAAAAAAGATATTTTCTTATTCTTTTTTTCCAACTTTTATTAGATATTTTCTTCATTTACATTTCAAGTGTTATCCAGAAAGTTCCCTATACCCTCCCCGTCCCGGCCCTGCTCTCCTACCCACCTGCTCCCACATCTTGGCCCTGGCGTTCCCCTGTACTGGGGCATATAAATGCTGCATGACCAAGGGGCCTCTCTTCCCAATGATGGCCAACTAGGCCATCCTCTTCTATATATGCAGCTAGAGACATGAGCTCAGGGGGTACTAGTTAGTTCATGTTATTCTTCCACCTATAGGGTTGAAGACCCCTTCAGCTCCTTGGGTACTTTCTCTAGCTCCTTCCTTGGGAACCCTGTGTTCCATCTAATAGCTNCAAGGGGCCTCTCTTGCCAATGATGGCCAACTAGGCCATCCTCTTCTATATATGCAGCTAGAGACATGAGCTCAGGGGGTACTAGTTAGTTCATGTTATTCTTCCACCTATAGGGTTGAAGACCCCTTCAGCTCCTTGGGTACTTTCTCTAGCTCCTTCCTTGGGAACCCTGTGTTCCATCTAATAGCTGACTGTGAGCATTCACCTCCATGTTTGCCAGGCACTGGTATAGTCTCCCACGAGACAGCTATATCAGGGCCCTTTCAGCACTATATTGCTGGCATATGCTATAGTGTCTATGTTTGGTGGCTGATTGTGGGATGGATCCCTGGCAGCCGCAGTCATTGGGTCCATCCTTTGGATTCTGCTTCACACATGATCTCTGTAACTCTTTCAATGTGTGTTTTGTTCTTAATTCTAGGAAGGGGTGATGTGTCCACATTTTGATCTTCCTTATTCTTGAGTTTCATGTGTTTAGTAAATTGTATCTTGGGTAGTCTAGGTTTCTGGGCTAATATCCACATATCAGTGAGTACTTGTTATGTGGTGAGTTCTTTTGTGATTGGGTTACCTCACTCAGGATGATGGCCTCCAGATCCATCCATTTGCCTAGGAATTTCATATATTTATTGTTTTTAATAGCTGAGTAGTACTCCATTGTGTAATATACCAAATTTTTTGTATCCATTCCTCTGTTGAGGGACATCAATTCTAAGTGGTTGAAGGACTTCCACATAAAACCAGAGACACTGAAACTTATAGAGGAGAAAGTGGGGAAAAGCCTCGAAGATATGGGCACTGGGGAAAAATTCCTGAACAAAACAGCAAAGGCTTGACAAATGGGACCTCATGAAGTTGCAAAGCTTCTGTAAGACAAAAGATACTGTCAACAAGACAAAAGGGCCACCAACAGATTGGGAAAGGATCTTTACCAATCCTAAATCAGATAGGGGGCTGATATCCAATATATATAAAGAACTCAAGAAGGTGGACAACAGAAAATCAAATATCCCCATTAAAAAGTGGGGCACAGAGTTAAACAAAGAATTCTCAACTGAGGAATACCGAATGGCTGAGAAGCACATGAAAAAATGTTCAACATCCTTAATCATCAGGGAAATGCAAATCAAAACAACCCTGAGATTCCACCTCACACCAGTAAGAATGGCTAAGATCAAAAATTCAGGTGACAACAGATGCTGGCATGGATGTGGAGAAAGGGGAACACTCCTCCATTGTTGGTGGGAATGCAAGCTGGTTCAACCACTCTGGAAATCAGTCTGGCGGTTCCTCAGAAATTTGGACATAGTACTACTGGAAGATCCTGCAATACCTCTACTGGGCATATATCCAGAAGATATTCCATCTGGTAATAAGGACACATGTTCCACTATGTTCATAGCAGCCTTATTCATAATATTTTCTTATTCTTGTGTGGCATGTGTGGGTAAATGGTATTAGTGGGGATATTTTGGAAGTTGCATAAAGGTCTTCAGATGCCTGGCTACCCTTGCTGTTCATAACATGCCTAGTACAATGCTATCAGCCATAACTTTGGAAATTGTTTTCAAACACTATGCTATGGACACAACCAACTTTCTAACAAATGAGTTCCCATGAGATCATTGGCTGTGACCCTCTTAATTCTGCTGTCCCATGTGGAAAGCTTCTACTTTACAGATTCCTACTTTACAGATTCCATTCTGAAAGTTGGCCACCAACGGCTTCAGAGTTTTCTGACTTCAGCAGAGAGGGGACTTCTCCGAGCCTCATGGTAGGAGCTATGGCAGATTCTCTGGGGTCCAGATATCTGGTGGCTTCCCTTATGTCATGCTAAGCTCTGCCTCTAGAGTAAATCAGGACTTCTAGGACCAAAGATGCTGTATTCATCAGCCCACTTGCCCCAGGGAAAGTGAACCCAGGAATGACTATGGAAGACGGAATGGAGAGATGAAGGGGATGACTGGCATTGTTCATTATGTTGCTGCTGCCTTGGAGGAGGGGCGAGGACCTCCTTTTTTTTTTTTTTTTTTTTTTTTTTTTACATGAAGCTATTCAAAGCCTACGGCCATTCAGCTGACAAAATATCCAGCTTTGTCTCAAGTCTGGTCTGTCCATAATTCAGAATGTTCTCCATTGTAGGAGGATCATCTGTATGTACACATTTAGTACTAATATGTTTTCTTTGTAACAGGACATGATTAGAAACACTGGTTGTATATACGATTGGCTGGAATGTCACATTTGAGGATAGGGTGTCAGATTATGACCAGGCACTCTAAAAAAGCTAACGTGATTTCATAAAGCCAGTGCTTATAGCGCCCTCTTGGGAAAATCAGATGAGAACCTGGCTTGTAAATGCATAACAAAGGTCACTTCTGAGTATCTCAAATCATTTAGGACCTCAATATACACACATAATTCATACATACATACATACATACATACATACATACATACACCACAAAAATATTTAAGGACCTCAATATACACATATAATACATAATACATACATAATACATACATACACCACACAAAATATTTAAGGACCTCAATATACACACATAATACACACACACACACACACACACACACACACACACACACACACATACATGCATATGTATATTTATTCTGTGCTTCTATGAGTGTTTGTGTCTGTGTCCCAAAGGTACCATGGTGGCGGGTTTCTGGTTTATTTCCACGCTCTGAAAAGCTTGCCAGAGTACAACCTTAGAGTCCCTAGGTTAAGTTTCTGCCCAGCAAACAAACAAATGTCCCAAGTTATCAGTTACCATTCTTGCTGCGCCATGCTCACACTCTGGCCAGACCCGATGAGACCAGCCTTATTTTATAAACAAGAATGATTGTATATTGATGGCCTTTGTTGAAAAGCGGACAGCAACTACAGAAGGCGATTTTGTATTTCCATGAGAGAAGCATCAATGCGCCCTTGCGGTGAGAAGTGTCTGTCCTCTTCATCAGCTGTGGGATTGTGTCCTCCACCTACAGGCTGACATGCATCCTGCCTTCTTACTCATTTTCCCATTTGCTAGGGCTTGACTATGAGGAGTACAGGGATGGGAAGATGAGGGTGTGTGTGTGTGTGTGTGTGTGTGTGTGTGTGTGTGTGTGTGTGTGTATACATGTGTACACTCATGGGTGAGAGGGCAAGTGGTGTGTGCAGATGAGGAGGCATAGTGCCTAGAAGGAGCAGTTGGCTGAGAGGCTGGATAGAAGAAAGATTGTCTCCCTGTCCTTTCTCTGTGGCATCAGTACCAAATGGAGCATGTGCTGAAGCTGGCTCCAATGTACTTGGGCAGAGTAGACTTACTATGCTGGTTACCTGGACGGCAAGGGATACTGAGTATGGCTGAGCTATCCACAGCCCCTCCATAAGGCCAGACACCCTGGATAGCATAGTGGCTCTGCACAGTGACTCTGGTCTTATGGAGACAGGGATCTTTGAATTGCGGCTAGATATTTTCTATGCTCTCAGGTCAGACTTCTAGGATCTACAGGAGGACAGAGCAGAACTAAATAGCCACTATAAGATCAAAACAGTGCACTTGGCTTCCTGAAGGAACCACATCAAAGAAAAGACTCATTGTTCACTCCCAGAAAGAGGAAAACAATCAGGGCAGATGTGGACCTCTGCTCGGAGCTCTGCACAAGTTATTTTTTTAAAACTATTTAACAACTCCATAAAGTCAGAATATTATTTTCTTTTTTATAGAAGGACAACTTTGAGCCAGGAGCTGAGCTCTGCTCACGTTTATCACCTCTGACATCAGCCTCCATCATGGAGAACTGGATGTTTTGGCGCTCTGAATGCAACAGGAGAAACTAAAGCAAAGTACAAGGCAGGCTCCACTAATCACGGCAGCAGGAAACCATGAGCCATGGTCCTTGCTTGAGGCTGTTGATGCCATTTGGGGACATCTGCTAACATAGTAGCAACAGCTTCTCTTGGCTGGGGCTACTGAGACATGCACTTCAGGGTGAGGTGACTTTAAAGTTCTCTCACTGAGGAGAGAACAGTGCAGCAGGTGGCCACGCTGTGCAGCGGGGAGGCACCGAGCATCTCTTGAAGCCATGGCCAACTCTCCTAGACATGTGGGTAGGATGCAGATTCCTGGAACCCACACAGGCCCACAGAATTGGTACTTGGACACCAATCCTGCATTCTCCCAGGTTTCTTGAGGGTTGTGAATGAAGCGGTGCTGGTTGGTAATTAGGTTTGGCTGAATTGTCTTATATAGACAATGCCATCTTTGGGACAGTATCCAGGGAGTTCATGGGCCAGGGAGTTGGCCAGTTCCAGTTCTCCAGTGTCCCACCAGACTGGGTCCTGGTTGCTCTTTCAGCTCCTACCTCAGCTATATTGGCAGCTTAAAGTTCCATGATCCTCCTTGGATTTCTACTTTGAGAGCTGAGCCTCTCTGCTCTGCCCATCCTCCATGCTTTTCCTCTGGTCAGGCAGGGGCGGTCACATACATTTGCACTGTGAGTTGGACACAGATAAGGGTTGTGGGTAGTGTGCTTGAGAGTGGAGAAATGGGACAGAGGTGAGGTGACAGCCAAGAGGGACAAAGGTCAATCACCTAACCAGCCTGATCAAAAACATTCATGCATGCAAGGGGAAATGTTGTGGGAAGATGGTTGGGGCCTGGTGGCAGATGGTACACATGCTAGACT
Source organism: Mus minutoides (assembly GCA_902729485.2). Lineage (NCBI taxonomy): Eukaryota > Metazoa > Chordata > Mammalia > Rodentia > Muridae > Mus > Mus minutoides. Next base: position 2,582,622 of record LR749553.1, read on the forward strand.
ATGAGTCTACATTTTGGGGAAGAGCAAGAATAAACATATACTTTAGCAGCCATTACTGGGACATGGCTATTTATGAAGGACCTTGACTCTGGATGATCAGGCTCCTTAGCAGTGTGACACAGTAGACTTCAAGGGCTTCTTTGACCCTAGACTGCTCTGTGGAACTGAGCGTGAAGAGTGTTTCTTTTTCTGGAGGAAACAGGTTGCGTCACACGTTAGATTTTCCAAAGAGTTTATGAACTCCAAAAGAGTTAAAGAAAGAATATTCTGGTGAATATTCTGGAAGCCAGTTGGAAGTATAACCTATTTCATGAGTTACATACAGATTGTAGGGAGGGAGGAAACAAAGTGGCCTTCCTCACACAGAGAGACGACAGGACAGAAAGAAAGGTACAGACGAGAGCAAGATGAACGAATTGTTAAAATATTAATAAGACAAACAGAGCCACCCATAACATATAGGGGCAGCAAGGAATCATGACATCTACCACCCCCCGTTCTACTTTTCCATGGCATAAATGGGTTATATCAAAACTGGGAGGAGACAGGCCCCTACTGCAGAGGTGTCCCCAAGTCTTTACCCTCCAAGGACAATGGGAGGCAGAGATAAAGCATCCCTGTAGTGATGAAGTCACTTTGTGGGAAAACGGGATTTGGTTTCACAACTTTTCCAGAACTCTCTTGCGTAAGATGGGACACATTTGACAAGAATGCCATGGAGTCCTTATTGAATGCTTGGGCACTATGAGAAGAGCCTTACAAGTATTGTCTTGTTGATTTCTTATAGGAGCCCTGGCGGTCTGCGCAGCGCAATAGCTTCTATTTTACAGAGGAGGAAATGGAGGCCCAGAGGTGTTGAGTCACTTGCCCCACAGCAAACAGTTGTTAGTGAAGCAGTTGTACGGGGAGCTGGTTGAATTGGTCCACAGTGGGGCTGGTACTTGGACTCCCTATGATAGCAGTGATATCCTGTGCTCTAAATCTCTGTCTTCCATAACAGGGCTGGACCCTGAACGTCGTAGGCCCACAGCTCCATTTGCTTTTACAAAGACAGTGCTGTGTGTGCACTTAAAATTACGCCAGCCCTTAGTTCATACAAGTCTGTCAACCAACACTTGCATTTTTTGGCTGTCTAGATGAGTCATTTTCTTGATGCCATCCTCTCTGCAAGCTATCATTTCACTGATGGGGCAGAGAGGTAAAAGGAGGGCCCAGGGAGCCTACCTGAGGCCAGCTAGTAAGTAGGGGGGCTCGACTGCACCCGCCCTCTTTTTGCTTCTCAGCCTCCTAATGAACAAAGTATGACCTAGGGATACAAGGGTTAGCTTCCTTGATGGACGCACTTCTCATGACCAGGGATGGAAAAGCTCCCTGCCTCGGTCAAAGGGAGAGGAAGGAAAGGAAGGTCGGAAAGAGCCAGAGAGGGAGAGGGATATATTTCAAGAATCATTAAAACTTTTGAGGAATGATTTAAATATATAAATATTTAAAGGAATTCTCAACCTTCCCAGCGCTGTGACCTTTTAATACACTTCCTCCTGTTGTTGTGACCGCCAACCATAAAGTTATTTTCACTGCTACTTCCTAACTGCAATTTTGCTGTGGTTATATATAAATTGTAATGTAAATACTTATGTTTTCCAATGGTCTTAGGTGACTCCCTGTGAAAGGGTCATTTGACCCCCAAAGGGGGTTGTGACCCACAAGGTGAGATCCTTTGCCCTAGTGTCTAAGCATGAAGTGCCCCAGGCCATAGGAATAGCTCCCAGAGAACAGGGTTAGCAGCTATGAATGGATGGAGCAGCCCGTATAGGTCTTGACAAGTCTAGAAGCCAAGGTGGACACAGAACCTGTGAAGCCCTTGGTGTCAGACCGGACAGACATTACTCCAGGAAGTCAGTCAGGAGTAAGAGCTGGCATGATGTCAGATGTGTGACCTGGGTCCTCACTCCTTCTGAATAGCTATAATCAAGTAATTGGGGGATGGATCCCAGGCCCCAGTGAGGTAAGAATAACCCCTTCCAAGAAACCCAGTGATCTCTGGGGACCCAGGAAAGGAAGAAGTCCATGGAAGTCCAAGGCACTGAGCCATGGCACGCTTAGGGGCAGGACAGGGCTTCAGGTGTGGTCTGGGAGAGTTGTTACGCTCCTGACTATGACCCAGAAGTCAGGCTGACCCCACAACAGCCTTTCTGCCCTAACAATCTCCCTGTTGGTTCTGAGAGGCTCACTCTCTGAACTCCACAGTTCTCCTGACTTTTAAAATGAAAACTGTTCTCAATATTGAAAAAAACAAAACAAAACGAAACAAATAAAAAAACCCTTGTGTTTACCCTGCTTTCTTTTGTCACTTACTGTTTTATGGTGGCCATCTTCCCATGATGCTCTTTCCCTCATCTTCTATCCCTCCATTTCTCACCACCATCTTACCTGCACATACCTCAGGCTGCCATCCTCTGGTCTACCTGGTGGACCTCTGAGCTGTACTGTTAAACATTCAAATCCTGAATTGCTTAAAGGCTCTGGAGAAGTTCACATATAGAAAACGCCTGAAACCCTCCCTATACCTGACCTATGGCAACAGCTCTCACCAGGGCGCCTCTCAGGGCTCCCTAATCAGGCAGGAGCTGGTGCCAAATGGATTTTCCTCAGCAGGCCTCTACCTCCATTCCCATTCGCCAGTTGGTGCCATGAAGACTTGGAAACCCGGAAGCTAAATATGTTAGGCTTGTGTCTAAGTCAGGAGCACCTAGCCTCTACCTGACATACTTGTTAACAGGCCTCAGGGAAATGTGTGTTATGGCTTGTTTTCTGGCTTATGTTCTGTAGCTTTTTGGGTGGTTTAAAATTACTTGATTCTCCTTCAGGTTGTTGGCTCCCAGTTACGTACAGGAGGCAAGCCAGCTGAATCTCCCTGGACTGTGCATATTCCTTACTGCATTATATGCAACTTTATATCTTTAAAATTTTAAGTTAGTTTTTTTTTTCCTTGCTACTAGGATGTCTGCATGGTGGGAAAGAGAAGATTCTCTGGCTTTGCTGGTCAGGCTGATGGTCCCAAGTTTAGTCTAAGCTGTAGCCCAGATAAATAAGTTTCTGTTTGTTTTGTTCTTTTGAAGTAAGGTCACATGTAATGCAGGCTGGCCTCAAACTTGTGACATAGCCAAGATTGACCTTGAATTGTTGATACCTCTTGAGTGCTACCATGGCATGCAAAACAGATTTATAGATATCCCTTTCCAACCCAGCTGTGTGATCCTAAATGGTGGGGGATATTTGCAGTCTTGAGATGTCACATCTGCTGGGTTCTTGGAAGATTCTGTGTACCCTCTTAACTCCTAAGGAAGCGGGGTGTGCCCAAGGTTACAGAAGACACCTGCGTGTAATTAGTGTAGTCTGTAGAGGGCTATGACATGATCTACGGTCACCTGAAGGAATGTGTGTGCTTACACCCCACACCTGGCGGGGGGGATGTGAGCACTTACACCCCACAACTAGGAGGGTGTGTGCACTTACACCACACACCTGGATGTGTGTGCACTTACACCACACACCTGGATGTGTGTGCACTTACACGCACCTGGTGGGATGTGTGTGCTTACAACCCATCACCTACATCCACTGTCATTCGAAAGTGAATGGGCCCAGCGCCCGGGCCCAGCGCCCGAATATGACTGCAATTAGTGGGAGACATAAAAACTCAGGAAACAATGAGGTAAGGGAAAGTGGTTCAGATGGAGCCAGGTTTGAGATGAATGTGAAGAACGCCCACAGGCCCTTGGTGTCTACAGACTGCGTACTGAGGAGGAGGCCTCTGCTTTCTTAGTCTCAAGGACTTGCCCCTGACTCACTAAGGGTAAATCTTTACGCAGATCAAGTTACACCAAAAGGTAAAGTGGGAAACATAGAAGGGCTTATCCTTTGACTTTCTTGTCTTTAAAAATCCCTCCCACACTGGCCCATGGCACGCTATGGCTGAAGCTGCCATCATTGGTCAGTAACCCTGAATAAACTCTCAAAGACTATCAAGCAGCATGGGGACTATGCAAAGTGTTCATGACCTTTTCTGCATTCAGATTACATCCATTTATCGTGTGTGTGTGTGTGTGTGTGTGTGTGTGTGCGTGTGAGAGAGAGAGAGAGAGAGAGAGAGAGAGAGAGAGAGAAGAGGGGGAGAGGGAGAGGAGGGGGAGAGGGAGAGGAGGGGGAGAGGGAGAGGGAGAGGGAGAGGAAGAGGGAGGGGATAGGCATATGCCATAGTTCTGTGTCCCCTCTCCTGGCTTCAACTGAGAAACACTAAGGCACCCAGAAGGGAGCGAGTAGAACATTAGGTCATAGTGTAAAGTTTAGTTCTCCCTTACAACTTTCTGTCGTCTGTGGCAGGAGTGATGTGGTACAATAAGAAAGAATACTGGGGAAGGAAGACCTCACACCTTAAGGGTCCTCTCTTGCTGCAAGATGACAGGCAAAGACCCTAACTGTCACTCAGGGCACTTGTTGGGGTGGGACAATTCACCTTTAGAATGAAGGTTAAGATCTTAGCTGAGAAGTCCTTGGTGGTCCAAGACAGTCAAGGCATGGCTGGGACAAAGAACTGTGGCCAAGCAGGGTATGGAGGGTCACACCTGCTCTCCACAGCGTGGTTTCTGTCAGTAAACTGAAGGTGCTAACAGAGAGGAGCTTTTTAATGAACAAAAGTGTTCATTAATATAAAAATATCTCACATAACTATCATATCAATAACACATCTACAGTATGTTTGGTTTAGGGTTGTCTATGGGGAAAGGGATTCCTTCTTGACTCTATAGACATGAGCCAACAGTGGGGTGGATCTACTTAAGCCAGAAGCAGAGTAAGACAGGACTCATCCCTTCCGTCTGAAGCCCTCTGTGTTTCCCAAAGCGACCATCTCAGGGGTTGATTGAGAGTGACTTACCATCCAGGTTTTACAGAGACTGAACCTGGGTTTGCTGAACCACTCTATCGAGTGGCAAGAGCCTGACTGTCCCTGAAACTACCCTAACTCCGCAGTGGCACTCTGCTTGGCCTTGTAAACTCTTTAACTTGCGACCTGTGGCAAGTTCTTTAGCCTTTCTCTACTTCAATTTCCTCACCTAGAAGCTAAATCACACAAGCCAGTCAATATGTGGGAAGTAGCAAGATTAGCCCTTGACGCATACATAGCACCACATCAGTGTGCCAAATACAGAAACCCCAGTACAGTGTCTGCACCTGCCGTTCCCACATCAAAGGCGGGCAATGCCAGGGTCCCAAATATGTAATACCTCTTGCTGTAGGAGAGTCCCACTCAGTGCTAGTCAGGGTGGTCACTGCAGGATGGAGACAGCCTAGAGTTCAAGGAATGTAGGGAACAGGCATCTGGAAGATTTCCCTAGTGTTCTGGGACAGTCTCTGCTTCCTCTCTCAGAACTTTGCCAAAGAGGAACGCACAGTCTGGCTAGCCCCCAAACGGACAGGAACAAGAAGGTATCAGGGCTGGAGAAGCTGCTAAGTTAAGTATGCCCAGGTTAACAGTGGAGCAAGTGCCAGTTCCGAGCCTTGCCCCTTCTCTTCCCCCACTCCTTGTCACTGCTCCTGGTGGATTTGTTTTAGTTCCTGCCAAGGGTCCCCTCGGAGATGACAGCTGGTTTGCCCTTGGGGAGGGCTGCAGAGGAATTGGGCAAACAAACTCTGGGTAGCTTTCTCATCACCTTGGATTTAACAGACCACTGGATGACCCTAAGATTGAAGTAGTTTTTGAAGTCCTGGAACCCAAACCTTAGGAGCAGGGTGTCAGTTGTGGGGCAAGGAACTGCTCCTAACCCTGGCCTTGCTATCTATGGGTGCATGCCCCAGGGGAAGGGCTTCTTTCTTCCTGGTCCTCACTGTGTCCTAGGTTTGGAGGGGCTGAGAGAGGCAGATGAATTTGAAGTTCTTGGTTCTCTCGTCTGTTAGTCTGGTGGAACTCTTAAGCAGCAAACCAGGGGTATCCACTATGGCTTTGGACACGGACAGGGTCACGGGGGCATGAGACGACTGAACCTGTGCTTTCTCTAAGTCTGGAGCTCCTTGGTGGAGACTGCCACTATGCACACATCAAGCTCAAATAACCAGGGTCTCCAACAGAGCTAGGTCACACACATCAGTAAACTTCAGGCTGCTCGTTTCTGGCTAGAGTTGTTGATTCTTGCTGTTGAGGCTGGCTTCTCCTGGCTCCTGGCTTCTCTTTTGCAAGACTTTCCAAATTTTTATGACTGGCTTGGCAGGACACGGAGGTATACATTCATTTAGCTAATGCAGAGTGCCTTTGCACCTCTGGCTCTGCCTCAGTGGGCACAGAGGGGAGCAGACTGCAAAGGAAGGTGATAAGGAAAGAATACTGCACATCACTGCCACCTCTGCATCACTGCCAGGTCCATCATTTGGAGGCTTTGGAAGGCATCCGGTATTAATGATGGTTTGGGGCAAGGCATGTATCATCTGGGAAGGGGGCAAACAGGGGTTGATCAGGAAGCTAGAGAAAGTTTGTAAGGTGTCGTCTGCAGTGCCTCAGGGGTTAGAGATATGAAGAAGATAGAAAGAGATGGTACTCAGCCAAAACTTCTACTCCCTTCCTTCTCTGACCCACATCTGCTTCCAAGAAGCCAATAGAAAAGCTATGTGGGGTTTTCATGTCAGAAACCTTTCTACCTTAGGAAAGCCCCTTCCCTCTCATACACTGTACCCTCATGCTATAGTCTTTCCGAACCCCCTTCTCTGTCAGGGTCTCCTGTATCCCAGGCTGGCCATGAAGGTGATGTATAACTGAGGAAGGTCTTAAACAGCTTCTCTCTTTGCCCCATCTTCCCACTGCTGGGGTTACAGGCATGTACCACCATGCCAGGTGTATGTATGGCTGGGGATCAAGATCAGGGCATCAAGCTCAGGGCTTCATGCATGCTAGGATTACACTCTACCAACGGAACCACGCCCCTAGCCTCATCCTGAAGTTCTATTGGTTGCTTCATTTCTATTAGGCATCAACATTGTGGGGTGAACAGGGGAGAAAGGAACCTAATCCCATCCTCCACACGTGCAGCCTACATCATTATCCACTGTATAACTGACTGGTTCAGTTGATGAATGCTTAGTAAACACCAGGCCCTATGTCCATCTCTACAAAAAGGATCTGAAGTTTCTGGAGGAGGTAGGAGTCATGATTTATTATTTTATCCCTTGTTTTCCTAACACATAAGATGTCTGCACATATTGTAAAGCCAGACTGCCCTGGTATAAAACCTGGTGGCTTTCCACTCACCAGCCTCAGATTTATTTATTTATTTATTTATTTGGTCATAAAATGGGAAGAAGAATCAAAGCAACTTCATAGATTGTTAGGAGGAGGGTAAAGTAAGCCCAGGGCCGGGAGGTGGAAGGTATCTGGTCAGTGTTTGTAAATAAAAGGTTTATGAATCCGAATACAGACAAGTTACTTCTCATCAAAATTTCTCTTCATACGCAAGTCACACACAGTATACCTCCCTCCTGCTCTGAATCACAGGGGCACTGGTAATTTATTCATGTGGACTCCATGACCAAGGACAACACAAAAGCCAACTGTCACAAGCCTACTGACCTTGGGGGTCCACGTGACTGGTGTCTGGGTCTACGATCTTCTAACACCAGAAGTATTAGCCTCAGTCCTCTCTACATACTTCATTACAGTTCACAGCAGTGGGCCTGGATGATTGGCAGTTCTTCCATTGTACTCTTGCCCAGTGCTGTCCCTCCCATGTGTGTGCCACTGCTAGCACCCAGCAGATGACAACCAGGGCCCTCCCAAACCTCTGCTCCTTGGAGCCATCTCCCAGGACAATGTCTGGCAGGGCCGCAGGATGACAAGCACCCCTACAGGAGTCGACATGCTCCGGTCTTGTGCAACCTGTTCGGATATTGGTTGAGCATAATGAATGGAAATGAATCACCATGCTAATCGCTCTGATCTGAAGTTGCCAATTTGGCTCACACTCGCACTTCCCTTCCGACTGTGTTGTCCTCAGCACAATGGCTGGGCTTGAAGGAAGGTGATGCCAGGCTCCTGCTAACAGTCACCCCTGGCTGGCTGCCCTAGGGAAACAGTTGGTTACCACTGTGGATGAGAAGGGCTGCCCTCCAAGTGCTTCCGGGCAACCCTGGGTCTTCTCACTTCTTACCAAAGCAAGGTTAAACTGCTTTGCTGAGGGCTGCCAGTGTGGTCACCTCGTCAGTTTTCCCTTGGTCATGCTACATCCCTAACAGAGAGATGCCTGAAAGTCATGGCACGGGATGGTAGAACGCATAGTAGGGCAGCAGCCAGGAGGCTGGGTGGAGTTCCAACTCTGACGGTAATAAATAGTGTGGCCACAGGTCCCTTCCCTCTCTGAGACTCAAGGTGCTCCATCTACAAAACCACGGGCTTGGCTGCTGATGCCCGTTGTCCGGCTCTGTTAAAGATCCTGATTATTTAATCTGTTGAAGAACATCTGATGTGGTGTAGGTGTGGTGACAATCTTGATCAAGGGACTCCAGGCATGCACAAAGCAAGAGATGCATCCGTCTCCCCAAGACCACGGGGACGTTTGCTGTCTGCAAGTGCAGCTTTGGGATAAATGAGAAAGTGAGCTAGCCACATGGAGAGTCAGGGGACATCAAGGAGTCTCTGGGGTATATATGGCTGCCTTTCTTCATGTGATAGAAAGCATTCATGAAAGACTTCCCTTGTCTCCAAGTAACTGCTCCCTGCCTCCCAACCTGGGTTCTCACTCTGGGATTCCCATTTAAGAGATGTCCTGAGGGTAGAGATATCTCTGATTTGAGCTCTGCATGCCCAAGGTGGACAGCCAGAGAAGGATACTGGATCTGTGGGGCTCAGATAGGGATCCTCTGTGCCTGCTGGGACAAGCCTAACTGGCTGAACGTGGAAGAGATATGGTAGGCCCATGAAGGCTGCAAAAAAGAAGTGCCTCCCATGATAAATTCCAGTTAGGAAACCTTGAATTAAGTTCTAGAGGGCCCAGGGAGCAGGGCAGAGAAAGAAAAGCGAGGGCGTGCCCCAGATTTGAATTCCCCAGGAGAAGGCAAACTGGGAGTGAGGGCTCGGGTGTTTGCCTTTGGCTAACTGAGCCCATCCAGAGGAGGATGCAACCCCACCAGGGAAGGAAGGGACGGAGGCTCGGGAGACAGGGTGGGTCCAGCAAGGGGGAAACTGTACAGCCAACAGGGCGGACTCACGAAAGATTCTCCAGGCCGGAAAAGCAGAGTTCAGGGCAGCACCCCTCCCACGCCCCTTCAGCTACCCTGCTTGTTCAGACCAGCCCGCCGCCCTCTCCAAGCCAGAGCCTTTGGCTAAAAACCTGAGAAAGCAAAATGGGGAACATCGTGTTAAGACACCTGGTGGGCCCTGCCGCCAACCCTGAGAATGAGCATGTGTCCTCACCTGGTCCACTTCTTCTGGCTCTGCCCCTTGCCTCACCCTCTGTTCTGACCTCGCCCCATCTCCGCCCGCCAAGCCCCCACCCTGCTCTAATCACCCTTCTTTCAGCCTCCTGGACCTGCCCATCTCCCAATGCCACACCTCCTCTGATCTGCTCCGCCCCTTCCGTCTCCAGAGTCTACCCACCTCTCCTGAACTTCCACAACTCCTGGTCCCTGCTTCCCAGGGTGCGTTTCCCGGCCCTCCGGGCGTTCCCCGACGCCAGGACCCACCCATCGATCCTGCGGGTCTCCCGCCACTCCTCTGCAGTCTCACCACGCCCTCGACCTCTCACCCGCCACCTCCTCGGGGAACTAGGGCTAGGCGTCTCTCCTGCCGGCGGTCTTGGCGGGAGAGGCCAGCACAGCCCTGGAACACTGGACCTATGTTGACCCCGGGAAAGCCGAGGATGCAGGGCCGGGATCTGTCCAGTCCCGGATGTGCTTCCGCCCGCAGACCGCCAGCCAGGCTGCCACTATCATTGGGGTGACCCTCAAGGCCCTGCATGTCTGGCAGCACCTCTACCCGAGGCCCTGCATGTCTGGCAGCACCTCTACCCGAGGCACAGAGTCTAAGAGCGCTGTGACTACGGAGAGTCTAGCGAGCCTGAGCCTGGCTCAGCTATTTTCAGAGTGGCTTGGGCACGTTGTTGAGTCACTCAGCCTTTATTGTTGTATCTGTAAAATGGAGATAATCGTGCCTCGGAGGATGTGAGTTTACTAGTAATAGTCACCATGACTTCTTGCCTTTACAGAGGGTTGTAGACGGGGCTGAATCATGAGGCTGTGTGTTTGCACTGGTGGCCACTTGGGGTGCTGTAAACCTTGGCAGCTATGTTTGGTGTTAAATCCCTGAGCGCAACCTTGAGAAAGGTATTTCTTCTTCCTGCACAGTTACCTCACAGTGATGAAAACCATGCAGAGCCAATGCTTGGATTAAATGAGAGCATGTGGGGATGGTCCAGGGAAACATTCAGTACGTAGTAGACGTCTTTAAGAAAATAAGCAGGATTGGTAAGAACTGATTTCCTGGCTGCTTCATCAGAGCCTTGGGGAGGCCTGGTTCTATGATGGGGATCAGCGTTTAGGGCCATCTCTGAGGTCAGTAGGAAGGCTGCTGAAGGCAGATCTCAGATATCCTTGGGGGATGACAGGGCACGAGCACTTCAGCCTCCCACCAGAGCTAGGTGTAGCAGGCACTGAGCTCATGAAGAAATAATGGTGTCCCTTAGTGACTAAGGTCAGGCTGCTAGAAGCTTCTACTTTATTGCCCCGACCCCAACCCTTTGCCACCTCTCATGTTGGCAAAGGAATGCAAGGGCAGTTGTCACAACAGCCCTTAGTGAAGCCTCTGCCGTCTACAGACGTGAACATGGCTGAACCTGTTCGCTGCCCTGGGTGGTGGCTTTGTGACGAGCTTGGAAGACCCTGTATTTAACATGAAGGGTTGGCCAGATGCTGTGGAGGTAGGGCTCCTGATTTACAGCCATGCTCACTTCCTGAATATACACTGGTGTCAGACCTGGAGGAAGGTAGGTAGGGGAGAAGCCGCTCCTTAGGGGTGCACGTCCCACTGCCAGAAAGTGTTTCAGAAAGAAAGGCACCCTGAATAGCCAGCAAGCCTGTCCTCTCTGGGGGAGGTTCTGGTGGGCAGTGGACAGCAGACCATGGCAGTTCAGGAGGATTTTTGTGATCAATGCTGCAGGCTCTATGAAGAGTGCAAGGGCACAGGGCTCTGAGTACTAATATGCATTTTTATTCTGCAATAATTTTCATACTGAGTTCAAGAGGTACCAGCTCCAAGTACATAAAACCAAATCAAATTAAATTAATTGATTTTATTGAAACCTGCAGCAGCTGTATTCAAGCCCACAGCCAGGGGCATGACCCTCATGAAATACCAAAGGGGCTTTTGAAATAATTAAATTAACGACACCCTGGGTTGTGCACGAGGGCTTGCGTCTGTATTCGCAGGTGGGCATGTTCCAGTCATGGCCACAGGCAAAGGGGCATATGGGCACCACTCGATCAAAAAAATGTGCTGCTGCCTAGTGGAAGACAGCCCAAGTCCCAGACTTCTCATTCAGGGATCAGCCTTTGTGAAAGCGTGCCTACATTCATATGCAGAGAATCATAGCAGCGCATGCATTCACACGTCCACATAAACACTTGGACACTCACCAACTAGAACTCCCTTCTTACTGTTGGCCTAGCTCGCCACAGGACAAGTGCTTTCTACCTGCCTCAAGTCCACCTCTAGGCTGGATTCAAATGACTGTCCACTCTTAATTCACTCAGGCCTTGGGGCAGCCCTGGCACTCCTCTCTTTCCGGTTGGAATCACTGACCTTTTTATTTTGGGACTGGGTGTCTGTATATAGCTCTGGCTGGCCTTGTACCCCTGTCTCTTGAGGCTGGGATTATGCCCATCTGCCGTTGTGCCCAACTTGTCTTTATTTTAAAGAGGAAGATGCTGAGGCACAGAAAGAGGAGTAACTTGCCTAGTTCACCCAGTTGGTAAAGGGCCCAGGGCTGCTTCCTGGTGCATCTTACATGAGAGTTCCTTAGACTGGCAAGCCTACTGACAGTGATGCCCTCGCCACTTGTGAAGACATCTCCTAACTGCTTGGGGCCCGTGATGGCAGCACTGGACTGGAAGGGTCTCTGGCTAGCCCTCCACTGTACAGAGGAGGGCATTTGTAAGCCAGCAAGAAAAGTTTCTTGTGCATTGTCACACAGCCACTTAGAGAAAGTAGGCTATCTCCTGCTAGCATCTGGCTCTGAGATTGCTGAGCTGCAAAACATTGTTGGATCCAGTCACTCCTGTGTTTGGGACCACATGAACCTTTAGTCACACAAGTGTTAGGGGAGTGGCCCTGTGGAGTGGCCCACAAATGGTGGCCTACACATCCTCTGTTCTACCTTGCCTTAACTAGCCTGGCCACCTGAGGAGGTAAGGCCTGCATTCCACCCTTGAGAGACAAGTTCCCAGAGCTCCCCCCACCCCCATTCCTTACCAAATCTCATCACCAAATGCTCTAGCCTCGAAGCAGAGCCCTGGCTGCTTGCCCCACACATCTCTCTCCTAAGTCTGAACTTGAACATTTAGCATTTATGAGTGAGTGGTATGTCATCCAAACCGTGAGAGGTACCGCTCAAGGCCTGCATGTGCAGCGTCGGGCCTGGTGCACAACTACAGTCCCTTTTGGCTCCCTGGCGGGTTCATTTTACAGATAATAAAACTGGTCATGGAAAGAGGGTGGCCAGCTGAGGATGCAAAGCTAGTGCTGAGCAGAGCCTGCCCTCACAAGCTGGCATCCTTTTCTGTTTTAAAAGTCACCAACAAAATGATCTCTCCGGTGCACTCATATCATCTCCCACTGTGCTGGCTGGTCATTTTGCTAGAGTCATTTTGAAAGAGGAAACATCAATTGAGAGAACATCCCCACTTGACTGGCCTGTGGTGCACTTTCTTGATTGGTGATTGACGTGGGAGGACCCGGCTTACCATGGGTGGTACCGTGACCCGGCATGGTTCTGGGTTCTGTAAGAAGCCAGCCTGAGCGAGCCATGAGGAGCAAGTCAGTAAGTAAGAAGTGTTCCCGGTCTCTGCTTTCTGCCTTGAGTTCTGTCTTAACATCCTTTGATGACAGACTGGGGCCTAAGTGCTATAGATCAGGTTAAACCCTTTCTCCCCCAGTTGCTTTGGCTCATGGTATCTTACCACAGCAACAGAAACGAGAACTAAAACAGCTTTTGGGGGCAGGCTCCTGCCGTGTACAACAGGTAATACTTGAACTCAATCCTTGTGCCTCAGTTTCCCAAGTGCTGCCACTGTAGGTGTTTAGATACCTGGTTTCTCCCCTACCCCCCATATTTTTGGACTTCTACTCTTTGTTGCCTTTTGGGATAATAATTTTAAAACTGTGGTGAATATAAAAAAATTAAACGTTGCTATCTGGACCACTCTTAAGTGTCCACCCAGCTCAATGGCACCGGGTCCATCTACAGTGTTGTATGAATGGCATCACTCTTGCCAACCCATCAGTCCACACGGGCTGTGTCGGTTAAGCAGAACCTTCCCTTCCTGCTTCCCTGACCCTGGCTGCTTCTGATGTCCTCCACCCTCTGAGCCTGTGTCCAACATGGTCCATGTAAGCGGACACACAAAGAATTGGTGCTGAGTGTCAGCAGACCAGGTTCTGCTATGTCAGGGATCCCCTAGCCTATGAGGCCCTCAGTGTCCCACTTGGTAAAACAGATGCAGGGATAGAATCGGTCCTTCCCACCAGGGATGCTGTGGGAGGGATATGACCATGAGGAGGAATACCATCCGGAGAGGGCCAGTGGTAGGATCTAGTAGTCCCTGGTTCCTCAAAGACAAGAAGTTGCTCAGTCCAGAGCCATAGCAACAGAGTGCAACCCAACAGCACACCCAAACGAAGAAAGGGAGTCTCTGGCAGGAGGGCAAAGCAAGAAGATCTTCTTGCTCTCCAGCTCTCCCAGGGCCCAGGCACCAAGCCGACACAGAGGCCAGGGACAGCCTGGTACTGATCATCCTGCCTCTAGCACTGAGTAATGGTTTTGCTTAAGTGGGCCTGAAAGCTGCTGTCCACAGTTGAACAGCCTCATGGGACTTGGGGAAGCCAGTGAGCGATACTTAATGAGTACTTCCGTTTATACTGGGCAAGAAGGCGGCTGGGCTGTGTCGTCATTACTGAAGCCATTACATATAAACAGCTCTGATGCCAGACCCCAGACCCCAGACCCCAGACCCCAGACCCCAGACCCCAGCCCAGGCAGAAGTTCCTTTCTCTGTTATCAAAAGCCATACCCCTCACCCCAAGGTCGAGGATGAGCTGGCCTGAATTCTCGCAGTCCTCTGACAACCTCCATCCCTCCCTTCCACTGCATGCCGCAGGCTCAGCACAGTGACCGTTTGGAGGTAGCACTGTGACCGGACCTTCTTTGGCCAGAGGAAACATCTAGAGCCTCCTTCTACCCTCAAAAGCCTCCTATCTGTTCCTGAACCCCCAACTTACTCAGCAAAGTCTCATGGAGCTGTGATCTGCCGCAGGCCACAGCCACAGGCCCATCCTCCTGCCTCCCCTCCCAGGGGCTAGTCTACCCATTTCCTCTGCCCTTTTCAGCCCTTGGCGCCAGGGCTGGCTATTCTGAGCCTTTGGCTCAGCGCCTTCTGCCTTCTAGCCGCTCCTTGACAAGGGTTTCCTTGAAGTTAACTGTTACCTAGCTCTGGCACATGCAAGTGCACACTCACGCACTCATGTACGCATGCACGCACTCACGCATGCACGGGCACACCCCAAGAGTCCCAAGGTGCACCCTATGCTGTGACTCAGCATATATCCAATGCTACAGTTACCTGCTTGAAAATGTTACATAGTAGCCATTGACTAACTGCTAGATGGAGCTGGAGGAAGGGAAAGAGGGAACAGGGAGGGACTGACTGCGGAACCTGCACCTATTGGTCTAAGAAAACTTTTGAAGCAGCCCTTCCCACCTTACCAGATATAAGTAAGGTGAACCCCAAGAGGATGGAAAGTCCACTCTGGTCACCCACACTTCTCTTATTCTTTGGCTGGGGTTCAAGGTTCCTTTGAGTAGATTCGAGAGCAATTACTGCAGAGCTCACAGAAAGCCCATCGAATGCTATGTTTGAAAAGATAATTTTCTATGTTCAGCTCCAGGAAAAGTTTTTCATAGAAGCAGTCACAGGCAGATAAAGGTGCCGCCCACATCACAGAGTTTCAGATCTTTGCCAGGAGGGAGGGGAGGGGAGAGGAGAGGACCACTCCAAAGAAAACCAGGTCTGCCTGTGATCCGACCTCGCTGACTAGGAAAACATACCTGGAAGCTGTCATGGTCAGTATTCGCTCCACGGAGCGTATCATTAAGCCCAGACCCTCGGGAAGCCAGGATAGAGCCCGGCAGAAAGTCCGAACAGAGATGAGGATGCAGGATGCTGGGCACTCTGATAAGGTGTGAAGGCCTCCTGTTCCAAGACAGCCCTGGGAGGGGCTTGTTTGCAGCAGGACAGACTCCTGGGGCTTCTGCCCTGAAGCTTACAGACTGCAATGGCAAACGTGTGGTCCACAGGGGAAAACTATGAAGGTGTCACATTGGACACATCCGGGTTCAAAACAGAGCAGATGTTAAGTGTAACAGATAAAGGCTGAAACTGATAATAAGAAACTCTTAAAAACCCAGAAGAAACAGATACAGATACCTACTGATTCTTTAAACTGGGGCCAGGAGTGTAACTCAGAGGAACAGAGCTACAGCATGTTTGGGTTCCATCGGCAGCATCCCTGTTTAAAAACTGCTTATTTGTAGTGTTTTAAAATATGAAAATAACTGTAATGTGCATATGGAATGGGGGATGGGGGCAGGCGACTACTGTTCAGGATCTAGTCACCTGGCCCATGAGACCTCAGGCAAATCATTCCATCATCCCCCCATTACCCACACCCACCCCGTGTGGAACAGCATCCTAGTTAACATTTTAATTTGAATTGAATCAAGAATGGTATTGGTTGCCGGGCGTGGTGGCGCACGCCTTTAATTCCAGCACTCGGGAGACAGAGGCAGGCGGATTTCTGAGTTTGAGGCCAGCCTGGTCTACAAAGTGAGTTCCAGGACAGCCGGGGCTATACAGAGAAAGCCTGTCTCGAAAAACCAAAAAAAAAAAAAAAAAAAAAAAAAAAAAAAAAGAATGGTATTGGTCTTGTGACCTGTGCCACAAAAATGAAAGTGGTTTCTGATCACACCCCTCCAAGCCTTTCTCAGGAGACGGTGCACATTTTCGTCTCCATCCCTGACCATCCTGGACACTGGTTAGAAATGAGACTGGTTCTCACTGTGGATTTGAGAGCACGGGAGGGAAGCAGCGGGGCAGTCCTTGAGAGGCCACAGAAAGTGTTGCCGCTGAGCCCCACTGCTGTGGGATCTATTTGTTCCCCAAGATATGTTGTCCAGGTGGTAATCTGCAGTCTTGGGTTCAGGCAAAGTGTAGACAACAGAAGGCATAAAGGAGAGGGCTCTCCTGGCAGGCAGCTTAAGTTGAATCTCTGCTCTCTCTGAGGGTCTCCTCAGACATAAAATGGACTTATCTCCTGTACCTGAGAGGATATGCCTTCACCAAATCACTGGGCACATGTCATAGCGAGCCCAGCCCTGCCCTTATACAACTGGTTACCCCCCCCCCCCAACTGCTACCTACGTGAGCTTGAGTTGAAATGTCATTGAAATGTCACTAAAGGGACAGGATATCCCAGAGGGCTGACAGTGCTGGACCATGGTCATGGCTTAATCTGTAGACTTGGAGTATTTGGTAAACTGTTTTACACACAGAAGCCACAAAATTGTATCTGTAGAATGAATGAAATGTACGAATGAAGATGGTGAGGAGGGTCAGGGAGCTGGGGGACTTGCTAGAGCACTATAGGACTCCAGTGACCCAGATAGGTTGGGGAGCCAATCTTTGTTTTAGGTATAACGGAGAGGAAAAGATAAGGTGGTCAAATACACTGGTTTATGGAATCTCCTGTTTGCCAGGAAAATGCCCTCTCTGCACATGCTTTTCCTTATAACCACACTTCTGTTTTCAAAAGTGTCCCTTTGGGGACAATGAACTTTCTGTCTTCCCTGTTATGAGGAAGAGGGGAGGAAGAGATTCTTTCCTGACTTCTTCATCTCTTTTCTCATTTGACATCTATCTTAACTTTTGCCAAAACTACAATTAAACTGTCATCCATCACCTAATCCTCGAAAGCCCCGTGTGTGAACACTGCTCACCCAAAGGCCCGTTTCCCTCAGCAAAACCAACAAAGATACCAGCCAGCCACCGAGGGGGCCTGCACGATGGAATGGTGGGTGTCCTGCTGCCTCGCTGTGTCCAATCGGCAGATCCGGGCCCTGCTGGAGCATCCTTAATGAACTGGATGCCAGTGAGTGTACCTTTCACAGAGCTGGCCTGAAAGGCATGTCAAACAACATCAGACCTTTCAATCTGGGGGCATCGCATCTTGGTCCATCAAAGGGGGAAGAGAGACTTATTCATCACGGCTTCTATGGTGGGGGGAGGTGGTAACAAGAGAGCGTGGGCTCCTGAGCTCCATCCTCACAGGGAAGTGATGGGTTGACACCATCAAGAGAGATATCAGGACCAAAAGAGATGTTCTACCTGGGGAGCTCACCAAGCCAGGGGCAGACACAGAGATGACCATTTTCAGACCTGTCCTCTTGCATCTTAACCGACGGGTTGGGAGGACAGGGCTGTTCTCTTGCTTAGAGGGGGCCAGGAAGATAACCTAGTATATCTTAACACAGAACACAGGCACACTCTGTGTGTCCGTGCACACAGGGGCCTTCTAGAGTTTGCTCTACCTGTCCAGTACACCCCTCCCCCACTCCATGGTCATGCTCTGTACCAACAGATGGCTGAAGATAGAAGATCTGGTGTGGCTTTGGGGACACTTTCCAGGTATGCCATAGGAGTGTGGTGCCTCCTGTGGACTGACCACTGAGTTCTTAAGGCAGCTGCCTTCACTAGGCACTCAATACCCATTTGGGAGTGGAGCACGAGAGGACAGGATATAGGGGTGGTGAGCTCCATTCGTTTGAGCCCAAATATCTTTGGCAGCACGTCTCCTGGCACGTTCTCCGCCCCTACCTGAGCCCATGGAGCCTCAATGTCCAAGTCCCTGGCTCTGCTACAAGTTAAGAGAAGAAAGCTGCCCCCATGGCCTCTTTCCCATGCTGGATTTGCCCTACACCCCAGCAGGAGGAACCTGGCCACTCTACCATCTCTTGATCACTCCCTCTCCCACAATGCCCTGTGTTCCCTACCTGGTAGGGCCCTGCCTCTCTGTGAGCAATTATCTCAGAAAATGGCCTTCAACAAGTTCTGGATGCTAATCTTAACTGCATGGTTGTAAGGATGTGTAGCCACTCTTCTTGTGACAGGGGAGACTGTTAATTTTGTGAGGATAGAGCCACTGTACACATTACCACATACCAGCCCCAGCCAGCTGGATAGCTCTTCCAGAGGTTTGAAAGTGGCCCTCAAGTGTCAGCTTCTGCCCCTGGTAGGTCCTGGAGCACAGGTGCATAACCTTCCTCTGTGAGTGAAAGAAGATGCCCGAGCCAGCTGGAGCCAGTTGCTGAACACACTGTTTTGTCTGGTGCAAGAGCCCTGCAAGGCAAATACCACCGGACCCTGGTAGCAAATGATGAGATAGAGGCTTAGGTAGGGCTGGTAGCATCCCTGAGGCCAATCAGTGAGCGTTGGGTCAAAGTTCAAGCTCATTCAATCCTGTCTAGAAAGACTGTGCTCTCTTCATTTGTGGCTGGGGGTTGGGGGTTGGGGGTTGGGGATGGGGGTGAGGGTAGGGGTGGGGAGGTAGGAGGGTGGGATTTCAAGCAGAGTCCCATTTCACAGCTATCTTTGACAGAAAATGAGCCCTAGCAAAGAGTGCTACTAAAAACTGGGACATAGCCATGCAGGTGGCATGCAGAGAGAGGTAGCCGGTCCCCCCTGGAGTTTGACAGTCATCTGCAGAGCCATGTCCAGGGCAGAGAGAGGCTGAGAAAGCTGGCAGATGAGTCTGAAACGGCACACTCGTGAAGAGCACTGGTGGGATGAACCTTCCAGCACCAATGCAGCCAGTTCTATAGCTTCTGGCACGGGCACCAGGGTAGGATGAGGGGGAAGTCTTGGGAGGAAGGGGGGGAGGTCTGGGAAATCTGCTCTGGGATGTTTAATTCTCATCAGGACCCACAGAACTGAAGGTGGCAGAAGGGTGAGAAGGTCCTCCTCTGCCCTTCCTCCTCTCCACTAAGCTTCTGGAAGATTCTGCAACCTCTTGGCCTCCATCAGCAGGAGCCAGGGGAGCAGATAAGCCAGCTTGAAAGGACACAGTGGCCACATTGCTGGAGACTTACTATTTTTCTCACGCGCTTGATTGACATGACCCACGGGGCCACAGAGAAAGGCCTTTGTTGGACTGTTTGCCAGGTCCCTGACTAGAGTTTGGGGGGGCAATGTAGCCCTGGGGTCCTTCCTGGGTAACCCTCCCTCGGGGGCAGCCCAAGGTACAGAAAGCATCAGAGCCTATCACCTCCCTGGTTCTGGGCCAGCACTGTACAAGGAGAACCTCCCTCTTAAGGCTACCTAGCAAGGCCTCAAACAGAGAGAGAATCCAGAGGCTGGAGGAAAGCAAGAAGTCTGTATGAGTCTCCCCTCAAACAAAGCCTAAACTGACAGCAGGCCATTGGCTTCCTGTAAGGTCCCCTATGCTAGTTCCTAGTCCCTGCTTGTGCAAGTGGGTCTATGGCTCCTTCAGCTCAGACTTCCTCTAGTCCCCGAACAGGCCCCTTCTCCCAAGGTGTTTCTAGACCCGAATCAACCTCAAGCTTGCTTAAAGTCCCGTGAATGCCAGGCAAGAGCTCTGCCCTGAGCCCTCTGGCCTCTCTTGCAGTCGCTGTGTTAGCTTCTTGTCCCACCTTGGGATTTGAATGGCCCCAGTGTCATGGGCATCGGGCTTAAGAAAATCAGTAGGTCAAAATACCAGAAATAATTATTGAAGTGCTCTAAGCAGGGCTAATGGCAGCTGAAATGATTTCAACAATTGTCTTATTTAATTTTGACATCAGCTCCGGGAAGAGGCGGCTCTTGCTCTCATCTCCCCGTCAGGGCATAATGCCGCTCGGTTATGGGGTGCAGTGGTTACTCACCAGCTTTGGCATGAAGTCCAGGTGCCTCCCACCCATCTTTCCAACACCACACTACGACCTCACTTCTGACTAGACTAGCACCTCATCTTCTCACCCTCAGGTAGCTCTAAGAGCCTCAGGGGAAGCGCTTCCTTAAATATTGCCTCCCCGTGCCTTAAGTCTCTCAGCAGTCGGGGGCCACGTTTTTGCCATGTATCTCGCTTTCTTGCATTCATGGCTGCAGGGTAGGGACCACTCTTCCTCTGTCCTTTTCCTAAAACCAAAACTGTTTCGCCCTCGGTGGCCCCAGACTGAGCACTCTCTCCCTCCTCCCTCTGTCTGCTCCTCACTCAACAGCCTGAGGACACACAGCTGTCTTTTAGGATTAATCTTTAAATTATGGTTTATCTTTTCAGTGAAACATAGAGCTGTTAAAAATTGTGTTTTTATATAGGTAGATTCTTCTATAGCTTGGGCACATGACAGGGTTTCCCCACTATAACTACAAATCAGAGGTAAGACAAGATTGAATAATTGACTACACACACACACACACACACACACACACACACACTCACATGTAAACACATGTACACACATATGTGCAGGTGTGCATGTGTGCTCACACACACACACACACACACACCATGGAAAGTAAAGCAAAGGAAAATGGTAAACCAGAAGAAAACATTTGACACACCATAAACAAAGGTTTGGTACTAATATGTATAAAAAAAGTTTCTGAGCAGGTTGTATTTACGTATTTAGAAAGGTGTGTGTGTGTGTGTGTGTGTGTGTGTGTGTGTGTGTATGAAAGACAGAGAGAGAGAGAGCGAGCATAGCAAAGAAAAAGAGGCAAATGATTTTGGGGGTGGGGGTGTTACATGAGAGGAATTTGAAGATGGAATGGGAAGGGAGGACTATAATATAATTATATTTTAATTTTTAAAAAGTAAAAAGTTTTAATTAGTAATCTGAGGAACAGAGAACTGAAAGCCCAGTGGAAAATGGGTAAAAGCAGTCTCAGAAACAGAAATTGCATGCTTTTCTGATATGTTTATATGTATGTAAGTAAGTAGGGGGCTGTGAGAGTGGGCATAGATGCAGAACCTAGACAGGGGACCCTGAGAGGGGATCAGGGGTGTTGAGAAAGGCTTGGGGGGTGGCAAATGGAAAGGCAGCTCCAGGGGTGGGGGTGGGACACAAGGGAGAGGGAGGAGATGGGGAAGAAGGTGGGGAAGGAAACAATGAAACTGACTTTGTTCGGGGGCGGGGAATGCTATAATGAAATCTAATTCTTTATAAGTTTATTAAAAGTGAAATAAGACTCAGGTTAGCAAAGATAAAGAAAACAGGCAAAAGATAGGAACAGAAAATTTACACAAAGAGATATTAAAGTCATCCTAAAACATATGAAAATATGTTCAACTTGAATTCGTAAGAAAACCAAAACCAAAATTACAGCAAGACACTCTTTCATGGCCACAGGGTTGGCCAGCGTTCCAGGAATGGGCAGCACCTTCTGTTGTAGAGAAACAGGTGGGACAAGGGTGCAGGTTGGCAGCACGCTGGGGGAGGGGAGCTGGGGACATCTAACAAACCATACAGCATGCTCCACTATACAAGTCCTAGAAACAGACCCTGAAGGAACGTTCCCAAGCAGAAGAGACCCAGCACAAGCACGGCAGCTTACGATGAGGTGCAAAGTGTAGGTAACAGCCGAGGTTGCCACACATAAGAGGGCAGCGAATAAGCCGGGCACCTGTACACCCTGGAGTATGTTGTAGACGTGAGACAATGGGGAATCCCTCTATGAGCTAGTATGCTGTGCGTCCCTTGATTTAATACTGAATGGATACAAAAAAGCACATACCTTTTGTGTAAGAAAGAAGGGGACATAGGAAACAGAAGTTCAAGGTAAATTGGGTATGTATTGGGGAGAGAACGACATGTTCCCAGATACACCTTTGGGTGTCTTACATAGTTAAGAGATTAAATTAGAGGACTCTGTGGCAAACACAACTGGACAAATGTTCCTCTGAGCCGTCACCCTTTCCAGTGAGAGCTGCTTGGCCCAGAGATGCACAAAGTGCTGAGAATAAATGACAAAGGAGTGCTCTCCGCAACAAGACACAAAGACCATCCCTTCTATGGGGGGAAAAGCATTATAGCAGACTAGGTAAAGAGAAGGTCCGAGCCAGAAGAGAGGGAGAAGGGTCACTAAACGCCATCTTCTGAACTCATATATGGCAGCTATGGAGACATATGTTGGGTCTGTGAAAAAATATGCTGGGCATGGGCATGGGTATAAGAGGGCTCAGAAGGGCATAAATCTCACTAATGAATTGTTTTTCTCTGATAACTAAGGAATAGGGTAGTTAATGCCTTCAGTTGTGAGCCCCCCCCCCCCCACCCTGCCAGGCTCCAGTGGAGAGTTCTAGTTTAATAGTCACACAGATGGATCTGTCCAAACCAAATGGGTGACCAAAACCAAAGACAATCAATCAATCAATCAATCAATAAGAGTCATGAACAAGTAGTCTTGGGAAAGGCCTGTTGGAAGGAGAGAGGGTTGATAAGAGGGGGAGGGAGATACGGGCCCGGCACGTGGGAGGGAAGGATCAGATCATCATGCAAACCTAGTTAATAAGAAGAAATTAAATTAAATCTGTAAGAGTAGGAAGCAAAGAGAATCCCTCTGGGTGGAAGGAAAAACAAACCCAACCGTATTATAAATAAATACCACACCACACTATGGGCCAAAGAAGAAAGGGAAGGAAAAACAAATGCAACCGTGTTATAAATAAACACCACAGCACACTATGGGCCAAAGAAGAAAGGGAAGAGTAGCCAGGTAATTTGTGAACGGGGCTTATTGTGGTAGAGAAGCTTGGTTGTTATGGCTTCAGAGAAGCAATTCCCAGAGAGATTTAGGTGTCACGAAGGACTGAGGAACAGCATGTGTGGTGCTGATGTCACTGGAGAAGAAGGCCATGAAAATATGGGGTAAGGAACCACTCCGTGGTAATGACTTGGAACCAGAACGTGGATGTAGGCTCATGATTTCTAGAAGTCTGTATGTATGTGTCTGTGTGTGTCTGTGTGGGTCTCTGTGTCTCTGTGTGTCTGTGTGTCTCTCTGTTCTCTCTTTATGTGTATGTGCTATCTCTGTGTGTCTGTGTGTATATGTGTTGTCTCTCTATGTATGTATGTTTGTGTATATGTGTGTGCATTACAGCTACTTTTCTGTTGCTGAGATAAAAATGCTGTGACTGAAGCAACTTAGAGAATGTTTGCTTTGGCCATGGTCCCAGAGTTGTTGACAGTCATTGATGGTGGGGAAAGCATAGCAACAGGTAGCTAGATCAGGAACTTACATTTCCAACCCCAGGCACAAAGCACAGTGAGTAAACTACAAGCCAGGAGCGGCTATAAATCTCAGAACTCCTACTTCCTCCAGCAACAGCGCTTCACTTCCAAAAGGTCCCACCATCTCCCCAAACAGTGCCACCAACTGGAGGCCAACGGCTCAAACACCTGAGCCTGTGTAAGCCATTCCTCTCTCACTCAAACCACTATGTATGTAAGTTTATATGTATCTACATGTGTTGATATCCATGTTGAGTATGAACATACGCATGTTCATATATGCATGCATACGCATGCTCATGTATGTACGAAAGGTATATGATATATATATATATATATATATATATATATATATATATATATATATCCATGCATGCATTTCCTTCAGAGAGCCAAGAAGTAAAGAGCCCAGCAGCACGGAGTCCATGAAATGCTCTGATGTTAGCATTTAACATCATTGTCCAAGACAAGGAACCCGATGTCCTTAGAGAAAATTGATTCCAGGGCTGTGGTGGGGGAATCTGGGCCCAGAGCCTCGTTTTAGACCTGCTTGAGGGTGACACTGTGGGTGTCCAGGCAGGGAAGTGAGCTGCAAAGAGATGAGAATGGAAACAGCTCAGGTTGATTTTGTTAAAGAGTCTAAAGGGTCTAATGCCAGGGGTTTCCCCTGTCAGCATATTGAAAACAGTACGGCTTAGAATAAAAGTTCCTAGTGTAATACAATTCCTGGTGCACAAGGAAGCATACTTACATTAACTCAACTCAGGGTACATGTTATTTCTCCCAAGAAGATGGATTCCAGAGACAGACTACCTTAAGGGCCCCAGGAAGGCTCTTGCCTGGTCTCAGTCTTACAGATAGTGTAGAGTTATTTGGGCTATTAGGCACCTCTGGTCCTGGTTATGGGAGTTTGAGGGAGCCTCTGGCAATACAGATAGTGTAAGGGTCATTTAGACACTTAGGTATCTCTGATCCAGGTTGTAGGAGCTGGAGAGCCCCTGGCTGTATGGGTCATTTAGATCACTAGCCACCTCTAGTCCTGGCTGTAAGATTGTGATATGGCCTGGCCCAATGGATATGCAGACCACCAGGTTGTTAATCACCTGTAATTCCCAGCTTTCTGGGGGCAGGGGGGGGGGCAGGCCTTTCCCTTTGAAAGAACAACCCTGAGTGCTTCATCTTCCTAGGTTCCCTGGAGAGCTATGGGTGCAAGAGCCTTCATGTTCCCAGTACCTGCTCATGGCAGGATGCTGGTGGCACAACATTCCACAGGAGGCAGCTTGCAAGGGTCCCCAGCCATTAAATCTGAAACAGTGTAAACAACAAAAAGACTGAGAACAGAAATAATAAACCCTTAGGAAAACAGGGTTCGTGAGGCGTACAGCCGATAAAAAGATAAATAATTCCAGGCTGATCTGGAGGCAGGGTGAAGCTAGATAAGACATCATTTTGCAACCAGCATGTTCAGGACTGGATGAGAAGAAAGCTGTGAACGATGACGCATCTCAGAAGGTGCCTCAGCTTACCCTTAAGACACTCCCCACAGACTGCTGCCTCATTCTAATGGGATGAGAAATGAGAGAAAGCAAGAGCTGTATCACAGAGAAACTAGAAGATAGCTAGATCAGAAATCAAAACCAGCCTCACCAGGGAAGAAGGCCAAGAAGTCCCTCTAAGTGTGCCTCTCCAAGAGGGACGGACCAAGATGGCCCTTGCTGGGAGGCAGTGGCAAAAGGATTGAGAGTTCAAGGCCAGCCTAGGTTATGTGGAAAGACACCACCTCAAAACAAACACACAAACAAAATCACCCCCAAAGATGTGTGCTATGCAGGATTCTGACCCAAAGCACAACCTGGATCTAATCACCAAGGAACATTAGATATAATGGGGGATTTCATTTATTAAGAATGAGGGCTTCGGCCATCCTTCCTCCGAGCCCAGCGGACACAGCTAGGGACATCCCAGGACTTTAAGATCGCATCGGGGTTACGCGTGAGTGCAGTGCACAGGTGGTGTTGGGAGCATTGGATCAGCGGTTGCCCCCAGAGGCAGGATCTGAGAACTCCGCCCCACCGGAGGCTGGGCCTCTCCCAGCCTGAGCACCCGC